>BLSH010191986.1:312592-350658 GCA_018402905.1 Glandirana rugosa
AACGGGTTTTATTCCGTGGGGTGACGAGTGTGTTTGATAAGGGAGTAACAAATAAAACGTTTACGCCTTGTATTTAGGTTTCTTCAGTACTATCGAAATGCATGGAGTCACCGTAAGACAAATCTGGTACATTAAGTTCTAGGAAGACCCTCTAAGTAATTAGAGAGACGGAGGAATTTATTGGTAGGGAACCATTATCAGTTTGAGATGCGGGGGTTATCGGAGGGGGGTCTACAACTTCATTGAAATCCCCACAAATAAGGATTCGGTCCTGGGGATAAGGGTGCAATTTACAGAGGAGAGACTTGTAGTAGGACGATTCAAGGCTATTGGGGGCGTAGAGTTTGACTATTACCAAGGGATGGTTATTTAAGGAGGCAGAGAGATTAATGAATCTCCCAGAAGGATCTTGAATTACATGGTCTAAACAGAATGCCACTGAGGTACGTAAAGCTATCATGACTTCTTTGGATTTATGTTCCGCATTTGCAAAATAAACAATGAGGGAATAGTTTGTGTGAGCAGTGGGGTGCCTTATTTTGGGCAAAATGAGTCTCTTGGACACATAACATCTGCATTTTGAGAAAGGGCCTCTTTCCATAGTAGGGAGCATTTGAAGGGGTGATTAAGGCCCTTGGTGATATTTAAGGTAATAATTGGGGGATTAGTGGAGATGTTAGCTTGGGAGGAAGAAAGATTCCCTCATCCGTATCAAGCTAATTAATCACAAAGAAAGTGTGGAGTCAATAAGGACAATAGTGTATACAATAGAATAACAGTAGTTTTATAGTAAAAATGGTGGTCAATGAAGATAACAACCGATAGGTAACTAACAAGACTAGGAATGAAGGAAGTGTGGGTGTGCACTGCACACTAGTAAACCAGTGTGGGATATAAACTGTAGAGAACCGCTCAGACTCTCAGAGGGCTATAATCAAAGAGACGGGCATTGGCCCAGGTGCTTTGAAAGAGTTTTGCGTGAGGAGCCTCTGGTAATTGTGGGTAGCGTTAAGTGGTGTTGGTGCGCTGCCAATCGTCAAATGATCCTTTGGCGGTGGTTTGGGAGTGTTTGGAGGCGGTGGGGGAGAAAGGCCCCAGTTATGGAGTTGATTCAGTCCATCTTTGGGCGTTAGAAATGGCGCGGTTTGATTTTGGTAGGTCACCAGCAGCTTATTTGGGAAGCCCAATCTGTAGACAATTTTCTGGGCCTGCAGGATAGCGGTCACTGATGCAAACTCTTTGCACGCTTACGAGGTGGCTGCTGAAATATCATTATATAAGGAGATCTGTGTGTAAGGGTCTGGGAAGGAACATGCTGATCTGGGTAATCTGATAATCTGAGTAATTCTTTCTTTCATGTGGAAATAGTGCAGTCGAGCTAGCATATCCCGAGGGATCAAGGCAGGTAACTAGGTAGGTTTCTGGATCCTGTGGACTATGTTGATTTGTAGATTCTGTGCAGTGAGGTCTGGGATCAGTTTACAAAAGAGTTGCTTTAGGTAGGGCCCAAGTTTATTTGGTTTGACAGATTCCGGGATACCTTTTATTTTGATATTATTCCACCTGGAATGGTCCTACAGGTCGGATATTTTAAGTTGTAATTGGCGAATACTATTGGAGTGGTCATCTTGTTTGTCTACTACAGCATTGTGGGCTATGGCCACTGCGCTCATTTTGTTTTCCAAATGAGTGTGTTCCTCAACTGCATCCATCCCCTCTTGTAGGTGTGTGATAGAGGTTTTGAGATCTCTTTGTAGGTTAGAGGGAAGGGGAGCAGCAGTGATTTTATAAAGCTCTCTGATGCAGGGTTGTCAGAAGTGGGGAGAGCTGCAAGGGCTCTGACAGGTATGTCTGGCTGAGTGCTGTTGGACGTTTCTCCCCAATGTTGCCTCTTAAGGAGTGTAAGCTTATCAGAGGAATAGACTGGTGAGATTGCCACTCGCTTACCTCTCTCCGATTGGGAGGATGTGGCAGGGTACTGAGGACTTCCTCCATGTCAGATGTGCCATCCGGGTCTGAGGTTGGCTTTGAAGGAGGAGGTATAGGTGGCGGGGACAGCGGGTAGCTCTCCTTCCCAGCGCCATCTTGAGCACCATGCTGTGTCGGCTTCATGAAGAATTGGTGCAGCTGCCTGAACGATTGAGGGTTCTGCTTCCTCCAGGACATAGCCTGCGGGTGTCCCCGTAATCAATCCTCCCAAATGGAGGGAGCAAGAGTGGGGTGCCGGCGCTGTGCGATGAGGTGAAGCAGAGCGGTACAACTAAGAGGCTATTCCAGTCAGTGGCCAAACCACGCCCCAATTCAGGTCCATTTTTAAAGTATTGGGGCCCTATAAACAGCAAAAGATCTTCATAGAAAGGGTTGTTGTATTGAAATTGCATTTACAGCCAGTTTATTTTTTTAAGTAGAATATTTTTAAAAAACTGAACATACAGTATTTATTCCTGTCTGGCAGACTATATCATAAGGTCATTTTTGATCCATAAATATTGTGTTGGAAGTAAAGTCTTTACTCCCCTGGCAGAAATATTATACTAGTTGAGCTTATTATTCACCACTGCAATCAATGCTGATTATACTTGTAAATGAGTAGTGATCTGTGCAGGGCCCCTGTGACAGCTTTTCAGCACTTATGTCTGCCAATGTGTATGCATCAAAACAGTCATGTTACTTGGACCTTTGCAGGCTGTTTGTTAAAATCAGAATCTAATCGTAAAGGATAAAGGATAGAAAAGGACGCTTTGACTTGATCTAGGGCATATTTATAATCATTTGCAGGAACTTTTACATTTGCCATAGCTATAATGTGACCAATCACAATAAAATATACAGTGCATCCGGAAAGTATTTACAGCACACTTCACTTTTTCCATATTTAGTAATGTTGAAGACTTATTACAAAATGGATTAAATGTATTATTTTGCTTTAAAACATTACAAACAATACCCCATAATGACAACATGAATGAAGTTTGTTTAAAATCTTTGCAAATTTATTAAAAAAAAAAAAAAAACCCATGTACATAACTATTCAAAGCCTTTGCTCAATACTTTGTTGAAGCACCTTGGCACCAATTACAGCCTCAAGTCTTTTTGGGTATGATGCTACAAGCTTGGCACACCTATTTTTAGGCAGATTCTCCCATAATTCTTTGCTGGACCTCTCAAGCTCCATCAGATTGGATAGGGAGCATCAGTGCGCAGCCATTTTCAGATCTCTCCGGAGATGCTCAATCAGGTTCAAGTCTGGGATCTGGCTGGACCACTCAAGGACATTTACATAGTTGTCACGTAGCCACTCCTTAGTTATCTTGGCTGTGTGCATTGTCCTGTTGGAAGGTGAACCTTCGTCCCAGTCTGAGGTCTAGAGCGCTCTGGAACAGGTTTTCAACAAGGATGTCTCTGTACATCGATGCATTCATCTTTCTCTCAATCCTGACTAGTCTTCCAGTTCCTGCCACTGAAAAATGTCCCTACAGCATGATGCTGCCACCACCATGCTTCACTGTAGGGATGGTATTGGCCAGGTGATGAGCGGTGCTTGGTTTCCTCCAGAATTGACGCTTGCCATTCAGGCCAAAGAGTTCAAACTTTGTTTCATCAGGCCAGAGAATTTTGTTTCTCATGGCCCGAGAATCCTTCAGGTGCTTTTTGGCAAACTCCAGATGGGCTATCATGTGCCTTTTACTAAGGAGTGGCTTCCGTCTGGCCATTCTACCATACAGGCCTGATTGGTAGAGTGCTGCAGAGACGGTTGTTCTTCTGGAAGGTTCTCCTCTCTCCACAGAGAAACCCTGGAGCTCTGTCAGACTGACCTTCAGGTTCTTGATCACCTCCCTGACTAAGGCCCTTCTCCCCCGATTGCTCAGTTTGGCCAGGCGGCCAGCTCTAGGTAGAGTCCTGGTGGTTCCAAACTCCTTCCATTTACAGATGATGTTGGCTACTGTGCTCATTGGGACCTTCAATGCTGCAGACATGTTTCTGTAACCTTACCCAGATCTGTGCCTCGATACAATCCTGTCTCGGAGCTCTACAGACATGGCAAGGTTTGTGCTCTGACATGCACTGATAACTGTGGGACCTTATATAGACAGGTGTGTGCCTTTCTAAATCATGTCCAATCAACTGAATTTATCACAGGTGACCCCAATTAAGTTGTAGAAACATCTCAAGGATGATTAGTGGAAACAGGATACACCTGAGCTCAATTTTGAGTGCCATGGCAAAGGCTGTGAATACTTATGTACATGTGATTTTTTCATTTTTTTCTATTTTTAATAAATTTGCAAAGATTTCAAACTTTTCACATTGTCATTATAGGGTATTGTTCGTAGAATTTTGAGGAAAATAATGAATTTAATCCATTTTGGAATAAGGGTGTAACATAACAAAATGTGGAAAAAGTGGGGCAATGTGAATACTTTTCAGATGCACTGTAAAAAAAAATACCAGCCTGGGACACCATGCATTCAGGCTGTTATGCCTGTGGTAAGAAGTCAGCATGCCTGTCTTCATGAAAACAGCTTGCATACCCTTCAGCATCAGGAGGTGCTGCGAGAGTGGTAAGGTCTTATGGATATGGACTGCTGCTCATTTTTATATGTCCAGAAATTCTTAACTGCAGTAAAAACCCATACAACGCAACACGTGCTTATGCCCTAAGGTCAGCATACTAAACTTCAAATAACCTGACAGTGAAATTCCACACCTGAAGATGAGAAAAGGCCACGAGCCAGAACTCTTTCTAGTGGAGATATGTCTGACAGCCATGCTATTTCCAAGTAAATGGTCAAGAGTTGTCAGTGCCCCCCTGGAAATAGTCAGGAAACCTGGTTTAGATTGAAGGCTTGACTTGCTGGGATAAGCTTGAGTAACCTGACATATTAGAGAAAACTTTTACCTCATCTAGAGCCTAATCAAATATGAATTAAAGATTTTTATAAATTAAAGATATAATATTTTAAACGTGGGCTCTGCAAGGTGTGATTTTTTTCATTATATAAAGAGCATGCTGGTGTCCTTTGGAATTCTCTGCCAAATGAGGTGATGATGTTGGCCAAAAGAATAAATTAATTTAAATGTGGCCTGGATGTAATTCTTACCACAACTGTCACTTCAGCTACAATTAGAGACTTAATGAGTGGAGTAATTGGTCTGGGGAATTAGGCTGGCAACAAATGGCACAATAAAGGCAAGAGATGCGACAGATCTAAACAAGATTTGATAAAATCAGGCCGTGTAAAGGTGCACTACTAAGTGCCTCTGGCTTTTAAAAGTGACTGTTGCCCTCAGTTTTTGAATATGCCTTGACGCTAGTCTCTCATATTCCTGTACAATGCAGTGACACCACACTTCGGGACCTAATTGCCTTGCAAAGTGTTGTCATTCTGACATTGCAAACATACTTAAGTGTCACTAAACATACATAATAAAAAACGATCAATAAATGGTGTATTACATGCTGTTCATACTCAGTCACTATGAGATTTGATTCTGTATTCTGCAAAAATCCTGGTTGATTCTGCTGCTCTCTATCTCCCCTTCTGATTCATGTCCCCAATGCAGGCTGGGATTTTGCAGAGCAGTGTTGGCAGCTCTACACATGCTCAGTTTTCAGTGAGTTTCTACACTGAGAATTTTATCCCTATCACATCTGAGCAGCCCATGTGACTATAGAGTCACACATGTGGTAAATGAGAGACCACTCCCTCCCTCCTTCTCCATGCCCATGAACCAGCAACACACTATGGGGGTGGAATATTACATCTTGATTGATGGAGGCTTCTCCTCCCTGTTATTCAAGACACAGACTAGAGGGGTGTGCCACAGCCTGTGACTGGGAGAAATCCACCCACACCATGTTATTGTTAAAAAAATAAAATGATTTGATTCCAAATACCTTATTTATTGGCGTATAACACTCACCTTAATTTTAAGGGGGGGGGGGGCTTCGGGAAAAAAAAATTAAATAAAGAACTTTGAAGCAAAATAAGGGTCAGTGCCCATCTGCAGCCTCACCAGTGCCCATGAATGCAGCTTGATCAGTGTCCATCTGCAGCCTCACCAGTGCCCATCAATGCAGCCTTACTATTGCCCATTACTGAAGCCTCATTATTGCAGTCTGGTCAGTGGCCATCTGCAGCCTCAGCATTGCATCCTGATCAGTGCCCATCTGCAGCCTCACCATTGCCAATCAATGCAGCCTGAACAGTGCCCATATGCAGCCTCATTATTGCAGCCTGGTCATTGCACATCTGCAGCCTGATCAGTGCCCATCTGCAGCCTCACCATTGCCCAACAATGCAGCCTGATTAGTGCCCATCTGCAGCCTCACCATTGCCCACCAAAGCAGCCTGATCCATGCCCATCTGTAGCCTCACGTCAGATTACATAGATCAAGGATCTCCTGTTTATTCAGCGGGTTGTTTAATACAAAGTCCTGCCTCCTGAACCAGCTCCTATGATCGACAGAACACTGGTCCAATGCCGGTCCAGGAGACGGGACTTCATATTACACAGGTGGCCGAGTAAACAGGAGATTTCTCTATGAAATCTGACGGCACTCCTCCTGCCCCTGTTCCCTCTGAGGCAGCCCAATGCAAGTATCGGCATCTAACACGCACACATTATTTCTGCCCTGCGTGTAAAACTGCGTGTTATATGCAGATAAATATGTTATATATATGTATGATGATTTAAAACAGTTTATTGACATTTATTTTTACTCAGTATTCCAAAGCTTGTTTTTTTTTTTAACATGTGACCAGCAGCAGGGGACTAGAAGCGCCTCCTGTTTATGTTTCCCTGCAGACAGGCTGGGAAAGATCTGGGTCATGTGACAGCTGTAAAGTTGATTAGTAAAAAGGTACTTTTTTTAAAAATTTTTTTTTATTAAAATAATTACAGTGCCATCATCCACATACAGAAATGGAGGTGATAATGTAAATTAAACAGTATGCGTTAAGTATAACTTTAATAGAGGGCACAGGGATGACCTCATCAATGTGACCAAGTTGTATTACCTAACTGCACTAAAGAGAAGTCACCAACCTGCAGTGCAGTCTGGTGGGGGGTGGGGGGTCAACACAGAATGTTTGAACTGTATATTTAACTGTTGGCTTTAGAAAGACATTGAAGGAAAAAAAGCAGAAAACTTATTTTCTACTCAACTTCTATCGAGCAAAAAATTTTGCTCAATAGAGCACCTACGGAATGTCATCAAGTATTAATCAGTTCCGCACTGCCCATCGCACATATACTGCGGCAGGGTGGCCCAGCTGTGCACAGGTACGTGGTTTTGTGCATGTGGCTTAGGGGGCCCATTGCGATTGGACACAGCAGGAACCAATCAATGGGTCCGGCGGCTGCAATGGCTGCAGCTACCCGCCAATCATTCTCTGCAGAGACATCAGCTGTCTGCCTATGTAAACAAAGCAAACAGCTGATCTGTCAGGGAGAAACAGATCTCGTGTTTTAGCAAAGCTGAAACACAATCTTTCTTTTTCTCCAGTGTGACACTCCCCCCCCCCCCCCCAGTTAGAAAGCACCTCCCTAGGACACACTTAACCCTTTGATCGTCCCAGGTGTTAAACGCCTTCCCTGCCAGTGTCATTTATACAGAAACTAGTGCATTTTTTAGCACTGATCACTGTATTGGTGTCACTGGTCCCCAAAGTGTCACTAAGTGTAAGATTTGTCTGCCGCAATGTCGCAGTCCCGCCACAAAAAAAAAAAAAAAAAAAAAAAAAAAAAAAAAAAAAAAAAATCGCTGATTGCTGCCATTGCTAGTAAAAACAATAAAATAAATAAGTCCCTAAATCTATCCCCAATTTTGTGGACGCTATAACTTTTGCGCAAATCAATCAATATACCCTTATTGGGATTTTGTTTACCAAAAATATGTCGCAGAATACATATTAGCCTAAACTGATGAAGAAATTTGATTTTATACATTTATATATATATATATATAAAGAAAGCTCTACTTTTGGGGAAAAAAAAAAAAGAAAGCTCTATTTGTGGGGAAAAAAAGGACATCAATTTTATTTGTGTACAGTGTCCCACGACCGCGCAACTGTCAGTTAAAGTAAAGCAGTGCCGTATTGCAAACAATGACCTGGTGAGGAAGTGGGTAAAACCTTCCAGGGCTGAAGTGGTTAAACCAAAGCATTGTCTCTGATGGTTAATATCTGCATTTATGAGGTTATGGTGATCCTAAATGTGTGCCATAGCTGCACATCTGATTCCACTAAGAGCTTTTTTCTCTTGATTACTTGGTACAGCCATTCCAGGCACCTGTCATGGTATGACAGGTCAGATCAATCTGAATCAGGATGTGTTTCCAGGCTATGTCTGCACATCTCACCCACCTAACACAGATACATGAATCAGTGTGGATAATGGAAGTGCTAAAATATGTGGATGACTGCTGTGCACGCTGCCCTTTAATCTTTATAGAAGCAAACAAAATGTGAAACTCCTGAGGACCTAACATTTTATGCAGTGCATTCTTTAACCTCTTGCGGACCGCCAGCAGTACATATACAGGTGGCAGGCAGCGGCCCTGGGCACCGCAAAGTACCCATATGCTGCAGTGTACTTCCTGGTTTAGAGGCACATATCCCCAGCTTCAAATGAAAAGTTCAATGCTTGTACCCAATCGTTATATTCTTAAAAATCTTCATTTAATTAGAAAAACCACAGTGTACAAACGCAGATTAAATCAGTTGACACATTTCAGCCTACAAGGCCTTAGTCATAACTACATTCAGACACAGAACTTTGAAATAAGTAGTACCAGCAATTTCCACCTATCAATAAAATTAATTAATTACAAATAATCAACAGGAGAAAAAGCAGCTATAAATGACTGCAGGGTGGTTCCAGGTATGTGTGCACCCCCAGTTGACCTGTGCTGTGATTGAACACAGCACGAGTTTGTCAGCAGGTTACAGTCAATTATTTTGGCTGACCCCAAGCAGTACATTTATTGCTGGTGGGAAGCAGCCCCGAGCACTGCAAAGTACCCATATGTCGCAGTGTACTTCCCGGTTTAGAGGCGCGCATGCACGCGCCCACAGTTGAACTGATCTGTGATTAGACACAGCACGAGTTTGTCAGCAGGTTACAGCCAATGATTTTGGCTGTCTACCTGCTGATTGGCTGTGGCCAATGACAGCACAGCCAATCTGGCTGGATCTGCCCCTGCTTTCAGTTACCAGTTCAGAACTGAAAGGAGAGACCCAGCCAGATGATCTGTAAGTAAAAGCAGCACACATATCTGCATACACTTGTTAGGCACACAGTTAACCCCTCAATTGCCCTTCTGATCACTCCTGTCACCCAGCCAGTGCCATTAGTACAGTATTATTACTGATCACTGTGTCCCTCCCAGCCAGATGTCAGTTAGCGCCACACTATCACAATCACACTCGAAGTCGCTGATCACCGCCCTTACTAGCATAGTGTCTGTATGGATCAGTATCTTGATCACGATCAGAACTATACTAATGTCCCCACAATGAAGCTTGGTTTTTACCAAAGACATGTAGAAGAATACATTTTGGCCTACATTTATGAAGAAATTTGATTTTATTTGGATATGTTTTATAACAGAATGTAGAAAATATATATTTTTTTAATTCTCACTATTTTTTGGTTTATAAAATAAAAAAACCCAATGGTGATCAAATACCATTAGAAGAAAGCTCTATTTATGTAAAAAAAAATGATACAAATGTCAGTTGTGTACAACGTTGCATGACCGAGCAATTGCCAGTTAATGTAGCTCAATGCTGCTTTTATTTAAAGGGTTATCCCAAAGAAAGGTATAGGATCTAAATATGTAATCTGCTTTCTGTTATCAGGTGGGTCCACATCTGAAGCACATTTTTCAGGTTTGGTTGAATAATCTCTCAGTCATTTACAACAATGGCCCTCAACCTGGTCCTCGAGTATTATTATTATTATACAGGATTTATATAGCCCCGACAGTTTGCGCAGCGCTTTATATTAGGGCAGACAGTACAGTTACAATATACTTATATACAGGAGGAATCAGAGGGCCCTGCTCGTTAGAGCTTACAATCTATGAGGGAGGGTCAAGTGATACGAAAGGGTGATAACTGTGGGGGGACGAGCTGAAGAAATTCAAAGTGCAGTTAGGTGGAGGCAGGATAGGCTTCTCTGAAGAGAAAGGTTTTCAGGGATAGCCTAAAAGTGGATAGATTTGGAGACATCCTGACAGATTGGGGTAGGGAATTCCAGAGGATGGGAGAGGCTCAGGAGAAGTCCAGGAGGCAAATATGGGAGGAGGTGATGAGGAAGCTGGAGAGCAGGAGGTCTTGGGAGGAACAAAGAGGACAACTAGGTTGGTATTTTGAGACTAGGCTAGTGATGCAGCTGGGGGCAGAGTTGTGGATGATCTGTAACTTATTGTTAGTATTTTGAAATTAATTTGTTGGGCAAGTGGCAGCCAGGAGGAGTTGTCAGAGAGGGGTAGCAGACACTGAGTGGTTTGTAAGGTGGATGAGTCTGGCAGCAGCATTCATGATAAACTGGTGGGGGGATAGTCTATTTAAAGGTAGGCCAATGAGGAGGGAGTTGCAGTAGTCAATGTTGCGGAGGTTGAGACGGCAAGGACTGGAAATGTGGGGCCAAAAGGAGAGTTCAGAGTCCAGGATAACACCTAGCACCCTGACATGTAGCGATAGACTGATAGTTTTGCCATTGCTCTCGACAGTGAAGTCAGGGAAAGAGGCACGTGGGGGAGGAAATATTATGAGCACGGTTTTGGACAAGTTGAGTTTGGGGAAGTGGTGTGACATCCAGACAGATATGTCTGATAGTAAGTTAGTGGTGCGTAAAGAGACTGATGGGAGTGAGCTGAGGGTTGGAAAGATAGATTTGGGTGTCGTCAGCGTAGAAATGATATTGAATGCCGTGGGAGGCTATCAGTTGACCCAGGGAAGAGGTGTAGATTTAAAAAAAAGAGAGGTCCAATAACAGAACCTTGGGGGACCCCAACTGAGAAAGAAAGAGGAGAAGAGGAAGTAGAATTGTAAGTGACACTGAAGGTGCATTGGGATAGGTAGGATGGGAGCCACCGAAGAGCACAGTCACAGAGACAGAGGGAGTTTTTGAGAAGGAGGGGATGGTCAACTGTATCAAAGGCAGCCGAAAGGTCCAGAAGTAGGAGTACAGTGTAGTGTCCATTGGTTTTTCTGGTTAGTAGGTCATGTGTGAGTTTTAGAACAGCAGTTTCTGTGGAGTGTTGAGGGCGAAATCCAGATTGAAAGGGATCAAGGAGGTTATTCTTAATGAGGTGGTCACTCGGTTGTAGACCATGCATTCAAGGAGTTTAGAGGAAAAGTGGAGCAAGGAGATAGGGCATAGATTGTTAAGACTGGTAGGGTGCAAGGACAGTTTTTTTAAGTATGGGGGTGACCAATGCATGTTTTAGAGCATTGGGGAAGATGCCATAAGAGAGGGAGAGATTGAAGATGTGAGTTAGGGAGTGTAGGATAGAGTCAGAGGGTGACCATAGTATTGGAAAGGGAATAGGGTCCAGGGGACAGGTGGTTAGGTGGGCGTTAGGTTATACGGTTACCAATGGCGTAGTTCACACCAGTGCAGTCAGTGTCAGGGCTTTCCGGTTCCAGAAAAAAAGTAGAACATGCTGCATTTTTCCTGCACCGGACGGTACTGGAATGCATCAAAAATGCACTGGACCCTAGTATAGTGAGAAAAAAAACAGGAAAAAAAAGCAACTAGAATGCATCAAAAACGCACTGGAACGCATCAAAAACGTATTTAAAACACGCATGCAGAAACATATCAGGAACAGATTTGGGGTGTGCGTTTTTATAGTGTGAACCAGCCTTAATAAAACATTTGATCTCCGAGTCTGATGAGATTTAATAGATTCAACCTCTAATAGTATATACAGTATCTCACAAAAGTGAGTACATCCCTCACATTCTTGTAAATATTTTATATCTTTGCACATGACAAAACTGAAGAAATGACACGTTTCTACAATGTAAAGTAGCGAGTGTACAGCTTGTATAACAGTGTACATTTGCTGTCCGCTCAAAATAACTCAGCACACAGCCATTAATGTCTAAACTGCTGGCAACAAAAGTGAGTACACCCCTAAGCGAAAATGTCCAAATTGGGCCCAAAGTGTCAATTTGTGTGGCCACCATTATTTTCCAGCACTGCCTTAACCCCCTTGGGCATGAAGTTCACCAGAGCTTCACAGATTACCACTGGAGTCCTCTTTCACTCCTCCATGGCGACTTTACAGAGCTAGTGGATGTTAGAGACCTTGCACTCCTCCACCTTCCATTTGAGGATGCCCCACAGATACTCAATAGGGTTTAGGTCTGGAGACATGCTTGGCCAGTCCATCACCTTTACCCTCAGCTTCTTTAGCAAGGCAGTGGTCATCATGGAAGTGTGTTTGGGGTCATTATGTTGGAATACTGCCCTGTGGCCCAGTCTCCGAAGGGAGGGGATCATGCCCTGCTTCAGTATGTCACAGTACATGTTGGCATTCATGGGTCCCTTAGTAAACTGTAGTTCCCCATGCAGCCCCAGACCATAACACTCCACCACCATGCTTGACTGTAGGCAAGACACACTTGTCTTTGTACTCCTCACCTGGTTGCAGCCACACATGCTTGACACCATCTGAACCAAATAAGTTTATCTTGGTCTCATCAGACCACAGGACATGGTTCCAGTAATCCATGTCCTAAGTCTGCTTGTCTTCAGCAAACTGTTTGCGGGCTTTCTTGTGCATCTTTAGAAGAGGCTTCCTTCTGGAACGACAGCCATGCAGACCAATTTGATGCAGTGTGCGGTGTATGGTCTGGGCACTGACAGGCTGACCCCCAACCCCTTCAACCTCTGCAGCAACGCTGGCAGCACTCATACGTCTATTTTCCAAAGACAAGCTCTGGATATGACGCTGAGCACGTGCACTCAACTTCATTAGTCGACCATGGCGAGGCCTGTTCTGAGTGGAACCTGTCCTGTTAAACTGCTGTATGGTCTTGGCCACCATGCTGCAGCTCAGTTTCAGGGTCTTGGCAATCTTCTTATAGCCTAGGCCAACTTTATGTAGAGCAACAATTCTTTTTTTCAGATCATCAGAGAGTTCTTTGATACGAGGTGCCATGCTGAACTTCCAGTGACCAGTATGAGAGAGTGAGAGTGATAACACCAAATTTAACACACCTGCTCCCCATTTACACCTGAGACCTTGTAACACCAACGAGTCACATGATATCAGGGATACTGGGGAGGGAAAATGGCTAATTGGACCCAATTTGTACATTTTCACTTAGGGGCGTACGCACTTTTGTTGCCAGCAGTTTAGACATTATTGGCTGTGTGTTGCGTTATTTTGCATGGACAGCAAATTTACACTTTTATACAAGCTGTACACTCACTACTTTACATTGTAGCAAAGTGTCATTTCTTCAGTGTTGTCACATGAAAAGATATAATAAAACATTTACAAACATGTGAGGGGTGTACTCACTTTAGTGGGATACTTTATACAGTATATCTCTTCTGTCTGTTCTTCTCAGAGTGGATTACAGACATTTGGCATTTCAAATGCCTCTGAACATCCGTCCTGAACACTTTTTTGTTTTCCAAAAAAGCCTCTAAACTCAACTGTCTAGAAACCATAAACGACCCTGTGTAAATGAACTGATAAGATAACAGAGCAGCTGAAAAAAATGCCCAACTGCTCCTAAACGTCCGTTTATCAGCAGCAGTGTACATGAGGCCTTAGAGATTTTGCTTCCTAACCATATAGTTGGTTATTTAGATTTACCACTGCATAGAGATATTTAAGAATAAATTGCCTTTTTTTTAACTTTACATAACTAAATTATACATCACACTTTTTAAGGTTATCTGATTGATCAAAACAATAAATCGGCCAACTAATCTATTATGAAAATAATTGTTGCAGCCCTAATAGCAAGCAAGGAGGACCTGAAACGCTGAAAGATTTGATTGACCCTTTCCAGAGCACTTCATGGCATGTCGATATTTATTAGCAACAGTACAAGGAGAGTTTACAGTGCATGATTTTGTTTTATTTTGGTACCCCTGCTGCATAACGGTGTGCACATTTTCTGATACATGATTGCCGTAGGATATTGCGGAGACTGAAATCCCTGACTCACCATATGTTCAGTTTCTGACACCAATAATTCAGTCACACAAAGTAAAATGGTAGGACTGAATGAACACGTGCTGCCAATCAGAAGCTGAAGATATAATTACGCCTCCTCTTGCTTCTGCTGGTAACTGACAGTGTCGCTTCCAGTTCCCTCTCAGAAGTACTGCATTGAACCTTGAATCATTAAGCACCATATAACTGACATTAGCAATCTAAAGGCTTCATCCACACTTGTGCGACTTTGGAGTGCAACTCTGACGCAACTCTGTATGGGTGCAACTTGTATGTGACTTCTTGTCCCTCTGCAAAGTCAGGCCCACTGTTGCATGTAAAACATTCAGGTATAACTTTCATGCAACGTTTGAGGGTTAACATTGAGGTCTGTGGCCCTCAAGTTCAATGAAGGTCATACCAAAGCAGCGCATGGACTACTTTGAAGTCATTGTGACTTTAAGGCACACATATATGAGTGGTCATCATTGGAAAACATGGGGTACAACTTGTCATGCGACTTTGATGTCCAAACTCGCATGACAAGTTACACAAGTGTGAATGGGGTGCAAGTCTCCCATCCTTTCACTCAACACAGATTATATCTGGATGGTGTTTCCCAATGAACATTAAAGTGTCATTAAGCACACATCATACAAAAACTACCAATAAATGGTGTATTACATGCTGGTAATACTCACTCAAGTCACTATGAGATTTGTTTTCTGTATTCTGTAAAAATAGAGTGGCGCTTAGCGGCGGTAGAGGAGAGCGGGGCTTGTAGCCTGTGTGCATTATGAAGTCTGGTGACAGGACATCATTCCAGCTTGTGTGGAGGCAGTGCTCTGATAGAGGAGGGGGCACTACCCAGAATACCAAGGTATTGTCTGCAACAGATGAGAAGCCTCTGTCTTTGGGCTGGATGATTGGAGGTTCGTTTTGTGAAACATGATTATCAGTGTACTGGTTTGATTAGTCATTCGGTGTCATTGTCTATGAGGGAGGAAATCTTTACTTTAAAGTTGGAGGATTGGATGTCACTACTACTGAAGTATTATTTTTTCAAGCGTTGCCTTAGTGGCTATCTGGTAAGAAGCTTGGCTGCTCACTGTGGTGCGGTGTGCTAATATTTCCACACTGAACTTGGGTGCTGGGATCTCCTTCAGTTTTCCTTCTTCCATCATCTCTCAATATTATTGTTGGGCTTTTTAAGCGCTGCATTTTTGGATATGTATTCTGCAAAAAACCTGGTTAATCCGGTTGTTTTTCTATCTCCACTTTCTGTCCCCAATTCAGCTAGGGATTTTGCTGCTGTGGAGGCAGCTCTGCGCATGCTAATTTTTCAGTGCATTTCTATGGGCAGAGCTACGCATCAACGTCATCGCGCCCACGTGATCCCGGAAGTATGGGTGGTATTGATTCTTTGCCGGTATATGTTGTACAACGCTCGTTTTTAATGGATTGATGTAAGTAGCCATTTGGCACTTCTATTTTTACAAAATAAACCATCTATCTGGATCCTTCCTTATCTTTATATGGCACGATTCCCATGTAAGAGATCGATATAGGAAACTTCCATCCAATAGCTGAAGCGAGGAGACCATACCAGCTGTTGTGACCAAGCCTAGAGATAGGTGGTCATTTAGTCCTGGTAAGGACCCTCAGATTTGGTGTGTTGTGGGTGTCTTCAAGGCTCCTCCTCCTCCCCCATTTTCCTCATTTCAACACCTGGTGGAAGGATTCTCATTGACCTCATCAATATCTGGACTTTTCAATTACTCACTGGAACTTACTCATACTCCTATCACCATCCATTGAGCACTTATGAACTTTTTTTTGCACGTTATTGCACCATATTGCACATGCGTTTTTTGCACAGAATATGCATATTTACACAATTTATGAATTTGTTCACGTCTATATATGATTTAAGATGATAAAATATTAACAATTGATGCGGACAATTTTCATACATTGTTTACTATTTATAATATTTTCTAGTTGCATGAATTCTTTTCAATGACTTTCTAGCTTGATTAGCGCAATCTTTACATACATACATATTTCTATGCTGAGCATTTCCTCCCTATCACATCTGAACAGCCCATGTGACCAGGAATAGGCTCGGGCGTCTTCGGAACCAAACATGCCCGATCCCACCAGGAAGTTTGCACTGTGCCACGCTAATCACAGGCAGTGAAACATTTCCCGATCTCTGCAGCCACGGATCGGGAAATGTTTCACTGCCTGTGATTAGCGCAGGGCAGTGCAAACTTCCTAGCGGGCTCGGGCACATGCAGTTCCGAACACGCCCGAGCCCATCCTTACATGTGACTACTGAGTCACACATGTGGGCGTATACACAGTGGTAAATAACAGGAGGCTTCACCACCTACTTATTCTAAGACACAACCCGTGACTCGCAGAAATCTGCCCACACCATGTTATTGCCAAAAAATAAGAAATATTTGACTTCAAATATATATTTGCATGACAATTTAAAAAAATTAATTTTTACTCCGTATCCCAAAGGCGTTTTTTTTTTTTTTTTTAATTTGAACATGTGACCAGCTGCAGAGGACTAGAAACTCCTTCTGTTTATATTTCCCTGCAGACAGGCTGGGAGAGATCTGGGTCATGTGACAGCTGTAGATCAATTAGGAAAAAGATACTTAGATTTTTTTTAAATTAAAATAAGTACAGTGCCATTATGCACATACAGAAATAGAAGGGACAATGTAAATTAAACAGTGTGTGTTTAGAATCACTTTAAGAAGAGTAACTGCTGCACTACAGGATCCTTCGGGATGGATTTTTTAATGATTATGCGGATGCAAAGCAGTATTTTTTTTTTTTTACCTAGAGAAGCTTATGAATAATTAAAACAGCTTCCTTAATTCAATTTTAATTCCCAGCTTTGTTCCTAACTCCGTTAAGCCTCTAGTTTGACTTCAACCAAAATATAAAGCCTAAACAAAACAGAACATATACACCAAGGCTTCAGTCTAGTACGGAAGAATAAAAATATTAACGCTGTCACTCACTACCAAGAGAGTCACAAAATGCATCCAATGGTGGAGTCCGCTCTCAACACAGAAACATCACCTTGCTGTCAGGAAAGCCATGCTCAATAGAATGCTCGAGTTCAAAGGAATGCGCATGCGTGCAGAAGGGTCCATAGAACTGTGCACAACATTAGGAGCCTGCACGCATCTACACAAACACGTGCTCATGCATGCATGCGAGCATAAGTGTTCTGCACATGCTCATTTGTGTGAGTTTGCTTGTTTGATGGCCTTTGGCGCCCAGTGATCTACTTAAAGCCTTAAAGGACTCAAGTTCATTGCCGAGTGGTCGCCAGTTCCTTCTGCTTGTGACCTGATCCTGTGTTCATCAGTATCTTCACCCGGCTTGCTGTTCCTGAACTTCTGTTGCCGACTCTAGCTTGTGACCCGACCCTGCTTCTTGCCTGTTGTTCTGGTACTACTACTTCTCGCCTGATTCTGACCTTGGCCTGTCCCTGACTCTGCACTCCTGCGGCCTGGTTGCTGCAGACCAGTGCTCATCTACGCATCTAAGATCCAGAATCTGCCCGCCGTCAGCCAGTCTGCTTCAGCTCCGCATTTGCTATCAAGATATTCTGAACCAGATCTCCTACAGGCACCCATGCCACTCTGTGCCGTTATACCCTGTCATCAATCCCAGGGGAAACAGGACAAGAGGCGTAAGGGCAGCTTAATCATAGAGCTATGATTAAGCACCAGATTTAGGTGTGAAACGCGTCAGTTGATCTTGGTTGTTCACCACCAGTGCTGTATGATTCATGTTTTTATCCATAATAAACAGACTGCAGACATCCACTTTTTTCTTATCATGTCCCTGTTTGCAAGCAGGGCCAGCACCTGATCTACCTGTAGAGGTAGCAGAGCAGCAGGGCAGGTGATGTAGTCCTTGAGCAGTTGTAAATACGTGTAAGGCCAGCCGTCTCATCAACTCAGCCTCGACCAAGTACGTGACCACCTGCCCAGGAATGCATATGTGCGTCAAAGCCTACTCTTTTGCTGCTGCACATACTGTATGCATTGCGTGGGCAGCAACAGGTTAATCCACCACTGTCCTCTGCAGTGCCATTCTTCCACCAGAAGATGTCCTGAGACTTTCAGAGTGTATGACTTCCAGAGTCTCACAAACCGTAAGATCAAGGGCATACTGTGAGTGCAATGAGTCAAGGGTCCAACTGCGGAGGTGGTGTCAGCATAAAAAAGCATGAATTACAGCATGAGGACCTAGTTTTCACTGTAAAGATTCAGGTTTTGGGGCTGTGATACTGATTTTTTTCCTCATTATCCAATCACTGTATCAGAACAAGCATACAGTACAGGGTTTAAGACTTCTTATGCTTTACTGGCTGCATGCATAGCAATTAGGTCTCTGACCACAGATTAAGATTTTTGTTTTGGATAAAAGTGAGACCAGATATTTAGGAAGCCATCTATTTAGGTATGCATGTTCCCTAGTCTAGCAGAGGGATATGCAGGTATGCCTTCTTTCATGTACATTCTCTGTTGTTTTCTCCCCTCCGCACATTTCCGTTTATACAAGGTTCCAGGCAAAATATTAAAGCCTTGTGCCCCCTAAAAACAATGAGCTTTTATATAAAGGGAACCTGTCATGACAAAAATTTTAGGAGGAATGTAGAATCTCGAATCCTCATCTATCTATTTAGAAGAGCAAAGCCCATGGCCAATGTGAATTAGGCTTCATGTACACAGGATGTTAAAAAACATACTAAAAATGTCAGTAGCTTTGTAGTGAGGTTTTCAGCTTGTTTCAGTGTTATTGCACCAGTGTTTTTGAACTCTTTTCAGCAGTAGGGTTTTTTTTTTCAATGGATCAAAAACGCCCAAAAAACGTTTTTTCGTGTTCTTGAGAGTTTTTACAGCTGAAAAACGTCTCTCAGAACCCACTAGTCTTGGCGTTTTTTCTACAGCTCAAAAACGCCCCTGCCCAAATCAGTTGTTAAGAGCCTATGTGCGCATGAACACAGGATAACATGATAGGGCATTTATTGACTGTAGGAAAAAATGCCTTAAGCTAAAATCTTCACTGGTTTCTTTAATCAAGTAGAGTATTTGATTGTAAATTGTAAGTTGATCAAACACCTTTCATGCTCTTCTACCAAGCTCCACAACCCTATTTCTGAACAGATGGTTACTAGACCACCTGCGGACACCAGAGTGGTCATCAAATGGATGTGGTTTGGTGGTCATATTGATCTCTGCTAGATCTCTGCCAAAACACTGTTACAAGTTTACACACATCAATCTGTACTGTGGAAAGGGATGGATGTTGGGTTCCTTTTAGATCCTCAATAAAGTGACTGGTGCATCTTCCAATCTCTTCATTAACCTTGGCTATAGGGTTTGACCCCATAAATAAAGTGGAGAGCTCAAGATTTCAGATTTCCCCAAATCAAGACACAGGAAGTCCCCAGATCCCAGACCCCTAAATCATTCACTGAGCAGGCCATTTCCTGGATCTTTCAACAACACAGCCTGTGCCTCCATAGATTCTTCAACTCCCCATGATAGAAATATGGAAGGTGCCACTATCAACTTCTTTTAAAAGATGTGGTCTCCAAGGCTGTCATCCTCACCCTTTCTTTACTACTTATTGACTGGCACAGACCATGGGCACAGAGGAAAGTCCTGTCTTCACTGAAGGCATTCTTGTTTTGGGTCAATGACTCACCAAGTCGTGTGCCAAGAACCACAAGCCTAAAGTATGCACCTTTAAAATCTGCTGACAACCCCAATATTTTCATCCTGGCAGTTTCTTTTGATTAAGTTATTTAAATGCAGTAATGTAACCGTGACAAAAAAAAAGAGGTTTTCTGCTTAGGCTATGCAGATCCCAAAGAGATATAACATTTTATGGCCTGCGGCTTTTACCTGAAACACAATTGATTGTAGTTGGTTAGCTCTTTGAAGCCGATAACTCCCTGTGGTCTATCTCTTCACAAGGATTAGGGCGACCTCAGCTGCTCATTTAAAATTTGCCTCTGTCAGCTTTTTAAAAATTTCATGAGGCAACTGAGGCAGACTTAACAGCAAGCAGTGAATGCAATGCATAAGCTAGTCATTTTTCTCATGACGATTACATTTGCACTACTATTTCATGCTTTCCGAATCATATACTTCATGTTTTATCCAATACACATCTTATATTACCAGCACTGTGTACATTATATAAACAACCTAGTTTTATTTACAGCAAATGTGTTTTTTTTTATTGCATTCTGCAAGCATTAACATATTATATAACTACAGCCTGTACTGTATATGAAAGCAATTTGACGGAAGTAGGCCATACATGGAGGGGGGATGATGGTTTGAAAAGTAACTGACAGACCCCCAGATCTTCTCTTCACAGATAAAAGGAATCAGTTTTAGTTTATAAAAAGCACCTACCACTTGAGCATATTCTCCCTTATATATATATATATATATATATATATATACACACAGTGAATATAAAAAGTCTACACACCCCTGTTAAAATGTCAAGTTTCTGTGATGTACAAAAAAATGAGACAAAGGTAAATAATTCCAGAACTATTTCCTCTTTAGGCCCCTTTCACACTTCAGTGACTTTAGACTGCAAAGTCGCATGACAAGTCGTTCTCCATGATTTCCAATGACATATATGTATGTGGGCAATACAGTGGTGTAGTGGTTATCACTTTCGCCTAGCAGCAATAGGGTCACTGGTTTGAATCCCAACCATGACACTACCTGTCTGGAGTTTGCATGTTCTCCCTGTGCCTGCGTGGGTTTCCTCCAGGTACTCCAGTTTCCTCCCACACTCCAAAGACATGCCGGTAGGCTCCTGTCTAAATTGGCCCTAGTATATGTATGAATGTGAGTTAGGGACCTTAGATTGTAAGCTCCTTGAGGGTAGGGACTGATGTGAATGCACAATGTATATGTAAAGCGCTGCGTAAATTGACGGCGCTATATAAGTACCTGAAATAAATAAATCTGTACGACTTCAAATCGTGCCAACTTCAAAGTATCCCCTGCACTACTTTGGTCCAACTTTCATGCGAGTTGAGGTCCATAGACCTCAAGTTTGCACAGGCGTTCCCTGAAATTGCGCCAAAATAGCATCCGCAAAATCGCGTGTCTTTCAAGTCGCGGCAGTGTGAAAGGGGCCTGGGAGGGGAGGGGTGTAAAATAAAAAACTAACAATGTGGTTGCAGAGGTGTGCACACCCTCATAACTGGGGATGCAGCTGTGTTCAGAATTAAGCAATCACATTAAAACTCATGTTAACCACTTACGGACCGCCCTCCGTCATTACACATCAGTACTTTGATGCTACATACCGTTGCTATGGCAGCAGATAGCTGCCATAAGCCCAGTATTTCCTTAAACGGTGTGTGGTCCGCTTTACGATAAACGGGGTCTCCGTGGCGGGATCACTTTCATCGGCGGCGGGAGAGGTGCCCCACTCCCTCCGCTCCCTAGTGGTCTCCGTGGCTTAATGGAGAAAACGGGTCCTTTCGGCTATTGGATAGGCCCCCACTCGACCCTATGGCCTTGGAGGACCAGAGCGGCGGTAAAAGTCACTTCAATTACAAGAGAGGTTTGCATTCCTTTTTAATAGGAATAAAAGTGATCACATTTTTTTTTAAGAGCAGTGTAAAAGTAAAGGCTAAAAAGTAAAATAAATAAGAAAAAAAAAAATTTAAAGCGCACCGTCCCGACTCGCTCGAAGATTGAACACATAAGTAAACGGTGTTCAAACCACACATGTGAGGTATCGCCATAATCGTTAGAGTGGGAGCAATAATTCTAGCACTAGACTTCCTCTGTAACTTAAAACTGGTAACCTGTAGAAATTCTTAACCGCCTCCTATAGAGATTTTAAGTACCAAAGTTTGTCGCCATTCCTCAAGCGGGCGCAATTTTGAAGCTTGACATGTTGGGTATCAATTTACGCTGCGTAACATTATCTTTCACCATATAGAAAAAATTGGGCTATCTTTACTATTTTCTTATTTTTTAATTTAAAAAAGTGTATTTTTTCCAAAAAAAATTGCATTTGTAAGACCGCTGCGCAAATACGGTATTGACAAAGTATTGCAACGACCACCATTATATTATCTAGGGTGTATGAAAAAAATATATAGAATGTTGTGGGTTCTCAGTAATTTTCTAGCAAAAAAAAACAAATTTTAACAAGTTTGAGAAATAGGCCTGGTCCTTAAAGCGGAGTTCCACCCAAAAGTGTAACTTCCACTTTAAATACTGTTTGCCCCCTGACATGTCACAATTGGCATGTCATATTTGCAGGGGTACCTAGTTTAGACAGGTACCTCACTCCCACTTCCTGGACTGACCGCTTGGCCGCCTAGGCAACTCCTCCTCTTCCCCTAGGCGCCCCTCCCTCCCTGCAATCTTGCCTGCCAATTGACAAAGCGCAGCGTGACTTGCGCATGCGCAGTGTGCATCCGGCCGTGAAGCTGAAAGCGGTCACGGTTGGGTGCCCACAGTTGCAATGCCGGCGCCGCGGAGGGGAGAGGAGCGAGACATCGGGTGGCAGCATCACTGGACCATGGAACAGGCGAGTGGCTGTTTATTAAAAGTCAGCAACTACACTTTTTGTAGCTACTGACTTAATAAACCTAAAAAACTAGTGTAACTCCGCTTTGAATGGTTAAATAGGAGTCAGTATACAGCTGCCATCATTTAAAGTGCTTATAATTAATAAAGTTCAGCTGTTCTAGTAGGTCTTTCCTGACATTTTCTTAGTCACATCCTACAGCAAAGCCATGGTCTGCAGAGAGCTTCCAAAGCATCAGAGGGATCTCATTGTTAGAAGGTATCAGTCAGGAGAAAGGTACAAAATAATTTCCAAGGCATTAGGTATACTATGGAACACAGTGAACACAGTCATCATCAAGTGGAGAAAATATGGCACAACAGTGACATTACCAAGAACTGGACGTCCCTCCAAAATTGATGAAAAGACGAGAGGAAAACTGGTCAGGGAAGTCCTACAGCAACATTAAAGGAGCTGCAGGAATATCTGGCAAGTACTGGCTGTGTGGTACATGTGACAACAATCTCCTGTATTCCTCATATGTCTGGGCTATGGGGTAGAGTGGCAAGACGGAAGCCTTTTCTTTCGAAGAAAAACATCCAAGCTCGGCTAAATTTTACAAGAACACATCTGAAGTCTCCCAAAAGAATGTGGGAAAATGTGTTATGGTCTCTGATGAAACCAAGGTTGAACTTTTCAGCCTTAATTCCCAAAGATATGTTTGGTGCAAAAACACTTCACAGGGGCAGCGCCAGGTGGGTGCTTGGGTGTGCTAAAGCACCATCAAAAATTCTTTAAGTACCCCCAAAAATTCACAAGCCACTTCTTGCACATTCCACACAGTGCCTTTTAATAGCACTGTATCTGCAAATTCCCTTGTTAACGCCAGAAGGTCGGGACTCTTTTGCCCCTGTGGAGGGATACAGCAGCTTTGGCCACAAAAGTTGTTGATACATGGTTAGTTCTGGCAGAGGTGGATTGATATGCACTCCAGTGTTGGTAAACATGCAGAGCCTGCAGCTGCTCCACCCCTCTGCTGCCTCCACAGCCATTGGGAAGTGCACTGTACTTCCCCAGCCCGCCATATTTGACATCTAAGCGCTACAGGAAGGAAGAGGTGCTGGCAGCTGGATCAGGCTGGAGAGAAGAGGGAAGACAGCCTGCGGGGTGAGAGGCACAGAGACACCTAAGCAGCTGCAATGAGCCAGGTGAGTTTCAGTTTTCTCTCTACACATGATCTTATAGAGGGGCACAAGCAGCTTCTTCCAGCATGCAGAAAGCAGGCTATACAGGCATACCCCGCTTTACCTACTCTCACTTTACGTACATTCGCAACTACGGACATACCTGCAAGTGTATATAAAGTACCTCGCAAGTACAGACACATTGGTGTCTATGGGAAATCTCGGTCAGCTTGACATGGCACTGTTCCCAAACCATAAGTGGCAGAGACCCCCAACTTGGGGAGCACCAAGAGGGTCGGCCAGCTTGCCTAGGAAATCTAACATGTCGTACTCCTAGGTCCCCCACTTGTACTTCCAGCACCCTCCAAAACAATTGTCTGGATCCACCCCTGATGCTGCACATAACCAAAAGAACACCATACCCACAGTGAAGCATGGTGGTGGCAGCATCATGCTATGGGGCGGTTTTTCTTCAGCTGGAACAGGAGCCTTAGTCTAGGTAGAGGGAATTATGGACAGTTTCAAATAGCAGTCAATATTGGCACCAAACCTTCAGGCTTCTTCTAGAAAGCTGAACATGAAGAGGAACTTCATCTTTCAGCATGACAGCGACCCAAAGCATACACCCAAATCAACAAAGGAACAGACCAGCCAGAGCCCAGACCTGAATCCGATTGAAAATCGGTTTGGTGATCTGAAGAGAGCTGTGCACAGGAGATGCCCTCGCAATCTGACAGATTTGGAGTATTTTTGCAAAGAAGATTAGGCAAATATTTCAAAGTTAAGATGTGCCATGCTGAAAGACTCATACCCAAAAAGCCTGAGTGCTGTGATAAAATCAAAAGGTGTTTCAACAAAGTATTATTTTAAGTGTGCACACTTATGCAACCATGTTAGTTTTTTATTTTTACCTCCCTCCATGTAAAAGATTTCAGTTGGTTATTCAACTGAGTTGTACAGTTTATAGGTCACATTAAACATTGTTACATTACAGAAACCTGACATTTTAACAGGTGAATGTAGACTTTTTATATCCACTATATATGTGTGAAAGAATATGCCTGATAGAGAAATAGTCTTTTTTCAGTTAGGGCATATTTTGGCGCGCTTGGTGCAGTTTTTCCTATAAAGGCACTATATGGGCAAAATTGGTGGATGCCTGTTAACCACTTCCATACAGGATATTTACACCCCCTTCCTTTCCAGACCAATTTTCAGCTTTCAGCGCTTTCACACTTTAACCACTTCAATACTGGGCACTTAAACCCCCTTCCTTCCTGGACCAATTTTCAGCTTTCAGCGCTGTTGCAGTTTGAATGACAATTGCGTGGTCATGCGACACTGCACCCATATGAAATTTTTATCATTTTTTCACACAAATAGAGCTTTCTTTTGGTGGTATTTAATCACCCCTGGGTTTTTTATTTTTTGCGCTATAAATTAAAAAAGATTGAAAATTTTCAAAAACAATGCATTTTTCTTAGTTTCTGTTATAAAATTTTGCAAATAAGTAATTTCTCTTCATAAATTTTGACCAAAAATGATACTGCTACATTTCTTTGGTAAAAATAACCCAAATCGAAGTTTATTTGGTGTTGGCGGACAGATGTTTTGGGGACTGTGACAGATGTGACTGGGACATACAGATGTTTTGTGTATGGTGACAGATGTGACGGGGACATACAGATGTTTTGTGTATGGTGACAGATGTGACGGGGACAGAGATGTTTCGGGGACTGTGACAGATGTGACGGGGACATACAGATGTTTGGGGACTGTGACAGATGTGAAGGGGACATACAGATGTTTGGGGACTGTGACAGATGTTTTGGGGACTGTTTTATGGAGACACTGATGTGTATGGGGACAGGGGTATCAGTGGGGCTTGGTGCACTGTGTGGGGGGCGATCTGTGAGAGCTCTTTGCATGAAATCATCATCATGCAGAGAGCTGTCACATAGCTGCAGATTCTCCCCCCCCCCCCCCCCCACTGAGCTCTCACTGAGCTTGGCGGGGGGAGAACTGTCACAGAGACGTCCGTCTCTGTTTACAACGTGACGGCTTTGATTGGACACAGCCATCACATGATCGGGAGGGCCAATCACTGCGCCCATATCCCGATCTCTGCTCAGCTGGATCCTGTGATCATAATGATCACAGGATCGCGCCGCGTGGTCGCGCTGCGAGCTCCCGTTCTGCAGGACGTGTATACACGTCCTGTCAGAACGGGGAAGCTCCCACCCGGCCGTATATATACAGTGGCCGGGTGGGAGGTGGTTAAATGACAATTACTCAGTCATGCTACACTGTACCCAAACAAAATTATCTTTTTTTTCTCTCAAACAGAGCTTTCTTTTGGTGGCATATAATAACTGGTGGGTTTTTTATTTTTTTCAATATAAGCGAAAAAGTAGCAAAATTTTTGAAAAAAAAAACCCAGTTTTTTTTAGTTTGTATTGAAACATTTTGCAAAAAAGTCATCTTTCTTCATACATTTGGGCCATAATTCATACTGCTACATATCTTTGGTAAAAATAACCCAAATTAGTGGATATTATTTATTCTCTGTGAAAGTTATAGAGCCTACAAGCTATGGTGCAAATCATTGAAAATTGATCACACCTGATGTACTGACCACCCATCTCATTTCTTGAGACCCTAACAAGCCAGGAAAGTACAAATACCCCCAAATGACCCCTTTTTTGGAAAGTAGACATTCCAAGGTATTTAGTAAGGGGCATGGTGAGTTTTTTGAAGTTGTATTTTTTTCCCCACAATTCTTTGCAAAATGAAGAATTATTATTTTATTTTTTTTACAACAAGTTATTTCTCACACACAGCATATGCATACTTGCAATGACCCCCCAAAGTACATTCTGCTACTCCTGAGTATGGCGATACCCCATGTGTGAGGCTTTTACACAGCCTGGCCACATACAAAGGCCTAACATTGAAGTAGCACCTTCAGGCGTTCTACGAGCATAAATTACACATCTCGTTTCTCAGCCACCTATTACACTTTTGAAGGCCCAGGAGCACCAGGACAATAGAATTGCCCACAAAATGACCCAATTTTGGAAAGCAAACACCCCAACATATAATCTATGAGGCATAATGAGTCTTTTGAATGGTTAATTTTTTTCCAGAAGTTGTTGGAATATGTGGGGAAAAAAATGAAAATTTTTTAACACAAAGTTGACCATTTATAAGATATTTCCAAACATAGCATGTACAGAGCAAAAATTACACCCCAAAATACATTCTGCTACTCCTCCTGAGTATGGCGATACCACACGTGTGAGACTTTTACACAGCCTGGCCACATACACAGGCCCAACATTGAAGTAGCGCCTTTAGGCGTTCTACAAGCATAAATTACACATCTAATTTCTCAACCACCTATTACATTTTTGAAGGCCCTGGAGCAACAAGACAATGGAATTTCCCACAAAACGACCCCATTTTGGAAAGCAAACACCCCAACATATAATTTGTGAGTCTTTTGAACATGTCATTTTTTTCCAGAAGTTTTTAGAAAGTGTGGAAATAAAATGAAAACGCATTTTTTTTTTTACACAAAGCTGTCAATTTATAAGATATTTCCAACACATAGCAAAAATGACACCCCAAAACACATTCTGCTACTCCTCCTGAGTATGACGATACCATGTGTGAGACTTTTACACAGCCTGGCCTAAGCTTTAGGCGTTCTACGAGCATAAATTACACATCTCATTTCTCAACCACCTATTACATTTTTGAAGGCCCTGGAGCACCAGGACAATGGAATTGCCCACAAAATGACCCCATTTTGGAAAGAAAACACCCCAACGTATATTCTATGAGGCATTATGAGTCTTTTGTACGGTTAAGTCTTTGAAAAACGTGTAAAGATGATAAAAACCTTTATTTTTACACAAAGTGGTCAATTTATAAGATATTTCTAACACATAGCATGTACATAGCAAAAATTACACCCCAATATACATTCTGCTGTTCGTCCCAAGTATGGCGATACCACATGTGTGAGACTTATACACAGCCTGGCCATATAGAGAGGTCCAACATGTAGGGAGCGCCATCATGCGTTCTAGGAACATAAATTATACATAAAATATCCTAATGACCCATTACACTTTTGAAGATCCTGGAGCACCAGGACAGTGGAATTACCCACGAAATGACCCCATTTTGAAAAGCAAACACCCCAACGTATATTCCATGAGGCATTATGAGTCTTTTGTACAGTTAATTTTTTTCCACAAGTCTTCAGAAAACGTGGAAAGAAAATGAAAACGTATTTTTTTTTACACAAAGTTGTCAATTTATATGATATTTCTAACACATAGCATGTACATAGCAAAAATGACCCCCCCAAAATATATTCTGCTACTTGTCCCGAGTATGGCGATACCACATGTGTGAGACTTTTACACAGCCCGGCCACATAGAGAGGTCCAGCATTGAAGAAGTACCTTCAGGCATTCAAGGAGCATAAATTACACATCTAATTTCATTCCTACCTATCACACTTTTGAAGGTCCTGGAGCACCAGGACAGTGGAATTACCCACAAAATTACCCCATTTTGCAAAGCAAACACCCCAATGTATATTTTATGAGGCATGGGCTGCAGATACGTACTCGGGTACTCTTATGGGCTGCAGATAGGTACTCGGGTACTCTGATGGATTAGTAAAAGGTACTCAGGTACTCTGATGGGCTAGGGACAGGCACTCGGGTACTCAGATGGGCTAGTGACAGGTACTAGGGTACTCAGATGGGCTAGCGACAGGTACTCGGGTACTCAGATGGGTTGGTGACAGGTGCTTGGGTACTGTGATGGATTGGTGACAGGTACTCGGGTACTCAGTTGGGCTGGTGACAGGTGCTTGGGTACTTAGATGGGTTGGTGACAGGCACTCGGGTACTCTCATGGGCTGGTGACAGGTACTTGGGTACTGTGATGGGCTGTTGACAGGTACTCAGGTACTCTAATGGGCTGGTCAAAGGTACTTGACTACTCTGATGGGCTGGTGACAAGTACTTGACTACTCTCATGGGCTGGTGACAAGTACTTGACTACTCTCATGGGCTGGTGACAGGTACTTGGGTACTGTGCTGGGCTGGGGACAGGTACTCGGATGGGTTGATGACAGGTGCTCGGGAACTCTGATGGGTTGGTGACAAGTACTCGGGTAGTCTGATGGGCTGGTGACAGCCTTTTCTACCCCTCAGGGGTAGAAAAGGCAGTTTTTTCCTCTGCTGACTCCATTAAGGGGATCTGCCAGTAGTCCTTAGTTAGGTCTAGGGTTATGTACTGGGCACCTCCCACAACCTGTCCACAAGTACCTCAAACTGCAGCATCGGGTATGCATCAAACTTAGACACGTTATTCAGCTTCCTGAAAAAGTTACAGAGCCTGATAGTGCCATCGGGCTTTGGGACCAGCACTATAAGGCTCGACCAGGTGCTGTGGGACTCCTCCATCACGTCTAACTCCAAGTTTTTATTTCCTTCGCTACCGCCTCCCGTCTAGCCTCAGGTATTCAGTAGGGTTTTACATTTATGAGGACCCCTGGTTTCCGTAATTATGTCATGATGTAGTATGGTGGTCAGTCCGGCAAGGGGAGAGAAAAAAATCTCTATTTTTACTGATAAATTCCTTAGCATCATTGATGCGTTAGTGAGAAGGACTCTGTAATGGGGACGCCCGGAGTCCAGGAAAAAAAGTCTCTCTGTCTTTCCATGGTTTTAAGAGATTCACATGGTAAATTTGCATGTGTTTCCTTTTCCCTGGCTGGTAAACTTTGTAGTTCACTTCCCCTACTCTTTCCCTAATCTCAAAGGGACCCTGCCAATTTTCTAGGAATTTACTTTCAACCGTGGGGACTAGCACTCTGTCTCCAGGGTTGAAAGTCTGGGTATTGGCACTGCGATTATAAACCCTTCTCTGGGCCTCCTGGATTTACTTCATATGTTCTCGCACCAGGGGCAGGACTGCTGCAATTCAATACTGCATCAAGGAGATATGCTCGATGACACCCCCAATATGGGGTGGCCTCTCCTTCCCACGTCTCTTTTGCAACATCTAGCAGCCCCCAGGGATGACTACCATACTAGAGTTCAAAGGGGGAATACCCTGTAGACACTTGCGGGACCTCTCGTATGGCAAACATGAGGTATGGCAGCAACATATCCCAATATCTCCCCTCTTTCTCCTCTACCTTTTTCAACATGATTTTGAGCATTTTATTAAACCTCTGCACAATTCCTTGGTTACACGGGACATAAACGGGGTGCCCTGATCCGTTACGACCTCTTTAAGGATCCCCACCTGGCTAAACACCTGGAGTAACTCCCTGGCTATAGTCTTAACGGAGGTGTTCCGCAAGGGTATGGCTTCCGGATAGCAGCTCGCTTAATCTAGTATTACCAGGATGTGCTGGTATCCCCAGGCAGACTTTACTACGGGTCCCACGAGATCCACGGCAATTCTTCGAAAGGCACTTCAATTATGGGCAGTGGAACAAGTGGACTACGAAAATGGGGTGAGGGCACAGAGAGTTGACACTCAGGGCAGGATTCACAATATTCTCGAATATCTGCATGCAACCCGGGCCAGAAGAATCTTGGGGTTATTCTCTCCCTGGTCTTATTCATACCCAGATGTCCCCCCATTACATGTCCATGGGCTAAATCTAGCACCATCCTGCAAAAGGGTTTGCGAATCACTAGCTGTTCCACCTTGTTGCCCCCCCCCCCCCCGTTTTACCACCTGATACAACAAATTATTTTTAAGAGCCATGTAGGGAAAAGACACCCCCCAATTAGGGTCCACAGGTTCCCCAACCATCACCGTCACGTTTTCTCTGGCTCTAAGGAGAGTGACATCCCATAATTGCTCTGTACAGAAGTCCTCTCTCCGGACCTCTAAGTCAGGTACTACATTCTGTTTCCTCTCACTGTCCGGGTCAGAGACATTTTCTGGGTCATTAGTCCCCAGCTGGGAGCTATCTTCCAGTTCTTCTGGCTCCCCAGCCCGTACAGGAAAAGGAAGAGGGTCTCCTCCTTCCTCAGTCCTGCCACCAGTCTCCCCTTCCATTTGGCAAAAAGGGTCAGGCGAGAGTTCCCGTGCTTCCGCAACAGGGGGAGCTCTATCCTCCAGACTCCCTGGGCCTTTCCATAACCTCCAAAAATGGGGAAAATCCCTGCCCACTAGGGAGTCATATAGCAGTGAAGGTACCACCCCCACTGAACGAGTCACACTGCCCCAAGAGGTGTCAATCTCAACCACCGCCGTTTGGTAGTCACGAGTGTCCCTATGAATGCAAATGACCCTGACAGTGCTAGGGGGTAACCTTGCAGGATTTACACAATTGCTTTTTACGAACGTTACCACACTACCAGGGTGGTGCAGTGACTGCTTTCCAGCAACAAAAATCACACACATTTGCTTCTCCATGCGATTTGAACATGATGCTGTATATGCAACCTGTGCAAAAAGAGAAACACGTCTATTTGCATAAGTATAATCGCATTGCATGGGTCCATCATTCAGGGGACAATTGGCAGCAATATAGCCCAATGCATGGCATCGGTAGCACTGTATGTGCTCTATACCCAGTCCTTTCCAGGGTCCCCAAGACCTTCCTGGCTTCTTTGGCCAATCTCCAGGTCTAGAGCCCACAGTCTCTTTAACCATAGCAGTTTTATCAAATTTCCCCAAGACCGTGAAACAGTCTTACCGGGTCCGCCGGGCGACCTTTCACCCCTAGATACATTGGATTTGGGCGCAGATGGGTGCAACAAGTCCTCAGCAGCAGTGTATCTCTCCACGAGTTGGGTGGCGGTTTTGGGGTCCCCATGACTGATCCACTTCCTCAAAGCAGCAGGGAGAGCACCTAGATAGCGGTCCATGACCACACGCTCCACAATCTGGGGACCTGGCAAAGTCTCAGGCTGTAGCCACTACCTGGTGAGGTGGACCAGGTCAAACATCTGCGAGCGGGGTGGCTTGTCAGTGCGGTAGTTCCACTGATGCACCCATTGGGCTAGGACTGCCATTGCGACTCCTAGGCGTGCAAATGCCTTTAGGGCCTTATGGTCCTGGGGCCTTATCTGCTTCCAGATCAAACTTCCAGTTTGCCTCCGCAAACTGTCAGTTCATCTCCTGTTGAGCCGCTTGTTGTGCTGCAGCGGCCTCTGCGACCTGGCAGTTGGTTTCCCGCTGAGCTGCATTGGCTTGTACCAGGGTCTTCAATATTTCATCCATCTTGGAAAGATGCCCGCTGAACTCCACCACGTATGGGAGATTAGCTCGTGGGGATCAACTTTCCTGAGGAAAATAGTCAGCGTGCAGGCAACTTTCTTAAAATCTGGCGGCTTGCCAGGTTTATTGGTAAAAGAATTGCATATTAAAAAAAAAACAGAAAATAAATCATTGCCGCCTGGCGCTAAACTAAATATTATAGTTTCCTCACTATACGGTGTGGGCTGGCCCCCGACACCTACAAAACATAAGCCACAATGCAAACCTTGTCTTTTAAAGTCCAAACAGACAAACAGCTCCCTCAGATCCCTCTCAGAGTTCCGGGTCAGAGCTCTAGTGAGATCTCTTCCTGATCATTTAGGCCACCTGCTGGTGGACTACAGTGGACCACAAACTCTGGACCGGAACAAGCCCTGCCATGGTAGCTGGCAAAATCCAGATCAGGCTCTGTTTAACTTAGTCCACATGAATGCATATGAGGCGACAGGTAGCGTCCCGTCTACCACCTCGTCTCGCATACTGTCACAATATGTATATATATATATTATATATAAAGGTGTTCTATCGGGCTGAGGACAGGACTCTGTGCAGGCCAGTCAAGTTCCTCCACCCCAAACTCGCTCATCCACACTATATTGCCAAAAGTATTGGGACACCCCTCCAAATCATTTGGTGGAGGGGGGGTTATGGTGTGGGATTGTTTTTCAGGGGTTGGGCTTGGCCCCTTCGTTCCAGTGAAGAGAACTCTTAAGGCGTCGGCATACCAAGACATTTTGGGCAATTTCATGTTTCAGTTTGGGGATGGCCCCTTCCTGTTCCAACATGACTGCACACCAGTGCACAAAGCAAGGTCCATAAAGACATGGATGAGTGAGTTTGGGGTGGAGGAACTGGACTGGTCTGCACAGAATGCGGAGCTCAATAGAAAACCTTTGGAAAGGATTAGAGTGGAGACTGTGAGCCAGGCCTTTCTATCCACAATCAGTGCCTGACATCACAAATGCACTCCTGGAAGAATGGTCAATCATTCCCATAAACACTCCTAAACCTTGTGGACAGCCTTCCCAGAAGAGTTGAAGCTGTTATAGCTTCAAAGGGTGGGCCAACTAATTAAACTTATTGTACCATCCGGACTAAGACTGGGATGCAATTAAAGTTCATGTGCGTGTAAAGGCAGGTGTCCCAATACTTTTGACAATATATTGTATGTTTACAGGACATGTATCAAAGCAGGAATTGATTTTAATAAACATAAAAAAAACACTGGTCTTTACCTGCATTTAGGTACACTCAGTTTAGCGGTGTTTAGAGTAAATGGAAAAAATATGCTTTTTTTTGCATAGAGACGCGAACGGTACCATTATTTTTCTTGCTATGTGTACTCTGTTGGACACATTTCTCTTCACTTAATTTCTCAGAAACATAACAAAAGTGAGAGGAAATCTCTTCCGACACAGTTGTCACTGAAATAGGTGCTCTTATAAGATGATTGCCCCTCTGTTTCTCAACAGATGGCTATGCCATCACTTTTGGTGGGTACACCCCTCACATTTTTGTAAATATTTTATTATATCTTTCCATGTGACAACACTGAAGAAATGACACTTTGCTACGATGTAAAGTAGAGAGTGTACAGCTTGTATAACAGTGTAAATTTGCTGTCCCCTCAAAATAACAACACACAGCCATTAATGTCTAAACCGCTGGCAACAAAAGTGAGTACACCCCTAAGTGAAGATGTCCAAATTGGGCCCAATTAGCCATTTTCTCTCCCCAGTGTCATGTGACTCGTTAATGTTATAAGGTGTAAGGTGTGAAAACGCCACCAGGAAGTGATGAAACATGTCAAGCTGAAGGCTCCCAAACATTATACCTGCCCAGGGAAGTGGAACGCACACAGAGGAGATTAGGTGTACACTGTACCCAGAGACTGCAAAGGCATTTTTTTTTAAGTTTCTATGGCTATTGACCTTTCTGTAAGCTGAATAAAAAGTTTTTAAGATTTTACACATGTACGATCTTCTTTTAACAAGCACCATACCCGCAAAAGAAAGATCCCAGGAGGTGCATACACAGTGCAAGGACCGTAACGAAGGGAGGTCACCCACACCTCGCATAAGGTCCAGGTCTCCTTACAAACGACCTAAAAGCCTGCAAGACTCCTTCTGTCGTACGGCACAGGAGTCCACCCTATCTGGTGAGTGCGGGCTGATGGCATGTGGATCACGTAAGTCACAGTTTGAAGAAGCACATAGAGCACTGGAGCACTTTATTGGGACTATATATTTTTATTGCATTTAGTTGATTACAATATCTTTTTTACTAAATAACAGTTGATATTTGAGCACAAATTGTTTGTTTTTTAATTTTTCACTGCATTATCATTTATTTTCATTTATCCATCACTGTCAGCAATTTTTACACACCATAAATTATTCTTTGTAATTGTTTACATAGTGGCACTTCCACCTACACTGAGTGGAATACTTGCATGAATAGAGATTATTTAGCACATTAAAATAATGAGGAACGTGTTATCAACTGCGGGGAGGAGGAGTGCTGTAAAACTTTCCAACATTTTTGCCCCCAGTTGGGGGGGGGGGGTAATCTATATTGTTGGACCACTAGTTGACTCCAAGATCTATTTCAAGGCACAAGTGGCATAACACACGCAATTTCAGGAACAGTGCATTGCCCCTTCAGTGAGAAGAAATCAGGAGGAACAGTGGATTGCCCCTTCAGTAAGATGAGGTCAGGACAAATGCATTGCCTCTTCCATTAAGAAGAGGTCATAAACAGTGCATTGCCGCTTCAGTGAGAAGAAATCAGGAACAATGCATTGCTCCTTCAGTGAGAGGAGGCCAGGAACAGTGCATTGTCTCTTCAGTGAGAAGAGGTCAGAAACAGTGCATTGTCTCTTCAGTAAGAACAGGTCAGAAACAGTGCATTGTCTCTTCAGTGAGAAGAGGTCAAACAGTGCATTGTCTCTACAGTGAGAAGAGGTCAGGGACAGTGCATTGTCCCTTCAGCGAGAAGAGGTCAGAAACAGTGCATTGTCTCTACAGTGAGAAGAGGTCAGGAACAGTGCATTGTCTCTTCAGTGAGACGAGGTCAGAAACAGTGCATTGTCTCTACAGTGAGAAGAGGTCAGGAACAGTGCATTGTCTCTTCAGTGAGACGAGGTCAGGAACAGTGCATTGTCTCTTCAGTCCATTGGATATGCCACCCAAGAAGCAAGCTAGACGGAAAGAAGGTTACCTACCGCCATTATTGTCTGCCTGTCTATGGCCAGCTTAAGAGTGAATATAGCCAATAGATCTTTATTGTAGCCTTATCCTACCAATCACTTTTAAATCTGGTTAGCCATGATGACAAACTGTAAAGCTCAGAGTATCTGTGGACTACAATAAGAAAGAAGCCATTCCACGGTTCTCCAACACTTGCTTTAACACACAGACAAATTGCAACTGACCTTCTGCTCGGAGACTGCTGTCACACGAATGAGTGGGTGGCTGAAACGGATTATGTTATTAAAAAACTAGCTCTAAAACCAATATCTGGGAGAGAGACGGGCTAAAGACATACATTTTTTCTAGTGTTTCTGCCACAGTATATCTAAAGGTACCAGACACGCTGATTTCTATTGCCTAAACTCCCACGTGTATGAATGGAAACAGAAAAATTACAGCATTAAAATAAGCAGGCTTTCACTTCGTGATTCCATCGTTCCTTACACAAGGCATATTACAGGACATGAGAAATGCTAGGCAGATACAGTAATTACATTACCAATATTAGACTTTATTCAGATGTAATAGGGAGTAGATCTCTAGAGAAAAAAATATTTTAAAATAGACTTGGCTTTAAGCTGACCCCCAGACAAATTTTAAAAAAGTCCCATTAAGAGTTCTATGGTAACAACATACAGTACACTTTCATTTTATTAAAAGCAATTCAAAATATTTTAACCACAATTTAAAAATTATTATTATAGACAATCTAATTTAAAGCGGAGTTACATGCTTTTTTTGTTTATTAAAAGTCAGCAGCTACAAAAAGTGTAGCTGCTGACTTTTAATAAATAGTAGCTTACCTGCCGGAGGCGCGCGCTCACTGTGTTCGGGGGGGGGGGGGGGGGGGGGGGCCCCCCCCCCCCCCCCGGAGTGAAGGAACGGAGGTCCGTGTATGTAAACACGGACCTCCGTTCTGGGAAGGGGGAAGGGCTGTGATCACAGCCTTCCTGTACATGAAGGCTGTGACCACTTCCCTTCTCCTGCTAGTGCAGTCCCCCTACAGTTAGAACGCCCAGGGAACATAGTTAACCCTTAGAGCGCCCCCTGCAGGTTAACCCCTTCACTGCCAATGGCATTTACACAGTAATCAGTGCATTTTTATAGCACTGATCGCTGTATAAATGCCAATGGTCCCAAAAAAGTGTCAAAATGGGGGGGCGTGGCCTGACAGGGAACGAGACGGACGCTTTTCAGTGAGCTCCGAGCAATCCATCGCAATCCTCCGTTCCTCAGACCCGGTGAGTCCATCTATCAGCCCAGCACTGATCTACACAATCCCCTCTACCTCCCTGTTGAAAGCTGTGTAGCGGGAGCGCTCTCTGCAGCATCGGCCTAGGGCGAGGGCCGCTCGGCACCCGGCCATCAAGCCCTTAATTTCATCCATCCGGCCCCTAATCTACCACCACTGCTATAAATAAAGCCATCTGCTTCAATCTACCCCTGTATCTCTATCCGGGACGAACGCGCCGATACTCGGAGCCGCCGCATCCCGAAATTGAGCCCGAGGCTTCAGTGAGGCCTCCGCGGCCGCCATATTGGTACACCTCTACGGCAATATTAGTGCTCTAAATCATCTGTACCAAGTCTCTCATGAACGCAAACAGCTCTGCCTACAAGATTAAACCTTTGTTAAACTTCAAATACCCTGCAATTCTTGCTCACAGCACTGAGGCCTTCTTATAGCGGCCATCTTGGTACACCCGACCTCTCCCTGTGGAAATCTCAATCTGCCTGTTTTACCACTGTCCCTGCTCTCACAGCAGGTTAAACTACTTAAGCACTATATAACCACCTTACTAAGGGGGGACCTGGATGAGAGAGACAGCGGATGAGTAACAGGAAAGCTCCGGTGCATCAGGGGAAACCCAAAGACATCCCCACTTTTTAAGAGGCTCGGTGAGCATTTTAACATACCTGGAGTGTCTCCTCTCACCCTCAACGTCAACACAAGCGGAATATAACAGCCGCACTGGAGGTACCTCCGTGGCGCCTGAAAAAGTTCACCCGTGCCAAAGCCATAAGCCCCACAGAGCATACTCTAACCCTACCCTCCTGCTGTTGACTCCAAACACGGCACTAGGGGACCCCTCCCCTCCTCCACCAACAAACTGACCACAAGTTAATGCCCAACGACCAGCTGGAAGCTGAGATGGACACCAGACCCTAAAAGCTCAGTACACCACTACGGGCAATACAATCTCCCAGCGTCAGCTCGCAATTTAACCACGAGCAAGTGCTTGTTCCAGAACCAATCCTTACTGTAGTCTTCGATGGCCAGCAAGAGGAAAGAGGACAGACCAATACAGAAACTTACGGCCTACATGTTTCAGCCAGCGGACCGCAGGAACCACGATAGCGCTGCCACCGCGGCCTCGCAGGACCGATTGTCTCAACACACGGCAATCCCTCAGAGACTACATCCGAGGTAAGGGCTATACCTACCGAGAGAGACTCCCTAACGGCACACAACTCTGTTAGCCAGGACGCTCCGGCGCCACCGTCGCGATAGCACCAAGG
>BLSH010191986.1:385381-408124 GCA_018402905.1 Glandirana rugosa
ATATATCCCTGGGAACTACAGACCAGTTAGCTTAACATCAATAATTGGCAAGCTCTTGGAGGGGATAATAAGGGATTATATACAAGATTATTGTAACGAGAAAGGTATCATAAGCGGTAATCAACATGGGTTCATGAAGGATCGTTCTTGCCAAACCAATCTATTAACCTTCTATGAGGAGGTGAGCTACCACCTAGATAAAGGAAGGCCTGTAGATGTGGTGTACCTTAAAAAGCGCAGAGGTTTATTTATGGTAAGAGTAGTGAGGATGTGGAATTCTCTTCCACAAGCAGTAGTCTTTGCTGGGAGTATAGATAATTTCAAGAAACTATTAGATGAACACCTAAGGGACCACAACATTGAGGGATATAAAATGCAATACTGACATTAAAAACACACACATAGGTTGGACTTGATGGACTTGTGTCTTTTTCCAGCCTCGCTGACTATGTAACTATGAAAATGGTGCTCTGCTTAATAATGTAGAACACCCTCCTTTAGTAGTTTTTCCTTTAATTAGGCTCACCTGGCAATCTAATTATCACAGGTGTCCGAGATTGGTTTTAGTGATCAAAAGAGCCCTGAGACACAATGCCATCCATGAGTTAAACTGAAAAAAAAAATGTAATCTTTGTGACACTGAAATAGAACTTACATAACAATTTGGAACAGGGTGTATAGGTTTACCTGTAGGTAAAAATGTAATTTATGGGGATTCAACCGCTTTAAGGGGGGATATGATCAACATGTACAAATACATAATTGGTCCATATAGAAAACTTGGTGTTGGGTTATTTACTTTAAGGTCATCACAAAGGACAAGGGGGCACTCTTTACGTCTAGAGGGAAAAAAAATGTCATCTCCAAATACGGAAAGGTTTCTTCACAGTCAGAGCTGTGAAAATGTGGAATAGACTCCCCCCAGAGGTGGTTTTGGCCAGCACGGTAGATTGCTTTAAAAAAGGCCTGGATTCTTTCCTTAATGTAAATAATATAACTGGGTACTAACATTTATAGGTAAAATTGATCCAGGGTGAATCCGATTGCCTCTCGAGGGATCAGGAAGGAATCCCCCCCCCCTCCCCGCTATAGCAAATTGGATCATGCTTTCCTGGGGTTTTTTGCCTTCCTCTGGATCAACTGTGGGTGAAGGGTTGTATATATGGGATTGTATGGCTATATATTTATTCTTTTTTTTTTATTGGTTGAACTAGATGGACTTGTCTTTTTTCAACCTGACTAACTATGTAACTAAAAACCTTCTGCCTTTCAAACCACTTTTAACCCTTAAAAAAAATTATGGCCAGGCTATGGACATTTAAATTATTTGCATTTAAGAAAGACATTATACGAGTTCCGCCCCCATCAACTGTGGGTGAAGGATTGTATATAGGATTGTATGGTTATATATAATTTTTCTATTTTTTCTTTTTTTTTTTTTGGTTGAAGTAGATGGACTTGTGTCTTTTTTCAATCTGACTAACTATATAACTCCAAGCGGTGGGTGAATACCAGCACTGATTTATGGAGGTTTAGGATCCATCAGAATCTCTGCAGGGTCTGCAGTACTTAACGCATAGTGATTAATAATGCCTGAACTGACTGTTCCTTCAGGAGGAGGTTGTCCAGGTATCCCATGTTGGGGACAACCTGAGAGTGAATCAGAGCTAGGACAGGAGCCAAATACTGTGCACAAGACAAAAGGAGGAGCAAAAAAAGACAATGCTGCGTGTCACAGTTTTTAAAACGCTGTGAAGAAAAGCATTGATTAACCAATGATAAACCAATGATTCCATACGGAATATTTAAATCTGAAGGAACCTATTAAGAATCTTCAGAGCTAGGATAGGGCGAATGCTTTTCTTTGTCTTGATAACAATGAGCAGGTAGGAGTAAAACCCCTGACACCCCTCCTTTTCTAGAACCAGGGCAAGGACTCCTTGTGAGAAAAGCCAATGAATGTCTGGAGGTGGCAGTTTTACGGGAGAATTGGGAGCTGTGCTTGAACCTGAGAGAAATGAAAGGAAGTCTTCTTCATCTTAGAGGCAAAGGTTTAGGCTTCATGCACACAGTACGTTAAAATAACATCCAAAAAACATCAGTAGCTTATCAGTGATTTTTTTCAGCTTTTACCAGCGTTAAATTACCGCCATTTTTGCACATTTTTTTCACATTTTTAAAGGGCCAGTGTTTATTTTATTTTTTTTTTTTTTCAATTGATCTAAACCGTCCAAAAACGTTGGGGATCAACATTTTTGAGCGTTTGAACGTTTTTACAGCTGAAAAACATCTCTCAGAACCCTCTGGTCTTGGGTTTTTTTTACAGCTCAAAAACGTCACTGCTAAAAACAGCTGATAACAGCCTATGTGTGCATGAACACATAGGATAACATGATGGAGGGTTTATTGACTGTAGAAAAAAATGTCTGCAGCTAAAAACAGCTGCTGTAAAACAGTCAAAAAATGTCCTGTGTGCATGAGGCCCAACTTGAAGGAGGTTTTACATCTTCCTGAGATAAGAGGGACTTTCTTGATGTAAATGTTCAAGAAGTCACCCCTATTATGCACTGTCCAACAAGTGGCATCCTCAGGAGATTAAATATGGGTGTTACTCTCACGCTATCATGTACCAAATTATAACGATATTATAACTTAATTATGATGGGTGTTCAATTGTATGTCTGTCAGCTGCTGCTAGCACTAGTTCGCATATGCCAAGCTAATAAATATGACAAAAAATTATAAAGTGTGCTGAGCTGCTATTATATTCCAGTATTATAATGACTTGTGATACAAATATGCAATAAACAATAATCTACTGAATGTGGTGTGTACACCTTTAAATGACTAAAGTGACTTGTGCAATAGATCAATATCTAAAAATACATAAAATATACTGAATTGATCAATAAACTTGTATCTGTGAGTCCATTTCTGCCATAAATTGCAATGTGGAAATACAAAATAAATGATGAATAATAATAAAAATACATAAATAAATGCAGTGAAATGATCACTGAAGTTAATATCTATAAATACATTTCTGCCATAAACTCCAATGTGAAAAATACAAATGGAAAAAAAAATGTTTAAACAATTTTCAGCAACACTTCCAGTGTTCCTCTGTTCTCTCCCTATGCATTACGTCATGTCCACGTGACTTCATCAGGAAAGAAGTCACGTGACGTAATGGGGAGGGAAAGGAGGAACACTGGAAGTGATGCACGCACGGTTACGAGATCGGCACTCGTGTATAGATGCCTGTGTACTGTATCCTAAATGTGGGTGTATACACTAGCTTTTTTAAAATAAAATATTTTTGCTGAAAACAGATTACACTATGAAAGTAATTCCCCCCTCCATGTTTTAGGGGACCATCCAGGGATAACACATGGTGATCCCCAGGAAATACCTCTCCTCACCACTGGAGTACAGGACGGGAGGAGGACAGAGGACCCCTAGAGGCGAGAGGAGGGCATAGTGATGATCACTGAGAATTTCCATTGAAGGCTTATACCTAGCCTAATTAAAGTGAGAGGCTAGAGAGCATGGAGGTGTAAACTGAAGCATAATAAGCAGCATCCCAACAAAGAAATATATACTACCTTTTTGGTGGAGGGATTTTTTGCACCACTTTAAAGGACTATCACTGTTTAAACATTTTTTTTTCCATTTGTATTTTTCACATTGGACTTTATGGCAGAAATGGATTTTTAAATATTAACTTCAATGATCATTTCATTGCATTTGTCTATGTATTTTTATAATTATTATTTATTTTGTATTTCCACATTGCAATTTATGGCAGAAATTGACTCACAGATACAAGTTTATTGATCAATTCAGTATATTTTATGTATTTTTAGATATTGATATATTGCACAAGTCACTTTAGTCATTTAAAGGTTTACACACCACATTAAGTAGATTATTGATTATTGTATATTTGTATCACAAGTCATTATAATACTAGAATATAATAGCTTTATGATCCTCAGGAGATGCTTCTTGTGCTGCAGTTCCATAGACCAACATAAGGATATTTTGGATATGTACTGAAAGGGGTCTCATTCTAGCTACTTGGCAGTATGTACTAACCTACCCACACAGTGAGATAGGAAAGGTTATATTTAAAGCAAAGATCAACATGCATACAAGCTTGGCTCCGCTCCCACTCTCCTCACTGGCTGTGATTGACAGCATTAGAAGCCAATGAAAGCCAAGAAAGCCGCTCCTCTCATCTACAACGCTGAATTGAGATTGGGCTCAAGGAAATATTTAGGGGGCTGCATGCAGGTTTTTTTCTTACCTTAAAGTGGTTCTAAAGGCAGAAGGGTTTTCATCTTAATGCATTCTATGCATTAAGATAAAAAAAACCTTCTGTGTGCAGCTGCCCTCCTCATCCCCTCCCCCCCAATACTTATCTGAGACCCATCTCGATCCAGCGATGTTGCACAAGAAACTCGGCTGACCAGGACTCTCCCTCCTAATTGGCTTTGACACCGCAGAGGGCACCATTGGCTCCTGCTGCTGTCAAAGTCAGTGAGCCAATGAGGTGAGGGGGTGGAGCCAAGCCGCAGCTCCGTGTCTGAATGAAAACACAGAGCAGCGGTTCAGTTCAGGTGCCCCCACAGCAAGCTGCTTGCTGTGGGGGCACTCGGCAGGAGCCAGGCGCACCGGCAAGGGACCTGAGAAGAGGAGGATCTGGGCTGCACTGTGCAAAACCAATGCACAGAGCAGGTGTGTAACATGTTTGTTATTTAAAAAAAAAAAGAAGACTTTAGTATCACTTTAATGCATATATTGCATTAAGGTAAAAATCCTACCTTTACGATCACTTTAAATCTGCTTTGTTTTTTGGTTTACTACACTTTGCAATACTTTATCAGCTGCTTTAGGTCTTTAGGTAACACAACATGCAGCAATAAAATATACATACATAAATAAAATAACACAATATTTACTGTCTGTCTCTTTCTCCTTCCTCCCTTTGGTTCTGCTGGTTCCCCAGAAGAGTTCACAGGCCAGGCTCTTCCTGACTGATCCGTTCTGACAAGGAGAACCTCTTGATCTTCTCTTGAGCTTGATTCCTACAAAATAAAATCAAAGTGAAAACTTCTTTCTGAAGGATAGCTATATTGAGACAATTTTAGGGGGGTTTACACTATAATTGCTGACCTGTAACAAGCATCCACCCAGAGAATTCCCAATATACACACTGGTTTCAGGTCAGTGACTGAAAAATGACTGAATCTATTAAAACAGCCAGGCAACAGAACATTTCCAGAAGGATGTGTCAGTAATGGCGACCCCCATTATAAGAAAACACTTTCTTTAGAGTAACCAAATAAACAAGCTTTGCTCTGCCCCCTGTTGCTTCCAAGCCTCCCTGTTGACCAGTGAGGTCATCTAACAGAGAATCTAGCTGCAGACTTTAGACATACGATGTACATCCAAAACTGTCAAAGTACACAGGGCACAGCACATATACTATGTTCCTCTTCCATTCCCATCACTGCTTTCACAAGCAAATATGCCAAGCTTATCGTCTATTACAGTAAAAGCTACAGCCACTGCTGTGTAATTGGGAGCTTCTGGATAGTGTCTGAACACTGCTCAGAAGATGAAATGAGGAATACATTATAGTGCTTTGGGAATCCTTTTTCATCCAATAAAATGTATTTGTAAACAAAACATCATATAAACACTACCAAAAACCACTTTACAACATACAACCCTTTTTCCAGTTTGCTTCTGATTTATAGTCTAGAGCTCATAACAATACTTACAAGTATGGAGGATCATCATCTTGATATCATAAATATCCTGCATAAAATATGGCGTAAAATATGGTCTGTATCGCAACATTACTTACATTTGTTTATGTCCTTATCCCCAGCTGAATTTGTACGTTTGCCCACTGACAAAGAAATAATCAGTCTATAATTTTAATGGTAGCTTTATTTTAACAGTGAGAGACTGAAAAACAAAAATATCCAGAAAAACACATTTCAAAAAAGCTATAAATTGATTTTCATTTTAATGAGTGAAATAAGTATTTGATCCCCTATCAATCAGCAAGATTTCTGTCTCCCAGGTGTCTTCTATAGAGGCAACGAGCTGAGATTAGCAGTACAGGCGGTCCCCGGGTTACAAACAAGATAGGGACTGTAGGTTTGTTCATAAGTCGAATTTGTTTGTAAGTCGGAACAGGTACATTTTTAAGTGTAGCTGCAGCCAAAACAAATATTTTTAAGCTTTTTGGATATCATATGGAAGGGTTAACACCCCTGTAATGTTTGTTTTGCTGTCTATGTTTCTGTTCAGAAGATTCAACCTCACTTTCTGTCCCAATGATAATTGGATTTTGAAAATTTTGGGTTGTTGTGGAAACAAGGATTGGTGATAAAGCATCAGTGGAGACATCTTTTTCCCATAATAACACTTACAGGAGTGAATTTCCCTTCCTAGGGGGAGATTTCCTCTCACTTCCTGTTGTCTCCCTCCGTTTGTAAGTAGGAGTCGTTCATAAGTCGGATGTTCATAACTAGGGGACTGGCTGTACTCTTTTAAAGGGAGTGCTCCTAATCACAACTTGTTATCTATATAAAAGTCATCTGTCCACAGAAGCAATCAATCAATCAGATTCCAATCTCTCCCCCATGACCAAGACCAAAGAGCTGTCCAAGGATGTCAGGGACAAGATTGTAGACATAGACAAGGCCGGAATGGGCTACAAGACCATTGCCAAGCAGCTTGGTGAGAGGGTGGCAACAGTTGGTGCAATTATTCGCAAATGGAAGAAACACAAAATAATTGTCAATCTCCCTTGGTCTGGGGCTCCATGCAAGAGCTCACCTTGTGGAGTTTCAATGATCATGAGAGCGGTGGGGATTTAGCCCAGAACTACACGAGAGAATGATCTCAAGGCAGCTGGGACCATAGTCAGCAAGAAAACAATTGGTAACAAGGACTGAAATCCTGCAGCACCCACAAGGTCCCCCTGCTTAAGAAAGCACATGTACAGCCCATCTGAAGTTTGCTAATGTACATCTGAATGATTCAGAGGAGAAATGGGTGAAAGTGTTAGCAAAACAGCCGCAGCTCCAGGTGAGAGTCAGACACAGCTCCCAATGCAAAAGTGCTAAACTGGCTGGGGTGCACGTCCTATCATTGCAACAGACAAGTGAAGTGAAGATCATCCGAAACTGCAACATAATATATTGATGCGTTTCACACTATCAAAGTGCTTTGTCAAAACCCAATGGGTGAAAGTGTTGGTCAGATGAGACACCATTGACAGCAACTGAATGCAACTCAATGCTGCCTATGACGCCAAGAACACCATCCCCACTGTCAAACATGGAGGTGGAAACATTACACTTTGGGGGTGCTTTTCTGCTAAGGGGACTCGACAACTTCACCGCATGAAAGGAATGATGGATGGGGCCATGTATTGCCAAATCTTTGATGAGAACCTCCTCTCCTCATCTAGGGCATGGGTGAAAATGGGTCATGGATGGGTATTCCAGCACGACAATGACCCAAAACACATGGCCAAGGCAACAAAGGAGTGGCTCAAGAAAAAGCACATTAAGGTCCAGGAGTGGCCTAACCAGTTCCCAGACCTTGATCTCATAGAAAATTTGTGGCGAGAGCTGAAGATTCGAGTTATCAAACGTCAGCCTTGAAACCTTAATAACCTGGAGAGGATCTGCAAAGAGGAGTGGGACAAAATCCCTCCTGAGATGTGTGAAAACCTGGTGGCCAACTACAAGAAACGTCTGACCTCTGATTGCCAACAAGGGTTTTGCCACCAAGTACTAAGTCATGTTTTGCTAAGGGGTCAAATACTTATTTCACTCATTAAAATGCAAATCAATTTACAACTTTTTCGAAATGTGTTTTTCTGGATATTTTTGTTGTTATTCTCTCACTTTTAAAATAAACCAGACTGATCATTACTTTGTCAGTGGATCAAATACTTTTTTCCCTCACTATAGTTGAGATGAGTAAGGGCTCAGCACAGAGGAATGGCTTGCTTCAGGTAACGATAATCTGGATAAATTCTATTCCCAAAGGACTATCTGGATACAGGTCTCTGAACTGAACTCAAAGAATAAACTTTAAAAAGCAATACCCTATGTACTTTGGCTACTTAGCTAAACCCAAATATTATGTACTATCACCCCAGGTCAGATCCCTCCTCGCAGTTTTCATTTTATTCTTTATATAACTTTTTCATTCTCACTCATTCAGTTCCTATCCTGTTTATGGTTGGTTCTGGTCTTTCCCTTTGGAACACAGCATGCACTTCACTCGAGATATACCACGTTATTGGTTCCATGTGAGAACTTGGACTGTGTGTGCTCAAGAAATTGCTAGCAGTTGTTCTCAGTACTCATACTATGTGACTTTGCAATAAGAGTTTATCTGCCGCTGGTAGAGCTGCACCATTCTGGCTAAAATGAGAATCACAATTTTTTTGCTTAGAATAAAGATCACGATTCTCGCAGTGTAACATCTTTTATATTATACAAAAAGATTGGGCTAACTTTACGGTTTCGTTTTTTTCAAATTCATTGAAGTGTATTTTTTCCCAAAAAATTGCTTTGAAGGACCACTGCGCAAATACAGCGTGACATACAATATTGCAACAGCCTCCATTTTATTCTCAAAATATATATAATGTTTGGAGGTTCTAAGTCATTTTCTACTTTGTATATAGTTATAGTTCTGTCAGCGCTAAGGAATGTTGATAAACATTTGCTGGCTTTTTTTTGACCGCTCTGAGCATAGAAAGGCTCTGCACTTGTTACATAGAATTGTGGAAATCGCTGAGGGGGCTTGAATCAAGAAAGCAAATATTTTAACGATTAGGGCCGGTTCACACTGCCGCGACTTGCGCTCTGACTTGTGTCACCCCAAGTCGCTTGACATCAGAAATCCCATTTAAATGAATGGTAGCCATTTTAATGTATACTACTGAAGTCGCTCCAACTTCAAAAAAGGTTCCTGTACTACTTCAAGGCGACTTCTATCCGACTTGTGCCCATAGAATTCAATGGAAGTCGCCCCCAAGTCGGATCCCCCATCTATATTGAAGTGACTTTACAGGAAAAAGAAAAGAATTTAAACAGGTACTCCCCACAATTTACCCAGGAACCCCCTCCCTCCCTTCTCTGATTGAACACAAGCAAAGTCGTCTGTCATGGAGGTCACTTCAGGTTGCGTTGTAAGTCGTCCAAAGTCACGCTGAAGTCGCCTTGAAGTAGCATTCAAATCGCCTAGCAAAGTCGTCCCTGAAGTCGGATCGCCTAAGTGTGAACCGGGCTTTAATCATGCAGCTCTAGCCAGTGTGCACTGAATTTTGTACACCAAAAATATCTATTAGGCCTCATGAATGCAGTCAGTTTGGCCCGTCAGTTACTAAACCCACAACAGTAAAATCAGTCTATATATGCAGTAAAGCATGCTAGTTATACTCAAGGTGGAATTTAAGGGGTTAAACCTCTGCATTGAGTAAAAAGGTTACTTGATCCTGTCTTCTCTGATCCTCCCCTTCTTCTACTGACCCCAATCCATCTCCTGCTAGTACAGAGTCTTGGGGGCACTCTGCACATGCTCAGTTTGGTGTGTATTGTGTATTTTTATTGGGAGGGTGCATGTGATCAGCACAGGGCCAATCAGCACTGTCCAGACAGAAAGTCAGGGGCCCTGCAGCCTCACAGGACAGTAAGAGGAGAATGAAAACTCCTCCTACAAGCTTTAACCAGTGCTCAGCCAGACACTGATAGAAATCACAAGACTGCTATATACTGCTGATGAGAAAAGGTATTTATCAGTTTATAACTCAACCTATATTAGTGCAGCGCAACTAAATAAATGTCATAAAATGCATTAATCATATCATATATTGTATAACTTCAGTCTCTCAAAAATTCTTAGTCTTTTTGAATCCAAAACAATTCTATAAAAAAATGTGCTCTGCCACCAGCGGTGATCTTCTCTAGATTTTCTTTCATTTAACCACTTCCTTACTGGGCACTTAAACCCCCCTCCTGCCCGGACCAATTTTCAGTTTTCAGCGCTGTCACTCTTTGAATGACAATTGCGTGGTCGTGCGACATTGTATCCAAATAAAATTGGCATCCTTTTTTTCCCCACAAATAAAGCTTTCTTTTGGTGGTATTTGATCACCTCTGAGGGTTTTTTTTTTTTTTTTTTGCTATAAACAAATAAAAAGGCGATGATTTTGAAAAAAAGAACAATATTTTTTACTTTTTGCTATAATAAATGTCCAAAAATAAAAAAACAAATGTATTCATCAGTTTAGGCCGATATATATTCTTCTACATATTTTTGGTAAAAAAAAAACAAAAAAACCCAATCGGCGTATATTGATTGGGTTGTGCAAAAGTTATAGCGACTACAAACTAAGGACATTGGTTTATGGCGTTTTTCTTTTCTTTTACTGGTAATGGCGACGATCTGCGATTTTTATTTGAACTGCGATATTGGGGCGGACATGTCGGACGTTTTTGACACTTTTTTGGGACTATTGGCATTTATACAGCGATCAGATCTAAAAATAGCCACTGATTACTGTATAAAGGTCATTGGCAGAGAAGGGGTTAACACTAAGGGGGCAGTGAAGGGGTTAAATGTGTTCCCTGGGTGTGTTCTAACTGTGGGGGACGGGGTTGGCAGGGGCATGACAGATCTAACTGATCCCAGTGACAGGGATCAGTAGATCTGTCATGCCCCCCCTCACAGAACGGAGAACCGCCGTGTTTACATCTGCGGTTCCCCGTTCCGGCTCTCTGTGAGGAGATCGCGGGACTCCGGCGGACATCGGGTCTCCCGCGGCGTGCGGCCGGAAGAGCGCCCAGCGCGAGCCAAAGGGGAGGACGTCTACTGGCATTTTAGAGCCACGCTGTAGCCGTCATTCGGCTATGGCGCGGACGCAAGGTGGTTAAAGTGTTCTTCGTAAACAGTTTTTTTGGGTTTTTTTTGTCATGTGACTGGCACAGCACCAATCAGGGCAGGCCAGACACAAACTCATACTGTAGAGAACATACATCAGCAGAGTAATAGAAAACCCTCCCAAGGATCTCTACCTGTAGATGCCAACGAACAAGGGGAGATCATGTGATCACAGTGCTGCAGGAATTAGGTACTTAGAGAATTAAAAAAAAAAAAAATACAGTGGCATGATACTGTATATATAATTTATGTCAATGGATTATGGCAAGTAACACTTCTCTGTTTACTATCACTTTAACTACTCATTTTTTTTGCAATGTTTCAGCCTGATGCAGAATGCCCCACATTTGTATTGAAGCATTCAAGGTAGAAGAACAGTGTGAACCAAACATTTGCATAAAGTATTTAAGCCACAAAGCTGGACTTTTTCTTTCTGAAGTGCTTATTAAATTATTCAGTGTAGAAAGTGTTTAACATTTATAACTAATGAATCTCACTCTGTTTTTGCCCTTTAAACAAAATGATTGGGCCTCTATGCTTTGGCAGTTATATTTTTATCTTTCCTGAAAAAGCAGCAGAGCAAAGAAATTAAAGCATAACTCCACTTTTGCTGAGAAAAAAATATTCCCCTCTGGGTAATCAATGTAAATTGCAAGGATTTTAACAAACTTTGTTGCAGATTCCTACCTTGTTATCCTGAGAAATAGCTGTTGGTCTCTCTGTGTTCATGTGTGTAGTGAATCTATATGGGAGCGGTTTTATAATTATCAATCAGCTGCTGAACCTGCAGGGTTCTAATAAGGAAAATTGCAGGGTCTGCATCCCTTTAGATGTGGTTTACCTTAGGGGGTATTTCACCAAAAATGACATTGTTGTTACAGGGGATGCTCAAAATCGAATAAGTATCTTAGTGCAAACTTGGGAAAATCAGTAAGCCAATCACACAAGAAATGACCTATCTGGGGTGCGCTCTGTACACCATCCGTATACCTCCAGGTAGCCATATTGTATTGCATTTTACAGAAAATTACAGAGCTACAGATTGAAAAGGAAAGGTAATTTTTAATAACTTCAAGCCCAAAAGATTCTAGTTATTTATTTAGATTCATCTGATGACAAATAATTTATGTGCCGCTCCAAGTGAGATGAGGTTTAACACTCCACAATCACATCTCAGTTGCTGGCTCAGCTCTGCTGCACCAAAGTAACCAAGTGTATCAGCATCAGGAATGCCACATGCTAAGATGCATCATAATGTTCCTTTAACCTCTTGCCGACCGTATAACCTAGCTATACGGCAGCAAGGTGGCTCTCCTGCACCAGATCTCGTATCTAGTACGTGATCTGGCAATTCCGGGTAGGGGGTGTGGGCTGCCAGCGACCCGGCTCTGCTGTGATTTTTCACAGCAGATAGCGATCAGTGGGTGCCGGCCAATAGATTACCGCTGGCACCCGCTGATGATCCGCAACACACACAAGACAGGGCTCTGTCTAAGTAAACAAGGCAGAGCCCTGCCCTGTCAGCGGAGAAGTAATAGTTTTTCTTTCCCTACAAAGCAGGGAATGAAATCAATTACTTCCCCTAGTAAAGGCACAACATACAATGCATATAAATACTGTCTAGACACACATTTAACCCTTTCATTGCCCTAGATATTTAACCGTTCCAGCTCCGCGCTATTGCCAAAGTACGGCTCCAGCACGGATCTGAATTTCCAGGACGACATGCATGGATGCCCGCCCCTGTGCACGCTCCCGGCGCGCAAAGGCGGCACCCGCGGCCGCCGCATGGGCGTGCCCGCAGGTCGAGCGGACTTGATGCCCGCTTGTGACCGACAATCGCCTGTCAGAGCTGCAGAACGGGGAACCGCCGATGTAAACACGGAGGTTCTCCGTTCTGTGAAGGGGGACATAGCAGATCTACTGATCCCTGTGATCGGGATCAGTGAGTTCTGTTATGTCCCGGCCAGCCCAGCCCCCATACAGTTAGAACACAATGAGGAAACACAGTTGACCCCTTCCCTGCCCCCTTAGTGTTAAAAACTTCCCTGCCAATGACATTTATACAGTAAATCGGTGGATATTTAAATTTCTGATCGCTGTATAAATGTCATTGGTCCCAAAAAAGTGTCAAAAATGTCCGACAGATCCACCCCAATATCAAAGTCCAGATAAAAATCGCAGAATGCTGCTATTACTAGTAAAAAAAAATAAAATAATAAAAATGACATATATCAATTCCCATAGTTTGTAGAAGCGATAACTTTTGCGCCAACCAATCAATATACGCCGAATGCAATTTTTTTTTAACCAAAATTATGTAGAAGAATATATCGGCCAAAACCCGATGAATATTTTTATTTTTATTTTTTGATTTGTATTATAGCAAAAAGTAAAAAATATTGTTCTTTTTTCAAAATTGTCGCTCTTTGTTTATAGCACAAAAAATAAAAAAACACAGAGGTGATCAAATACCACCAAAAGAAAGCTCTATTTGTGGGGAAAAAAATTATAAAAATTTTGTTTGGGTACAACGTCGCACGACCGCGCAATTGTCATTCAAAATGCGACAGCTATGAAAGCTGAAAATTGATCTGGGCAGGAGGGGGGTTTAAGTGCACAGTAAGCAAGTGGTTAACCCCTTCCAAGTCAGTGTCATTAGTACAGTGACAGTGCATATTTTGTATCACTGTATTTGTTTCACTGGTTCCCAAAAAGTGTCAAAAGTGTCAGTCAGTGTCTGATTGCCAGCCACAATATCGCAGTCCCACTATAAGTCGCTGATCACCGTCATTACTAGTCAAAAAAAAAAACATTAAATAAAAATATCCCATAGTTCGTAGACATAACTTTTGCGCAAACCAATCAATACACGCTTTTTGGGATTTTTTTTTTACCAAACATATGTAGCAGAAAACATATTGGTCTAAATTTATGAAGAAAAATGGATTTTATTATAACTTACCGTAAAATCCTTTTCTCTGAGTTCACTGACAGACGCAGCTCTTCATAACACGTGGGTTTTATGTCGTCCTATCAGGAGTGACTAGGCAAAACAGAAATAAAATCAACAGGGATAGGCTAGCCCCTCCCAGGGGGCCGTCCTCACCTGAGCAAAAAAAAAAACCCCTTGCTGGCCAATGGCATTCAGTTCGTAACAAGCAGTACAAACCTAATCAGAGGGGTGGGAGCTGCGTCTGTCAGTGAACTCAGAGAAAAGGATTTTACGGTAAGTTATAATAAAATCCATTTTTCTCCTACGTTCACTGACAGGTGCAGCTCTTCATAACACGTGGGGATGTCCCAAAGCTGTGTCAAACTAGAGGGGTGGGTTAAACTACAACAACTGTACCCAACAGAACCCTCTCGGAAGGCGCCAGACGCACCTACACTGCCGTCTGTAAAACTTTGCGGCCAAAAACAGCATCCGCAGATGCCGAAACATCAACTTTGTAAAACCTAGTAAACGTGTGCACTGAGGCCCAAGTAGCCGCTTTGCATACCTGAGACACCGAAGCTTGGTGTCTGAACGCCCAGGAAGTACTAACTGACCTGGTGGAATGAGCCGTGACCAGAAAAGGGGGGACCTTGCCCCGAACCTCATACGCATGTGTCACGGTCTGCCTGATCCAACGGGAAATTGTAGCCGATGAGGCTGCCGAGCCCTTTTTGGAGCCCTCGGGCAACACAAACAACGAGTCAGACTTCCGAAAGGAAGCTGTAGCACTCAAATACACCCGTAAGCTCCTCACCACATTCAAATGAAAAGAGGAGACCACCTTTGGAAGGAAAGAAGGTAGAAGTCACAGCACCGCCTTGTCCTTATGAAGAATCAAGTATGGGGACTTGCAGGACAAGGCAGCCAATTCAGAGACCCGCCACGCGGATGTGACAGCCACTAAGAAGGCTACCTTCTGCAATAAGAGAGACAAGGGAATGTCCCTAATCTGCTCATATGGTGGTCTCTGAAGCACAGAGAGCACCAGATTTAAATCCCACGGCGCCAAGGGTGGCCGAAACTGGGGAGCCACATGCCGTACCCCCTGTACAAATGTACGAATCCGCGAATGGGAAGCCAAAGGACGCTGAAAAAGGACTGCCAAGGCCGAAATCTGGCCCTTGAGTGTACTCAAGTCCAGGCTTTTGTCAAGGCCCTGCTGCAGAAAAGTCAGCACCCTGGACACCACATAAGAGCAGGGGTTCCAACCCCCCGCCTCACACCACGCAATATAGGCCTTCCAGGTCCTGTGATAGCGAAGTGCACTTACGCGCCTTAAGCATAGTAGGGATCACTGAGTCAGCGACTCCCCGATCCCTCAGCACCTGGGCCTCAATAGCCAAGCCGTCAAAGCCAGCGAGGGTAATTACAAGGAGGTTTGAGTAAAAACTGCAGAACCTCTCCTCCAGAGGAACCGGCACGATCACCCCCCTGATCCGCAAGGGACTGGATCACGCCCAAATGCTCCTCCCGACGCCTCTGAGGGAGTCTCAAGTTTGAGGGAAAAAACCTGTCTGGGGGTAGAGAGCTGAACTCTATCCGGTACCCGGTGGACACCACTTCTAGTACCCACCGATCGGAGACATGAGTGGACCAACTGACCGCAAACGTCAGCAACCGGCCAGCCACCCGAGAGGCGGGCGGGGGCAACCCGTCATGCGGTGGAGGACTTATCCTCTGCCTTGCCGGGCTTACGCTGCCAAGTCCTTTTACCGGATCCAGCTGAGGTCTTACCGGGCTTGGAGCCCGTCCCTGCCGTGCCGGGGGCACGAAAAAACTTTTTCTGCCCAGAAGAAACAGGGCCCTGTCGGCGGCGAACATCCCGCTGCTTGGACTCCGGGAGAAAAGGATTCTTCCCCCCTGTGAAACTCTTAATGATTTCCTCCAGCTGCGGTCCATACAAACGACCCCCCTGAAGGGGAGATCTGTGAGTCCCTTTTTAGATGCCTGGTCGCCTGACCAGGAACGCAGCCACAACACCCGCCTGATGACCACCACAAAGGCGGAAATTTTGGATAGCATGGGCATGATATCCAACAGGGAATCACACAAGTAGTGTAGCCCCTCCACCAGGTGTTAAACCTTTTGCAATTCACCCTGCGCACAACTGCAACGCAGATTAGTGCGAACAGAGGTGGCGCACTCAAAAAGAGATTGAGCTGCCATAGCAGACGCCAGAGTTGGCCGCATGGCAGAACCTGCCACCAGAAAAATTGCTTTGGACACCGACTCCGTACGGCGATCAGCCGCGCCCTTAAAGGAAGGCGAGCCCTCCAACGGAAGGGTCGTAGCCTTGTTCAGGTGGGCCACCGGCGGGTACACCGAAGGGGAGGCCCAGCGCTTAGTGAAAACTTCCTCAAAGGGATAGCGCAAAACGTTTTGGCAGGGTGAAGGAATTTTTTGGAGATAACCATTCCTTAAAAACTGCCCGCTCAAAAAACTAATCATAAGGAAAAGCCTTAGGAGACCTAGGAGGCTTCATAGACCCACACACATAAGTGGATGTCTGCGACTCCCGTGACTGATCAAGTCGCAAGGCTTGGCGAATGTTCGCGATCAGCGCCGCCACAATCGCCTTGTCGCGTGCCACTGAGGCCCCCTGATCCTCCTCAGTATCTGAGAGAACCAACTCGCCCTCCGACAACTCCACAGGGGTCCCTGTGACCACTGAGGCCACCTCATGATCCGAATCCTCCCCCAAGGATACGCAAGGGATGGGCGCTTCTTGGGGGGCTCCTGAGCCGTGCCCACCCGGGGAAGGAATTCTGCAAAAACCGCCCGTAATTGCTCCAACGAGACCATGGGTTCCGGTGGCGAATGCTGCTCCACTGGCACCTCCACGGAGGGCCCTGCAGGGACTATAGCCGCAGCATCGCCTCCCTCAGCCATCATGCTGTTTGGGAAGCCCCCCGCGATACCACCACCTCCGCCCGCAATCAGCCAGTAAAGACCGGGAGGATTAAGCCCACCACCACCAGCACCCCAGGAAAGGCCAGCTATACCTGCTGCTTCTTCCGCAATGCCTGCACAGCCAGGACCTGTACCGCACGTGTGTCAGCCACACTGTTCCTATAATTTCTCCCATAGTTGATTTCTTTCTGTTCTTTGGTACAGCGCCGCACGACCGCGCAATTGTCAGTTAAAGCGACGCAGTGCCGAATCGCAAAAAATGCTCTGGTCCTAAAGTGTGAAATCCTTCCGGGGCTGAAGTGGTTAAAAATCAGACAATGTTATTCTTTGGATTTTTTTTCTCATTCTGTCTCTCGTATTTGAAGTGTACCTATGATGAAAAGGCCCCTGTCATCTTTTTAATTGGCAGAACTTGCACAATTGGTGGCTGACTAAATACTTTTTTGCCCCACTGTATATTATGTACATTAACCATTTGACAACTGGGCACTTAAACCCCCTTAACAACCAGACCAATTTTCAGCTTTCAGCACTCTCACATTTTGAATGACAATTACTCAGTCATGCAACACTGTACCAATATGGAATTTGCGTCCTTTTTTTCAAACAAATAGAGCTTTCTTTTGGTGGTATTTAATCATCGCTGGGTTTTTTATTTTTTGCGCTATAATTAAAAAAAGACCGAAAATTTTGTAAAAAAATGAATTTTTCTTCGTTTCTGTTATAAAATTTAGCAAATTAGTAATTTTTCTTCATAAATTTTGGGCTAAATTCATACTGCTACATATCTTTGATAAAAAAAACAAAAACAAACTTGTGTATATTATTTGGTCCTTGTGTAAGTTTTAGTCCTCATACACACGGACGTTTTTTGACGCCGGCGTTTTCTGGCGTTTTTTGCAGCTCTCCATGTTAGTCAATGGCCCCATAAAAACGTCGGCGTTTTTGAGCTATAGATGACGTCGGCGTTAGTGAGCTGAAACTAGAACCCACAGCCATCGCGTTCTGAGGCTGTAACGTTTCGGCATTTTTTGACGCCGACGCCACAATATGCCAACGCACGCCAACAAACGCCACCTAATATTATACCGGCGTTTTTTGACGCCGACGTCTTTAGGTTGAAAAATTGCAGAGGGATGATTTTTTTTTTAAAAACGCCTATTGACGCCGACGCTCACTAACGCTCAAAAACGCCGATGCATAACGCCGAAAAACGCCAACTTTTTTTCCTTGACGTCGGGCCTGACGTTTTGTTTATTTTTTTAGAAACGTCCGTGTGTATGAGGCCATAGAGTCTACAAGCTATGGTGCCAATCACTAAAAATTGATCACACCTGATATATTGAAGGCCTATCTCATTTCTTGAGACACTAACAAGCCAGAAAAGTACAAATACCCCCCAAATTACCCCTTTTTGGAAAGTAGACATTCCAAGGTATTTAGTAAGAGGCATGGTGAGTTTTTTGAAGTCTTCATTTTTTTCCCACAATTCTTTGCAAAACTACATTTTTTTTTAAAATTTATTTCACAAAATTGTCATATTTCCAGGTTATTTCTCTCACATGGCATGTGCATACCACACGTTGCACCCCAAAATACATTCTTCTACTCCTCCTGAGTATGGCGATACCACGTGTGAGACTTTTACACAGCCTGGCCACATACAGAGGCCCAACATTGAAGTAGCACTGTCAGGCATTTTAGAAGCATAAATTACACATCTCATTTCTCAACCACCTATTACACTTTTGAAGGCCCTGGAGCACCAGGACAATGGAATTACCCACAAAATGACCCCATTTTGGAAAGCTAACACCCCAACGTATAATCTATGAGGCATAATGATTATTTTGAACGGTTCATTTTTTTCCAGATGTTTTTGGAAAATGTGGAAAAAAAATGAAAACGCATTTTTTTACACGAAGTTGTCCATTTCTAAGATATTTCCAACACACAGCATGTACGTAGCAAAAATGACACCCCAAAATACATTCTGCTACTCCTCCTGAGTATGGCGATACCACATGTGTGAGACTTTTACACAGCCTGGCCACATACAGAGGCCTAACATTGAAGTAGCACTGTCAGGCATTTTAGAAGCATAAATTACACATCTCATTTCTCAACCACCTATTACACTTTTGAAGGATCTGGAGCACAAGGACAATGGAATTACCCACAAAATGACCCCATTTTGGAAAGCTAATACCCCAACGTATAATCTATGAGGCATAATGAGTATTTTGAACGGTTCATTTTTTTTCCAGAAGTTTTTGGAAAATGTGGAAAAAAAATGAACGCACTTTTTTTTTACACAAAGTTGTCCATTTCTAAGATATTTCCAACACATAGCATGTACATAGCAAAAATGACACCCCAAAATACATTCTGCTACTCCTGAGTATGGCGATACCAAATGTATGAGACTTTTACAAAGCCTGGCCAAATACAGAGGCACGATATACAAGGAGAACCTTACATACATTACGCATCTAATTTCCTGACAACCTATCACATCTTTTTGAAGGCCCTTCATATTTCTAACACATAGCATGTACATCCCAAGAACTACACCCCAATATACATTCTGCTGAGCAAAAGGGTAAAGAAAAGATTACCTGTGATCTTAGTAGTGCAGTTGACCACAGGAGGAGAGCACTGATCCAGGCAGCAGGCAGGGACATTGTCAGCGACAGCAAACGGAATTGTCCAGGCAGCAGGCAGGTATATTGTCCGTAGTCAGTACATGCAGGGATACTGTCCATATGCAGTCCAGGGTCAGTGCAGGTAGATATTGCCAGCAGTGCCAAAATATTGGTCCTGGTAGTAGGCCGAAACATAGTCCATAGTAAAGTTAGAAGGCCAGGAAAGAATGGGGACCAGGGTAGAGGCTTCTCTAGTAGATCCAGGCAGCAGGCAGGGACATGGTCAGCGACAGCGAACTGAATTGCCAATGCAGCAGGCAGGAATATTGTTCATAGTCAGTACAGGCAGGGTCCATATACAGTCCAGGTAGAGATAATGCCAGCATTGCCAAACTATTGGTCCCGGTAGTAGGCAGAAACATGGTCCATAATACAGGTAGCAGGCCAGGAAAGAATGGGGATAGGGGTAGAGGCTTCTCCCACCCAAAGCTCTATGAAGCCTCCGAGTCTCCAGACCCCAATCTGGGAATGAGAAAACAAAAACAGTTTTCTTCATCCAGAAAAACAAATTCTGGAGCCCCTCACATATATGAGACCCCTGTGTTATGAATCCCACTACTCCAGGGTAAAAGATCAGTGCAAGATGCAGGCAAAAAACATGGTCAAACAGTCCAGGGTCAGTTCCAGAGCAGGCAGAGGTAGGTACAGTTCAGCGTTAGGCAGAAGCGTGGTCGTATAATAGGCCAGGGTCAGTTCCAGAGCAGGCAGTGGTAGGTACAGTTCTCCATTAAGCAGAAGCGTGGTCGTTTAACAGGCCAGGGTCAGTTCCAGAGCAGGCAGTGGTAGGTACAGTTCTTCATTAGGCAGAAGCGTGGTCGTATAACAGGCCAGGGTCAGTTCCGAAGAAGGCAGAGGTATTTTTAGCGTGAGGCAGAAGCGTGGTCGTATAGCAAGCCAGGGTCAGTTCCGGGGAAGGCAGCAGTATGTACAGTGCAGTGCCATAAGGGGTGTGGAATTAAATGGCAATTACGTTTACCATACTTCACTAATAATGTAGAGAAGTACGGTAACGGCGGAAACAATTACCTATACAGAGGCCCGGTTGGGAAGGGCATTGGGGACAAAAATATGAGGTGTCTTTTCTAATTCCTGCTTTGGTGCACACCCGGCATCTCTTTTGACGTCTACGGCCTGATTCAGTGTGGGGGATTTTCTCAGGAAAATGTCGTTCCTGGAGTCTGCTTATTACAACAGATCTAATACTTTCTGGCGGGCCTTCAGGGTATATTAGGGCGTTGATGACTTCTTCTTGGTAGTAAAAATAGGATACGGGGTTTTCTGTCGATTTTTGGTATATTATGAAAGAATTGTACATGGCCAATGTGAAAAAATAAATGGATACTTTTTTGTACCAATGCCGGGATTTTCTGGTGGGTAGATATGGCTCGATCATCTGATCATTGAAGTCCACTCCACCCATGAACAGATTATAATCGTAGATGCAAGCAGGTTTCTGGATTGGGCCATCTCTTCTGGGGACATCCACGCATGTCGTCATGAATTGTGGACAGCATGTGTACAGTTCGTCTGTCCCTCCACTTGACAGCCAACAGCTCCTCGTTCCGCAAAGACGTTGCCTCCCCTTTTCTTAGCCTTTCATTGACGAGCCTTTGTGGGAACCCCTTTATGTTGGTTCTGACTGTACCACATGCTGGAGTCTTCATTCTGTAGAGATTGTGGAAGAGGGGCAAGCTGGTGTAGAAGTTATCCACGTAAAGATGGTAACCCTTCCCGAGGAGTGGATAAATGAGCTCCCAGACAACTTTTCCGCTGGTGCTAATGAAATCCGGGCATTCACGGGGATGTAGCTGGGAGTCCTTCCCTTCATAAACCAAGAAGGCAAAAACGTAGACTGTGACTCTGTCGCAAAGCTTGTACAGCTTAACCCCATATCGGGCCCTTTCACTGGGTATAAACTGTTTGATGGACAGCCTGCCAGAGAATTTAATAAGGGACTCATCAATACAGAAAATTTTTCTGAAAAAAGGGATTTTATTAAAACTTACCGTAAAATCCTTTTCTCCGAGTTCACTGACAGACGCAGCTTCTAAATTTACTTCATGGGGTTTTATGTTCGTCCAACTAGGAGTTAACTAGGCAGGGAAAAGATCAGCTGGCCCCTCCCTTGGGGGCCGTCCTCTCTTCCTACATCAAACCCCCTCACAGCATAACTCTCCAGTTCGTACACAAGCCGTACCAAAGCAGAGCCCAGAGGGGTGGGTGCTGCGTCTGTCAGTGAACTCGGAGAAAAGGATTTTACGGTAAGTTTTAATAAAATCCCTGTTTCTCCTTACGTTCACTGACAGACGCAGCTTCTTCATTTACTTCATGGGGATGTCCCCAAGCTGTATCAAAAAAAGAGGGGTGGGTAAACGCAAACAACTGTACCCAACTGAACCTCTGAGGAGGCGCCAGACGCGCCTACACTGCCGCCTGCAGAACCTTGCGGCCAAAAGCAGCATCCGAAGATGCAAAAACATCAACTTTGTAAAACTTAGTAAAAGTGTGAACCGAGGCCGAAGTGGCCGCCTTGCACACCTGCGACACCGAGGCCTGGTGTCTGAAAGCCCAAGAAGTACTAACCGCCCGGGTAGAATGGGCCGTGACCGGAAAAGGGGGAACCTTGCCCCGAATAGAATATGCATGGGTCACGGTCTTACGAATCCACTGAGAAATCGTAGCCGAAGAGGCCGCCAAGCCCTTGCCCGAGCCCTCCGGCAAAACAAACAAGGCATCAGCTTTACGAAAAGGAGCTGTAGCAGCCAAGTACACACGTAAGGCCCTAACTACGTCCAAAGCATGCAACTCGAATTCCTTCGGATGCGATGGACGAGGGCACAATGAAGGTAGAACAATGTCCTCATTGATATGAAAAGAGGAGACTACTTTCGGAAGAAAAGAAGGAAGGGGTCGCAAGACCGCCTTATCCTTATGCATCACTAAATAAGGAGACTTGCACGATAGGGCAGCCAATTCCGACACTCGTCTGGCAGAAGTGATGGCAACTAAGAAGGCCACCTTCTGCGACAGAAGCTGTAAGGGAATCTCCCTGATCTTCTCATAAGGAGGTTTCTGAAGAACAGAAAGCACCAGATTCAGATCCCACGGGGCCATCGGGAATCTCACCCGAGGCGCCACATGCCG
>BLSH010191986.1:422807-438768 GCA_018402905.1 Glandirana rugosa
AACAATAAAGAGACAGACATAGCTGAGAGTTCACAAAAAAAGACAGAAAATGTACCCATTTCAATCACACATTGGCAAAGAACGTATGATTTCTGGGGAGAGTTCCTATTCCGTTGGATTCGGTCAATGGGATCCAGGGGTTTCGGTCATTTCTGAGTTGTTCGTTATAAAAGAAGTCTATAAAGACTAGGTAAGACTATTCGAGTCAACATCACCACTGTGTGTCGACATAGTGCTAAAGGTGTTAGATCCGATCTCATTCACCGAAACTTTTGATCTTTCTGGAAATCCATAGGTGATAAGTATGAAAATACACACTTCGAGTCATATAACAATAAAATGTAATTTTATTTCATGGAGTGGGTGAGTCGTCCTATTCTCACATGGGACAAATATTTCTATATTGAACAGGGATGTAGGTACTTTATTTTAATGTAAAATAACAATATACTGAGCTTCACACATAAAAGTATGAATAGTGGATACCTAAAGGTCTTTCTAGTTTTCAAAGCCACTTACTCTAGCCTAGATTGTGGAAATCGTGATACAGCTGTGTGTCACCACTACAACTGAGCTTATCAGAATGGATCAGAAATATCTGAAGAAAATATTGCTTGTTGAGTCTTTACTGGCTTTGGGGACCTAGGGTAACTGGCTTAGGTTGCCTTATCCTTGAGAGGGGTCTTTAGTATGCAAGAAACGGTTACACACTAACTTTACCCATGTAAAAGACAGAAAAAAACACTTGAGAGTCGATACAGACAGAGAAATAACAATAACTGGAGAGATTGTAGGATTTTCCAAGGAAGAACTGTTTGTCTTATTATGCTATCTAATAGCCTGCCCTTCCCTCTGCTGATTTCATGCATGCTTCTCCCTCCAGATAATTGTTAAAAAACAAAAAGCTGTAAAGCTGGTAGACAATATCACAACGCGGCTTATTTAGATTTGAGTGCTTATCTAAAATAAAGCAATTCATTTTTACCAAGATTGTCTAATTGCTTCTTGTTACATTTTGGTGTGATGTTTAGAATCCTTAAACAGGAGAAGGAGTGATGTTTTATAAATGCTAACATGGATGACATGGGTGCTGACGTTGTCTGTAGTGTCAGTCGAATGACAACGAGTCACTAGACTAGGTTGGACAGTAAAGGTAATAAAAACAATATGGTCCAGTAACATATGCTCTTAGCAATCACTAGAAGCATACCGGGAGCTCTGGGGTTCCAGCCTATGTATAGTTCAATAAGAATCATCTAAAAAAGAAGAAAACATCACAGCCTTTTCAAGATTAGCCAATTTATTTTACCATCATGGATCCAAAATTTCACAAGATTTTGGGGAACATTAGCCCTTCTTCAGGTGCTTAATACAATGAGCAACCCATTACTCCTACATACCCCCCTCACACCTCTATTAAGAGGTGGGAATATACTTGGATCCAGCCAAAAGGTAAATTGGGTAAAAGAGCAATACCAATGCACAGCAGCTGCACAGAACACAATAGGGCATCATAAAAAGGGGGAACTACCTGTGCATACTGACAGTCCTCTTTATAACTGCATTTCTTAGTAAAGAAATTATCTCTCACAGACTCATCATACTGAGGTTTATACCCAACAATCAAATAAAGCCTGGTTTAAAACTAAGAAAGTAATAGATGTATTGCAAAAAACATTTAAAGGAAAAGGTACTCATTCACTCCAACGGGTTTATGTGCAACTACTTTACATATCAAGCACATCTCTTTACACCGTAGCAATAGTGTGGTAGGATTCACCCTTTCCTGTATTAGACTTATTCTAGCACCATCCATCTTATGCTGTTTACTTGATAGCAGCATTGAAAAAATGAATATATTGCAACCCCCCCCCCCCCCCAAGTGAATCTTTAACTTTGCTCCCCCCAACGGCTATGATGCAGGGGCGTACCTAGAGCATTTGTCACCCGGGGCGGATCCTATATCTGGCACCCCCCCCAAAAAAAAATGTCAGGTGTTTGCTGTCACTTAGCAACGCTGTGGGCATTACACATTGCCCACAGCGCTGCAGCGTGTCCTCTCTCCCCCCTCTCTCCTCTCACAATGCACCGATCGGTGCCGAGAGGAGAGAGAGAAAAGTCGGCGCTTCCGCAGGCTCGTTTTCATGTGATCGCGCCGTCGTTTGACGGCGGGATCACGTGGTAAAAGGCCGCTCACAGCGGCCATTCACCGCGATCCGTGATCAGTCGGGTCCCCCGGACCCGACGGTCACGGATGTTCCCGTGTGCGCGCCCCAGGGGAGGACGTCCTCCCAGAATTAAGCAACCGCCCTATAGACGTCTTTTGTCTATAGGGCGGTTGTTAAGTGGCTAGACAAGGTGACACTGACAGCACTATTCTCAGGTGAGGACACACACACACATGACACTGCTAGTGCTGCCATGCATTTCAATGCAGCAGCAACATCATCACCACTAACACCCCCCCCCCCCCGCGTGCACTGGCCTAGGCCCAGGCAGCTCTGTGATCCCCTGGTGCTTACCGCATCCCCATATAGCAATGCTACTGTGGCTGGGCCATTAAGACAACATTGAGACACACTGACTGACACTGTGACACAGTACTCACATGGCCCGGGCGGACTGGTTTCAACAGTCAGCAGCGCAGCGGTGAGTGGAGGGCGGCGGGCGGAGGCAGAAGGAAGCTGAAGCGCGGCGGCGGAGCAGTCAGTGACGTGATGGACACACGCAGAGACCATACCACTGCGGCGCTGAGAGGGGGGGTGTTCCACTTCCAACCAAGTTCCAACAATGATCCACCTAAAAGAGTGAGAAGCCAGGGCTGAGGGGCTCCTGCCGCCCTCGAGATGCGCAGAGCGGGACCCCACTAGATGACAGTGACACTGAACACCCCCCCAAAGTGTGGCACCCGGGGCGGCCCGCCCCCCACTTGGTCCGCCCCTGCTATGATGTACTCCCCATTTTTTTTAACTGATATTATGGACAATACTGGTAACCAGAATGGGAGGAAATGGGCACCTATGGCCATTACATGTTAGAAGATTTTCCAAACTTGCATACAGAACTCCAATTCAAAAAACGTTGGGTCGCTGTGTAAAATCTTCATAAAAATATAATGCAATGATTTGCAAATCTCACAATAGAAAATAGAGAACATATCAAATGTTTAACCAGAGAAAATGTACAATTTTTAAGAAACAAATAAAGGCCATTTTGAAATTGATGGTGTCAAAAAAACTAAATAAAAAAAGTTGGAACAGGTAACAAAAAGCTGGCAAAGTACAACCCCAATTCCAAAAAAGTTGGGACAGGGCCATGTTTCCACCATGTGGCATCCCCTCTTCTTTTACCAACACTGTAAAGGTCTGGGAACTGAGGAGTTTTGGGAGAGGAATGTGGTCCCGTTCTTACCTGAACATATCCTGCTACAAAACCTGGATAGATCTTTCAACATTGATAATGCCTTTCCAGATGTGCAAGCTGTCCGTTACACTAATGTACCCCCATACCATCAGAAATGCAGGCCTTCGAACTGAGCGCTGATAAGCTGGAAGGTCCAGCTCCTCTTTAGAGTGGAGGGCACAGCGCCCATGGTTGCCAAAAAGATGTCAAATTGTGATTCGTCTGACCACAGAACAGTTTTCCACTTTGCAAAAGACCATTTTTAATGAGCTTTGTCCCAGAGAAGACAACGGTGTTTCTATATCATGTTCAGATATGGCTGCTTCTTTGTATGATAGACCTTTACCTTGCGTTCTTGGATGGCACCGGCCTGGTGAACTATGTTCATGGACAGTGATTATTGGAAGTATTCCTAAACCCATGCAGCATTGTCCATCACAGAATCATGCCTGTTTTTAATGCAGTGCCACCTGAGGGCTCAAAGATCAGGAGCATCCAATATTGCATTTTGTCCTTCTGTGCAAGAGCTCGGCTTTATATTTTTTATTTTTACACTGTTCTTTTAAAAAAAAAAAAAAAAAAATGTTGATCACTTCTATTCCTATTATGAGGAATGTAAGCATTCCTTATAATAGAAAAAAAGCATGCCAGGACCTCTTAAATATGAGATCTGGTGTCAAAAAGACCTCAGATCTCATATTTACACTTAAATGCTTAACAAAAAAAAAAAAAAATTAAATGTCATTTGAAAAAAAAATAATTTTTCTTCTTTTAAGAGCTATGGGCGGAAGTGACGTTTGATGTCACTTCCGCCCTTCAACGCTATGGAACCGAGTGGGCGGCATCTTCTTCTCACTCGGAATCCAGGCAGTGGGGGGAGCAGACCCGATTGTCTTCGCTGCTACCGACGGGTCCGGTAAGTGGCGGAGATGATGGGAAAGTGGCAGGGGGGGCACCTCTCCCACCCCCGATAAAAGTGATCTCGCAGTGAATCTGCTGCAGAGACCACTTTTATCTGAAAGCCGGCCGCACGCTGTTTTTAAAAATACCGGGGTTATGATAGCTGTTACAGTATTCAATGGCAAAATACCGCCGTATAATGACGGCGTGGCGGTCCGGAAGTGGTTAAAGAGGAATGCTATTGCACTCCTGTTTTATTTTTCTGACATTTTAATTCTATTCTCTTTATATTTTCTTTGCACATGGAATAAAGGGATTTTATTAAAACTTACCGTAAAATCCTTTTCTGTGAGTTCACTGACAGACGCAGCCCTCGTTGACATGTGGGGTTATATGCATATCCTACTAGGAGTTAACTAGGCAAATAGAAAGAAAGCATGCTGGCCCCTCCCAGGAGGCCGTCCTCTCTCTCCCATATAACCCCCCTGCTCCGCTTAGCATATCAGTTCGTAACAAGCCATACAAACACAACGCAGAGGGGTGGGTGCTGCAGCTGACAGTGAACTCGGAGAAAAGGATTTTACGGTAAGTTTTAATAAAATCCCTTTTTCTCTTACGTTCACTGACAGACGCAGCCCACATTGACATGTGGGATGTCCCAAAGCTGTGTCAAAAAGAGGGGTGGGTAAAGGACAACAACTGTACCCAACAGGTCCTCAAAAGAGGCGCCAGCCGCGCCTACACTGCCGCCTGTAAAACTTTACGGCCAAAAGCAGCATCCGAAGATGCTGACACATCAACTTTATAAAACTTAGTAAACGTGTGCACCGAGGCCCAAGTAGCCGCCTTGCACACCTGTGACACTGAGGCCTGGTGTCTGAAAGCCCAGGAAGTGCTTGAGTCACGGTCTGTCTGATCCAACGGGAAACAGTAGCCAACGAGGCCACCAATCCTTTGCGCGGACCGTCCTTCAGTACAAACAATGCGTCAGACTTCCGAAAAGAGTCTGTAGCTGCTAAATACACCCGCAAAGCCCTCACGACATCCAATGAATGTAACTCAAATTCCTTAGGATGTGAAGGATGCGGACACAACGAAGGAAGAACAATATCTTCATTAATGTGAAAAGCAGAAACCACCTTGGGTAAAAACGAAGGAGACGGGCGCAAATCCGCCTTGTCCTTGTGAAGGACCAAGTAAGGAGACTTGCAAGACAACACTGCCAACTCAGACACCCGCCTAGCGGATGTAATGGCCACCAAGAAAGCCACTTTCTGCGACAGCAATTGTAAGGGAATATCCCTGATCTTCTCATATGGTGGTTTCTGCAGCACAGAAAGTACCAAATTCAAATCCCACAGTGCCATAGGCGACCGTACCTGAGGAGCCACATGGCGGATACCTTGTACAAATGTACGAATCAACGAATGTGACGCCAGAGGCTGCTGAAAGAAATCGCCAGAGCCGAAATCTGACCCTTGAGAGTACTCAAAGCCAATTTTTTATCCAGGCCCTGCTGCAAAAAAGCCAGGACCCTGGACACAACGTAAGAGAGGGGTTCCAACCCCCTGCCTCACACCAGGCAATATAGGCCTTCCAGGTGCGATGACAAATTTTACGCAAAGTACACTTGCGCGCTTTCAGCACGGTAGGGATCACGGCGTCAGCGACACCCCTATCCCTCAGCACCTGGGACTCAATAGCCAAGCCGTCAAAGCCAGCGAGGGTAAAGCAGGGTGCAAGATGGGACCCTGAGACAACAGATCTTCACACAGCGGAAGACGCCGGGGAACATCTGCCACCATTCGCACCACGTCGGCGTACCAAGGATGCCGAGGCCAATCCGGAGCCACCAGGATCATCGGAATCCCCTCCGCTTCCACCCTGCGCAGTAGCCGTGGTAGAAGCTTGATGGGAGGATAGGTGTAAAGAAGACAATACCAACCCAAAGGCGCTACCAGCGGGTCCGTGGCGACCGCCAATGGGTCTCTCGTCCTGCACACAAAAGTTTTCACTTTGTGGTTGAACCGAGACACCATGAGGTCCACTTGTGGCAAATCTGGCTGAACAGTTTTGGATGGAGGGACCCTTCCCCCTGATCCAGCGTCTGGCGACTGAGGAAGTCCGTCTGCCAATTCTCTACGCCCGTAATGTAGATGGCGGAGATCGCCGGCACGTGAAGTTCTATCCATCGCAGAATGAGAGCCGCTTCCGCATCCGCTGCCGAGCTCTTCGCTCCGCCCTGATGGTTCACATACGCCACTGCCGTGGCATTGTCCGGCTGCACCCGAACCAGGAGGCCGCGCAACCGGGAGAGGCAGAGCCTGATCGCCCTCAGCTCCAGCACATACATCGGAAGGCGAGATTCCTGCGCCGACCAGCGGCCCTGAGCAGACAAGTGCCCCAGGACCCCCCCAGTCCAACAGGCTGGCATCCATCGTGACTATCAACCAATTCAGGGGAAGAAATTACTTCCCCAACGTTAGAGCCGGGGCCTGAAGCCACTATGTCAACGACCCTCTGGTCTGAGAATCCAATCTGATCAACTGGTCTAGGTACAGTGGGGACTTGTCCCACCGAGACAGAATCGCTCGTCGAAGGAGCCGAGTGGGACTCTGGGCGTAGGGTACCGCCTCGAAGGCTGAAACAATGAGCCCCAACACCCGCGTACAAAACCGTAAGGAGGAAAACCGGCGTGACAGCAGGGTTCACACCGCTGCTTGCAGTGTCAGTAACTTGGCCGGAGGTAAGAACACTTTGGCCTGCTCCATGTCCAGAATCAGACCCAGATATTCCAGGCGACAGGATGGTGTCACCGTCGACTTCTGCAGATTGATCCACCAGCCGAAGTCCTTTTAACAAGGTCATGGTGATAGCCACATTCTCCTCCAGAGCCAAAGCAGACTCCGCTCTGAGGAGCAGGTCGTCGAGGTATGCTACAACCACAATGCCTCTCTGCCTCAGTAGCGCCAGTACCGGGGCCACCAGCTTGGTGAACACCCGAGGAGCCGAGGCCAGACCAAAGGAAAGTGCCACAAATTGATAATGAAGATCTCCCACCGCAAAGCGCAGGAAGCGCTGGTGCCGGAGACAAATGGGAACATGGAGGTACGCGTCCCTGATACCCAGGGACGCCATGAAGTCCCCTTGGTGCAGGGCGGCCACGATCAGAAAGCTTTAAAAAAATTAAAAAGCGGTAGCAAAAAATATGAACCGCAGGTCCCATAAGGGAGCAAGGTCTAACTCCTTGCACTAGGCATAATAAAACTGATATGCTAAGCAGAGCAGGGGGGGTTATATGAGAGAGAGAAGACGGCCTCCTGGGAGGGGCCAGCTTGCTTTCTTTCTATTTGCCTAGTTAACTCCTAGTAGGATGTGCATATAACCCCACATGTCAATGAGGGCTGCGTCTGTCAGTGAACGTAAGAGAAATTATATATATTCAATCACTACATTTTTGTATTGAACACTGAACTAATTAGTTTTTATTGCGCTACTGTGAACTTTACTATATATGCGCTTTGGAATATACAGTCAGGTCCATAAATATTGGGACATCGACACAATTCTATTCTTTTAGGCTCTATACACTATCACAATGGACTTGAAATTAAACGAAAAAGATGTGCTTTAACTGCAGACTTTCAGCTTTGAGGGTATTTACATCCAAATCAGGTGAACGGTGTAGGAATTGCAACAGTTAGTATATGTGCCTCCCACTTTTTAAGGGACCAAAAGTAATGGGACAATTGGCTGCTCAGCTGTTCCATGGCCAGGTGTGTGTTATTCCCTCATTATCCCATTTACAAGGAGCAGATAAAAGGTTCAGAGTTCATTTCAAGTGTGCTATTTGCATTTGGAATCTGTTGCTGTCAACTCTCAATATGAAATCCAAAGAGCTGTCACTATCAGTGAAGCAAGCCATCATTAGGCTGAAAAAACAAAATAAACCCATAAGAGAGATAGCAAAAACATTAGGCGTGGCCAAATCAACGGTTTGGAACATCCTTAAAAAAGAGAAAACGCACCGGTGAACTCAGCAACACCGAAAGACCACGGATTTTGAGCACTGGTTTTGACATTTATGGTTATAAATAACAGCATTGGTTATAGTTTTTCTTTGTTATTTGTAGCACAGGAGATCACTATTATATACACAGAGGCTCTATCCCCCACATGTGTTTTTGTTTGTTTACCCTATTGTTTGTTTACCCTATGGTGATATGTCCCATTACAGTGCTTTGAAAAAGTATTTATACCCCTTGAAATTTTCCACTTTTTTTTCATGTGACAACCAAAAACAAATGTATTTTATTGGGATTTTATGTGATAGACCAACACAAAGTGGCACATAATTGTGAAGTGGAAGGAAAATGATAAATGGTTTTCAAAATGTTTTACAAATAAATGTCAATATTTTGTAGAACCACCTTTCACTGCAATTACAGCTGCAAGTCTTTTTGGGGATGTCTCTACCAGCTTTGCACATCTAGAGAGGGACATTTTTGCACATTCTTCTTTGCAAAATAGCTCAAGCTCTGTCAGATTGGATGGAGAGCATCTGTGAACAGCAATTTTAAAGTCTTGCCACAGATTCTCAATTGGATTTAGGTCTGGACTTTTACTGGGCCATTCTAACACATGAATATGCTTTGATCTAAACAATTCAATTGTAGCTCTGGCTGTATGTTTAGGGTCGTTGTCCAGCTGGAAGGAGAACCTCCGCCCCCCCAATCTCAAGTCTTTTGCAGACTCCAACAGGTTTTCTTCTAGGATTTCCATGTATTTGTCTCCATCCATTTTCCCATCAACCCTGACCAGCTTCCCTGTCCCTGCTGAAGAAAAGCATCCCCACAACATGATGCTGCCACCAACATGTTTCACGGTGGGGATGATGTGTTCAGGGTGATGTGCAGTGTTAGTTTTCCACCACACATAACGTTTTGCTTTTAGGCCAAAAAGTTACATTTTTGCCTCATCTGAACAGAGGACCTTCTTCCACATGTTTTCTGTGTCCCCCACATGGCTTCTCGCACGCTGCAAACAGGACAACTTATGGCTTTCTTCTTCTTGCCACTCTTTCATAAAAGCCAGATTTGTGGCGTGCACGACTAGTTAATAGTTGTCCTGTGGACAGATTCTCCCACCTGAGCGGTGGATCTCTGCAGCTCCTCCAGAGTTACCATGGGCCTCTTGGCTGCTACTTTGATTAATGCTCTCCTTGCCCGCCTGTCAGTTTAGGTGGATGGCCATGTCTTGGTAGGTTTGCAGCTGTGCCACATGCTTTCCATATTTGGATGATGGATTGAACAGTGCTCCGTGAGATGTTCAAAGCTTGGGATATTTTTTATAACCTAACCATAATTTGCACTTCTCCACAACTTTATCCCTGACCTGTCTGGTGTGTTCCTTGGTCTTCATGATGCTGTTTGTTCACTGAGGTTCTCTAACAAACCTCTGAGAACTTCACAGAACAGCTGTATTTATACAGAGATTAAATTGCATACAGGTGGACTCTATTTACTAATTAGGTGATTTCTGAAGGCAATTGGTTCCACTAGATTTTAGTTAGGGATATCAGAGTAAAGGGGGCTGAATACAAATGAACGCCACACTTTTTTCATATTTGTAAAAAATGTTGAAAACCATTTATCATTTTCCTTCCAATTCACAATTATTTGTGTTGGTCTATCACATAAAATTCCAATAAAATACATTTACGTTTATGGTTGTAACATGACAAAGTGTGGAAAATTTCAAAGGGTATGAATACTTTTTGTAAGGCACTGTAATTCTTGTCCTAAATAGAAGTGAGGTGAAATCTCCACAATTCGCAATAACAAAAAAACAACTTTTTTTTTCTATTACCTTGTTCCTGTAGTTAAAACATAAGCTTGGTGATATAATCTCCAGGCTTGTAATATTTTTCAAGGGGCACCTACTTGAAGGGAAGTTCCCTATGATGTAGGTACACCCCCAGAACTACATCTCCCAAAAGCCCTTTCCCTAACACAATGTATGGGCAGGCTCTTGGGAGTCAGGACAGCTATATTTTTGCTAAGAAAGAAATCAATGTATGCTATGGAGAGGAACAGAGGTGAGGAAGGGGTTAGGAGGAGTTCTGCAGTCCAGTAAGCAGTGCTGACAATGATTGTTGGGACTGTTGTCAGCCCAAAAAGAAAGTTAGGAGCACACTGCATTTTTGGCAGATCAACCGGCATGTTTCTTGCAGATTTTTAAGGAGATAAATCATAGGATTTCATTAAAAAAAAAAAAAAAGCGCATGTGAGGGCAAAATGAAGAAAAAAGTAGACAGGTTCAAGAAATACATAATAACAAAACAAGAGCTAAACAACCACTGAAATATTTCCTACAAACTAAATAATCCAGCTCTGAACACTAATATGTTGACTAAAGCACAGCACTCTGTAACCATATCTGTAATACAGAGACGTCTCCCTGTGGCAGATGCTTAGAAAGCTTCACTGACCAAGTCTTTATTACTGTGAACTCATTTTCCACACCAATACACAATACCCAGTGAGATCTATAATTTAAAATGGCAGTGACAGAAAAGGCAGCGGTAAATTACGGTCAATGCAAATAGCTTCAGTATAGGTGATATATTTTTAGATATTTTTAAATTACTTTTGTCAACTCTTACCATGCAGAGAACACAGATCATTGCTTACATGATGAAAACTAGGATAAAGCAATTACCATGGAGGAAATTAATTGCTTTTAAAACAAATTAAAGTGGACCTATCAATAAACTTACCCTTTGCATAACTCAATAGGGTGCATAGCATTAATAAATCCCGTTATTTTTTGTAGTAAAAACTACTTGCCATAAATTAAAAGGAAAAAAAAAGCTGTTCCCTGGCTCGTAGTCTAGGTCACATGGTATTTGTTTAACAGGAGAATTGTGGGCATCTGGAGTGATTAAAGACTGTAGCCAGTCTATTCATTTCAGTGAGACAGACTCTGGTCTTGAGGACTTGTGAGAACATACAGTCAGGTCCATAAATATTGGGACATCAACACAATTCTAATCTTTTTGGCTCTATACACCACCACAATGGATTTGAAATGAAACGAACAAGATGTGCTTTAACTGCAGACTTTCAGCTTTAATTTGAAGGTATTTACATCCACATCAGGTGAACGGTGTAGGAATTACAATAGTTTGTATATGTGCCTCCCACTTTTTAAGGGACCAAAAGTAATGTTACAGATTAACAATCATAAATCAAACTTTCACTTTTTAATACTTGGTTGCAAATCCTTTGCAGTCAATTACAGCCTGAAGTCTGAAATGCATAGACGTCACCAGACGCTGGGTTTCATCCCTGGTGATGCTCTGCCAGGCCTCTACTGCAACTGTTTTAAGTTCCTGCTTGTTTTTGGGGCATTTTCCCTTCAGTTTTGTCTTCAGCAAGTGAAATGCATGCTCAATCGGATTCAGGTCAGGTAATTGACTTGGTCATTGCATAACATTCCACTTCTTTCCCTTAAAAATCTCTTTGGTTGCTTTCGCAGTATGCTTCGGGTCATTGTCCATCTACACTGTGAAGCGCCGTCCAATGAGTTCCGAAGCATTTGGCTGAATATGAGCAGATAATATTGCCCGAAACACTTCAGAGTTCATCCTGCTGCTTTTGTCAGCAGTCACATCATCAATAATTACAAGAGAACCAGTTGCATTGGCAGCCATACATGCCCACGCCATGACACTACCACCACAATGCTTCACTGATGAGGTGGTATGCTTTAGATCATGAGCAGTTCCTTTTCTTCTCCATACTCTTCTCTTCCCATCACTCTGGTACAAGTTGATCTTGGTCTCATCTGTCCATAGGATGTTGTTCCAGAACTGTGAAGGTTTTTTTTTAGGTGTTGTTTGGCAAACTCTAATCTGGCCTTCCTGTTTTTGAGGCTCACCAATGGTTTACATCTTCTGGTGAACCCTCTGTTCACTCTGGTGAAGTCTTCTCTTGATTGTTGACTTTGACACACATACACCTACCTCCTGGAGAGTGTTCTTGATCTGGCCAACTGTTGTGAAGGGTGTTTTCTTCACCAGGGAAAGAATTCTTCGGTCATCCACCACAGTTGTTTTCCATGGTCTTCCGGGTCTTTTGGTGTTGCTGAGCTCACCGGTGAGTTCTTTCTTTTTAACCACTTGCCGACCGCCGATCGGAGATTGACGGCGGCAAAGTGGCTCTGTAACGCAAATCGCCGTCATATGACGGCGGCTGCATTACAGACATACTGTGAGCGCGCGCGCGCGCTCACTGTGTTCGGGGGGGGCCAGGGAGCGGGTGCGGCGGCTTCGATTGCCGCCGGCCACCCGCGATGCCCCCCCCGGAGCGCATGAGCGAAGGTCCGTGCATGTAAACACGGACCTCCGCTCTGTGTGAGGGGGAAGGGAAGTGATCACAGCCTTCTCGTACATGAAGGCTGTGATCGCTTCCTTTCCCCAGCCAGGGCAGTCCCCCTACAGTTAGAACACGCCCAGGGAACACAGTTAACCCTTAGAGCGCCCCCTGCAGGTTAACCCCTTCACTGCCAATGGCATTTACACAGTAATCAGTGCATTTTTATAGCACTGATCGCTGTATAAATGCCAATGGTCCCAAAAAAGTGTCAAAATAGTCCGACATGTCCGCTGAAATATCGCAGTACCGCTAAAAATCGCAGATCGCCGCCATTTTTAGTAAAAAATAAAAAAAAAATAAAAACCCCAAAAATGAAATCTCATCATCCGTAAACGCGGCCACTTTTGCGCAAACCAATCAATAAACGCCGATTGCGATTTTTTTTATCGCAAATATGATGAAGAATATAAATCGGCCAAAAACGGTGAAAAAAAATGTTTTTTTATATTTTTTTTTTGGATTTGCATTTTAGCAAAAAGTAAGAAATTTGGGTTTTTTTGCAAAATTGTCGCTCTTCTTTTGTTTATAGCGGCGATCAGAAATGACGCAGAGGTGATCAAATACCACCAAAAGAAAGCTCTATTTGTGGGAAAAAAAGGACGCAAATTTCATTTGGGTACAACACCGCACGACCGCGCAATTGTCAGTTAAAGCGACGCAGCGCCGAATCGCAAAAAGGGCTCCGGTCCTAAAGCTGGAAATCCTTCCGGTCCTTAAGTGGTTAAGGATGTTCCCAACAGTTGATTTGGCCCCACCTAATGTTTTTGCTATCTCTCTGATAGATTTGTTTTTTTCAGCCTAATGATGGCTTGCTTCACTGATAGTGACAGCTCTTTGGATCTCATATTGAGAGTTGACAGCAACAGATTCCAAATGCAAATAGCACACTTGAAATTTACTCTGGACCTTTTTACTGCTCCTTGTAAATGGGATAATGAGGGAATAACACACACCTGGCCATGGAACAGCTGAGCAGCCAATTGTCCCATTACTTTTGGTCCCTGAAAAAGTGGGAGGCACATATACAAGCTGTTGTAATTCCTACACTGTTCACCTAATTTGGCTGTAAATACCCTCAAATTAAAGCTGAAAGTCTGCAGTTAAAGCGCATCTTGTTCGTTTCATTTCAAACCCATTGTGGTGGTGTATAGAGCCAAAAAGATTAGAATTGGGTCGATGTCCCAATATTTATGGACCAGACTGTAGATCAGCAAGGCACAAAGCTTTGAAATCCTACTAAGCAATGGACACAGGGCTTGCATACTGCAGAAGCAAATATGACTTATACCATGTACGCAATTCTAAATTTATTTTCCACCATCTTTTCTTATAGTGTCCATACTTCCCAGCATGTTTTTGCATAGTAAATCTTTATATAAATCTTTATAAAATTAAGGTGAACTTCAGGCTGGGTTCACACCTATGCGAATTTGATGCGGTTTAAACCGCATCCAATTCGCAGGACACTTGAAAACACATTGTTTTCAATGTGTCCGATTCACATATGTCCGGTGCAATCGCACTCCGCATTGCACAAAAAAAGTGTGCTTTTTTGTGCAATGCAGTGCGAATTCCCAGCTCGTTGTGTTCAATGGGAGCGCATCTAACACGCAGATGCATTCCGCACTGACCAGGGATATTTTCCCCTGCTCGTGGCCCCTCCCTCCCCCCGCAGCTGCTGTGCTGTAGGAACGGACAGGAGCCGCTGAAGGGTGGCTCCGCCCCTTCCCGGCAGCAGACAGGCTGGAATTCGCACTGGACTGGTATGAATCCAACCTCGGGCATTTAGGTTTTGACTTTGATATTGTCCAAAATTGTGCAAAAACACTATCACACCTGCCGCTCATAATGCTGAACTCATTGATAAGCAAATATTGTATGTACTCTTCCAGATATGTGCAATTATCCAGTGTCAGGAGCTTGTGAGTTCCTGCTCCATCACAGCCGATATTCACTTTTTTTTTTTGAAGCATCGGTATCCGTGAGAAATTTTGCTTCAAGGGTCCTTTAGAGTTCACAGTCAGCTTTATTGTAATGACACCCGATGCGGCTCAGGAGCCGCTCTGCTATTACAAGCAGCGTGATGGGACGTCCCCCCCTCCTGCCGCTCGTCCAGGCCCTCATGTCCCACTGGGAGGCCGAGCAACCAGCCGGCATTACCGTCGGCTGGCTGAAGACCCAAACAAAGCATCAGCTTTGTTCGGGTCTCGGATCTAGTAAGCTGGAAGTGATGTCATGACATCACTTCTGGATTATTGGTAGCCTAAAGGCGCCAGTTTTAAAAAATAGAAAGTATTCAAAAACGCCGATCTTGGCATTTTGATTACTTTCAAGTGCAGAGGAAGGGTCCCCAATTAAGAGTACCTGTCAGAGGGAATGTTTACACTCCTTGTGACAGCAATAAAAAAATAAATAAATAAATAAAAAGGACAGTGTTAAAAAAACACAGAATATCGGCACCTGATATCAGCTATCGGCCTGAGAAGCGGCCAGAAAAATCGGTATTGTATTGGCCCTGAAAAAACGATATTGGTTGATCCCTACTGCACACAGCACCTGAAGGCTCAAACTGCATAAACAAAATGGCCAATTTGTGGTCTACAGGCCTCAGCGTCCAAGTGAATGGGGCCTAACTAATCAAATTCTGCCTGCACAGCCATATCATTCAGCTGTGGGATTGATTCCATTGAATTACTACAACCCTTATCTGCCATCATAGTAGAGGGGCTGTGCAGAGCGGCATCAATCCATTCTTTCCCCTGTAATCTTGCCACATTTCCTCCAGCCTCAGAGCAGTACCTGTGTACAGACTGAGCTGGCTCGAGAAGGCATTGAAGGAGCCTGTGAATTGTACCTGCAATGCCCTGATTAAAACAGCAAATCTCTACAGGCTTCAGTGCAAAACATTAGTAAATGTACATTGATCATGAGAACAAGGTTCCAGTTTACTATCTTTCTATAAGGTGGACTAAGCCTTTAACCGCCTGAATACCAGTGGCGGCCCGTCCATAGATGCCCCCCCATCCATGACTCTGGCCCCCTGATCTACATTTCAGGGCGCCAGACTATGGCTTCCAATTGTGGGGGGAGTGTGTTGCTTGAATCATGTGATTAGAGCCAGATCCCACCCGGTTGTTTTTGCTTTTTTCACACTAAAGTTCCTCCCGCCAATCAGGAGGCAGGTCGTGAGACCTGTTTCCCGATTGGTCAAAGCGTCTCCG
>BLSH010191986.1:440132-464004 GCA_018402905.1 Glandirana rugosa
TCACCTAATTCAACTAGTCCATACCGTACATACATTCTCTAAATTTACGTATCAACTCCCTTTCCCACCCCACTCGTTCTCTTTATCCTTACACTCATGTCTAGTATCATTACCTCCGGATCCAATATGGAAAACAGGTCTTCCTGGTTTCGAATAATTTAAATCACCCTACAGGAGACACCCTTATGTGATAAAAAAATACTTCATCCCACCTTAATTACTAACGGTCGGCAAACAGTCTCTGACCTCTTCTCCATCTATCGGTCATATCACTCAAGATGTCAAAATGTTTAATTCTGATCGTCAGGTTTTTAACATTATACCACAAGTCACTATAGAGAGTGAACACTTCACTGAACACCATATTACAATTTTTGGACTGCTAGTCTTAATTTGTAAAACTGTAGAACTCACTATACTGGCTATCTACCTCTTCTCCAGTCTCTGACAAACGGCTGGCAATCATTAATTCCACCCTACTTCATAAAAAAATAGTGTATTCCCACAGAGGACATCCCACTAAATTTAATAAGCTTTGGTCCTTCTGGACAAAAGGTATAACCTAGGCCTCCATTACTATGATCTGTACTCACATTCCTATTTCTCTTGCTCACCCCACCCTTTCCCTCAACTATGCATTTAAATCTCTTACATACATGCCATACCTGATCAACTTAATCCACTACAAAGGACAAACATGGCTATACGGCCTCATAGCCATTGCTTCTAAAGTCTACCAGCCCAGTTTTGGAATTAATAAAGGTTGTAGAAGAGCCTGACCAGGAGACCTACAGCGGCTGTGTGGCTTCCAGTGATCTGCCTTGGAAAGATCTCAGGAGATCCAGAACTGAAATCTCGATTTGAACCAATCCAGGATATTCCTTTGGTCCTTTTGACATGGAAAGAGGAGCTGGAAAGATCCCTACTCTCTATGAGCTAGTTGAGGCTTGATCTCATTAGATATCTGGTGAGTGTATATGTTGTTAGAGGCTCATTGATGTTGATTTTGTCTACATGACACCGGGTGAAGTGAAATGTCGGCGTAAAGATGTTCATTTATATATCTTTGGTGAGTGCATGAATTGTATTAAACAACCGGAAGATAATTTTTGCACAAAGTGGAGACCTATTCTATGTTTAATTACATAATGGATTAACCACTTTATAGTGCTACACATACTTGTCTTTGCTTGCTATACAGGGAGAAACTGATTGGTTACTATGCACAGCTGCACCAGATTCTGTGCAACAGTTTTAATAAATCTCCCCCATTGCCTTGTTTTGGAAGTTTATTATTGCTGCTTTAGTTTGTTCTTTTATTAACGATCTTGCATGACAAGTCAATTAAGGTATTTTAATTTGTGTCCTACACTGATTACTCAACACTTAGCCTCCACTATTATGTCACCTGCAATATGTAATTGTCACTTTCATAATTATTGCACTGCACAACTCATCAATAAATTTGCTTAGACAAAAAAATTGTATGTTTAGCCTAAATATTTTTTTTTGGATGAAATCAGCAAGGATTACAATGCTGTCAGATTACAGCTATCTGAGGTTCCGTTCGAGATTTTTCCTCCCTAATGGTCAAGTTGTTAGAGTTATTTTTTTTCCTCCCTGTCAGGGTGATAACTGTTTCGCCAGACAGGAAGTGAGAGAAAAATCCCTAACGGGAAGTCCAATGTCACACCAATGCCTGCTACTGGCAAGAACTTTTCAGCAGAAGGGATCTCTATGGAAAACAAAGCAGAGCAGTAAAACACTGCTTGCAAATGTCGCTCCCTCACCAGCTGGATGTGTAAGACATCAATCTCTTGACATCGACTTATATTCTGCAGCCGGCAATAGAGTGCCACATAAGAATCAGGTGAGTGTTCTCCCTGCATATTTTAGCGATCCTTCTATAGGAGTACATTCTTCTGGGTTGCAAAAAAAAAATATTCAGTACACTTCTCAAACACATGCACATTTCCCATTGTTTCTCTCCTAAATACTACAAGTGTAGAAAAATACCTGGTGATCTACCGGAAATCGGAGGAGCGCCAAACTCATGCAGAGAGACAATACTGCAATGTAACCTTAAAAGGTTGTAAAGGCAGAAGGTTTTTTTATCTTAATGCATTCTATGTATTAAGATAAAAAGCCTTCTGTGTGCAGCAGCACCCCTCAGCCCCCCTAATACTTACCTGAGCCCCATCTCGATCCAGCAATGTTGCACAAGAGACTTAGCTGTCCGGACTCTCCCTCCTTATTGGCTGAGACAACAGCAAAGCGCCATTGGCTCCCGCTGCTGTCAATCAAAGTGAGTGAGCCAATGAGGAGAGAGAGAGGGGCAGGCCACGGCTCTGTGTCTGAATGGACCCTGGGAGCTGCGGCTCAGGGTGGCCCCATAGCAAGCTGCTTGCTGTGGGGGCACTCAAAAGGAGGGAGGGGCCAGGAGCACCGAAAAAGGACCCGAGAAGAGGAGGATCTGGGCTGCTCTGTGCAAAACCACTGCACAGAACAGGTAAGTATAATATGTTTTTTTTTTTTTTTTTTTTAAACAAACACAAGACTTTAGTATCACTTTAAATTGGAAATCCAGCCTATTCCTAACGAAGCCTGTTCCCACCCTTCTAAGCCCTATTCTATCTACTCTGTGATAGGAAGATGCTTATATTTACCTATTCTAAGAGCAGTCCTGTCTGGTCACATCAGCTGTCAGCAGTGGCTTCAGTGTAGAGGAAGGACAGCCAACAACGGGTGCCCCATAGTAAGCCTATGGGTGACGTCATCTGTTGGCTCTCTTCTTTACTGAAGCCGGTCGCTGGGGAGATCATGTGAGGTATGTATACACATCTTCCATTCCCAGGGTAGACAGAATAGGGTTTAGATAGGGGTTGGAGCAGGTTTAAGCCTAGTTAGGATTGGCTGGACTTTCACTTTTAACTCTGTCATCAGCCCTGCCAAGTTCTCTTCCTAAATTATGGACCACCCACTTCTAAAATATGGACATTAGGAGAGGGGGAGAAGCCCTGTAGTCCTAACATGCTTCTTGTCCTAGAGTGACAATGTTGCTCCTCCATAACTCCTCCTAAGACAGGAAGTAACTGGCAGGATCACCTGGTGAAAATAAAGCCTGAAAAAAAAAAAATCAATGCAACCACTGCACCTAAGGACTAGTAAGCTGCAATACATGACATTCTTGGGTTTAAATAGAATTTAAGAGTTAGTGGGAGCCCTGCTGTGTCAAAGCATATCCCAGCACTGCAGCATAATGGTGAATACCTGAGACTCAGAAGAAAAGCTTTTTTCCATCTTTGGACAATTACGTTATGTGGTCAGTTAACATGAACACCGAGTTGCGTTTTTTTGTATGTTTTTTTTATTTTATTACAGGGAAAGCATTACGAATCCAACAGAAAATAAAAATAGAGCCTGCGACTAAACACCTGCATTCTAAAGCCTTGGAATACAGGAACTGATGAGGGTACATATTCATTCTACTTAGGAAGGTAATGTAAAAATCAATTGCAATATGGGTAGACATGCTTGGCCAGCTCCTGAAACAGATTTCCTAATGCCCTTGTTCTTAGACTTGCTAGGTAAGTAATTAAGGCTGAACATGCACTGAGAAGCTTTGCCTCCTGCTGAAGTAATGGAAATCAAAATGAAGAGAACATATCCTAGGTGTATTCTTACTGCAGAGAGGCACCCTCATCAGGTAAGGCTGCATTCCCTATGTCTCAAGACTTCATTTTCAGTTTAAAGTGGGGAACTCTGCCAAGAACAATCATCTAAAACTGACAAACAGAATTTTAAAGTACAACTACAGCCTATTCTGTGAATAAACTTTTCACAGCATTTCCATTGTCATTGGGAATAAACTATGCCTTAGGTTTGGGGGTTAGTGGCAATACAAAAATGACATGACTCTCATGGTCAGAAGGAGAAACAATAGTGCCCCATCATTGGTTACCAGTGAAAGGAATAGTTCTCGGCCACTGGTATTAGTGGAGGCAATAGTGCCCCACCATTGGTTTTATGGCAGGAATAATGCCACGTTGTTGATATCAGTGGGAGGAATAGTGCCCCATCATTGGTTTTAAAGGGAGGAATAGTGCCATGTTGTTGGTATCAGTGGGAGGAATAGAGACACCACTATTGGTGACAAAGGGAGAAATAGTGCCACGTTGTTGGTATGAGTGGGAGGAATAATGACCCATCTGCTTTATAGGGAGGAATAGTGCCAGGTTGTTGGCATCAGTGCGAGGAATAGTGCCCCATCATTGGTATCAGAGGGAAGAATAGTGCTATATTGTTGGTATCAGTGGGAGGAAAAGAAACATACTATTGAGGGCAGAGGGAGGAATAGCACCACGTTGTTGGTATTAGTGGGAGGAATAGTGGTCCATAGATGGGGTCAGTGGGAGGAAAAATGTGCCATTGTTGGTGTCAGTGGGAGGAATTTTGCCCCATTGTTGGCATGTGGAAAGAATGGTGCCTCATCATTAGTGTCTATGGGAAGAATAGTATCAGAGGAGGGATTAGTGCCCCAAAGGGCCGGATAAAGGCAAAACAAAGGGCCACATCTGGCCTGCAGGCTGCAGTTTGGAGACCACTGATATAGGCAATCATTATGTGAGAGTATAAGAAATAGTTTTTCAATATTAGTTCTCTCATTAGAATGAAAGGCAGTAAATGTGTTGTATTTAGCAATTTCAAAATGATGCTTAACATATCAAAGTAATATGCTGATTTTTTTTATTTAGCCCAAAGTTTGCTCTAATTAATTGAAGAGGTACTCAAGCAAGCTAGAAAAGTTCAGCCAACAGTGACAACCTCTTATCTCAGATTAATAGCATCACAAGTGAAAACAGGACTGTAATTAGGCGGTTGCTCTAGCCATTTTCTTATAAGGGAATATGTAAGCTCTTCTCAAGAGGGAATGCAGGGCAACGCACAGGGCAGAATGGCCAACAGACAGTTATGCATCTTTATATGCACTGCATTGTGGAGTTCATGGATCCCAATTTACAAAATGTGAATATGCCTTGATTGGTGAATTATCAGTCCTGCTTTTCAGATGGTTGCTATTTTTCACCTGATACTACAACATTTTAAATATAGCTCTCTGCACACCCTCAAAGTATTCTATTTATATTGTTAAATATTCCAAAAATACAATCAAAAAACAACCTCATAAAAACAGACATCATTTGAAATGTTACAATATTCAGATAATCGGCCTATCACCCTTGATTTAATACGGATGGGGCTAGTTTACTTGCGGTTGGGATAAGGGAAAGGGTGCAGTAAAAATAGGCGGTTGAGATGCATTTTGATCTCCCCCTTAAAGTGGTTGTAAAATGCAGAAGGTTTTTTACTTGAATGCATTCTATGCATTCAGGTAAAAAAAAGTGTCTGTTCAGCTTAACCTCCCAGCCCCCCCCCCCCTATACTTACCTGAGCCTGATCGCGATCCAACACTGTGCCCAAGAGCAGCGGCTCTCTCCCTGCTCACTGGACACGGTGGCAACAGCGGAAGCCATTGGCTCCTGCTGCTATCAATCACAGTCTGTGAGGCAGAATCAGGGGGTGGGGCGGAGCCATGCTGTGCATGTCAATGGAAAAACAGAGCTCAGCTCTGGATCGAGCCCACAGGAGTGCCCTCATAGCAAGTGGCTTGCTATGGGGGCACTTGGAAGGAGGTAGGAGCCAGGAGCGCTGGGGGGGGGGGGCCCAGAAAAGGAAAATTGGGGCTGCTCTTTGCACAGAGCTGGTAAGTATAAACTCTTTGTTATAAAAAAAAAAAAAACACCTTTACAATCCCTTTAACAGTTTGCCGGCTGCCTCATGTAGGAGAATGGTGGCAAAGTGGTTCTCCTACGCCGGATCACGTATCTAGTATGTGATCCAGCACTTCCGGGTAGGGGTCGCAAGCTGGCACGCCAGCTGTTATTTGTCACAGCACAAGCCGATCAGCGAGTGCTGGCCAATGATTGACCACCGGCACCCGTTGATCGGCAAAGAGGATAACAAGACACAAAGCTCTGTAAATGTAAACAATAATGAGCTCTGCCCTGTCAGCAGGGATGTGCCGGTTTTTGTTTTCCCGTAAAGCAGCTGTAAAAACAGCACACAGTGAATGCACCAAGCACTGTTACAATGGCAAAAATTATTTGATTCCCTGCAAATTTTGTAAGAATATCATCAAAGAATCCAGAAAAAACTCATGATACAAATGTGATAAATTCAGTTGCAGTCCAGTGAGTAAAATAACTATTTGGTCCCCTACCAAACAAAAATAATTTTGGCTCCCACAGACTGGCTACAGTAAGTGCTCATGTGGTGCACAGATTAGTCCTGTCAATTTAAGAAGGTGCTCCTAACAACTCGCTATGTGAATAAAAGACGCCTGTCAACAGAATCTCTTTCTTCCATTCAAACCTCACCATCATGGCCAAGACCAAAGAGCTGTCAAAGGACATCACTGACAAGATTGTAGACCCGGACAAGGCTGGAATGGGCTACAACTGCCCTCAAAATTTTCACTCGGCTACTCGCATTTTGCGAGTGAAAAATGAGGGCTGGCGAGTGTGGGCCACTTTACATTCAACCCCGCTGGCAGGCTGGGTTGAATGGGAGCCGTTCTCCCTGCCAGGCAAAGAGAGAGTGGAGCAAGAGGCAAGCCGGCCGGTGGACCATCAGAGAGGGACTGCGCACTGTAAGAGCTTTCTTTATAGTTCTCGCAGCGTCCCCAGAGCTCATTGTCACACAGTCCCGTCTCCTGGCCTTTGATAGACAGTACACCGGTCCAAGGGCGGGACGTGTGACATTATTGCCGGGCCAGGAGGCGGGACTGTGTGACGTGAGCTCCGGGGACACTGCGGAAATTCAAATGAAAGGTCTTACAGGGGGCAATCGCGCTCTGATGATCCGCCGGCTCACCTCTTCCTCTGGTCTCCTCAGGTGAGGCTACATTGATGAGCAGATGAAGCTGCATTGGTGGGCAGGTGAAACTGCATTGGTGGGCAGGTGAAGCTGCATTGGGCACTGGTTAGGCTGCACTGATGGGCACTGGTTACAATAAAATGATGGGCACTAGTGATGTTGCCCTGACAGGCACTAGTGATGTTGCACTGACGGGCACTAGTGATGCTGCACTGATGGGCATTGGTGAGGCTGCACTGATAAAGTTTTTGTTAATTATGTTTGTAACTTAATTCTGCATAATACATTTAAGTGTAATTTCATGAGAATTTATGAAGGCGTGTTTAGGGGGCGGGATTAGGAACAGGGTATGGTAGCGGTTGGGTGGGGTAACTGGTGGCAAGTAACTCTTAAGGCCTGGCTAGTAGCTCAGGACTTGAAACTTTGAGCCCTGGGCTACAAGACCATCAGCAAGAAGCTTGGTGATTAGGAAACAACTGTTGGAGGGATCATTTGCGAATGGAATAAATACAAAATAACCATCAATCGCCCTCCGTCTGGAGCTCCATGCAAGATTTCGCCTCATGGGGCAAGGCTGAGCATGAGAAAACTAAGGGATCAGCCCAGGACTACATGGGAGGAGCTTGTGAATGATCTCAAGGAAGTTAGGACCACAGTCACCAAACAAACCCTTGGTAACACAATACGCCGCATGGATTGAAATCCTGCAGCACCCGCAAGGCCCCCCTTCTCAAAAAGCACAGGCCCATCTGAAGATTGCCAATGAACATCTGAATTATTCAGAGAAGGATTGGGAGAAAGTGCTGTGGTCAGACGAGACCAAAATTGAGCTCTTTGGCATTAACTCAATTCGCCATGTTTGGAGGAAGAGCTAGGCTGACTATGACCCTAAGAACACAGCGGTGGAAACATTATGCTTTGGGGCCGTTTCCCTGCAAAAGGTACAGGCAGACTCTGCCGCATGGAGGGGCCAATGGACGAGGCCAAGTATTGTAAAATCTTGGATGAGAACCTTCTTCCCTCAATCAGAACACTGAAGATAGGTCATGGATGGGGCTTCCAGCATGGCAATGACCCAAAACATACCGCCAAGGTAACAAAGGAGTGGCTCAAGAAGAAGCACAAAAGGGGTTGTAAAGTGTCAAGGTTTTTCACTTTAATGCATTCTATGCATTAAGGTGAAAAACCTGATGCAATGCAGCAGCCCCCCCAATACTTACCTGAACCCAATCTTTCCTGCGCCGGGGAGGAGTACACCCGTTCCAGCCGGTGTCTCGGGTGCTGATTGGATAGACTGATAGCAACGCAGCCATTGTCTTCCGCTGCTGTCAATCAAATCCAATGACGGGGGAGCAGGGGGGGGGGCCCAAGTCCTGCTGTCTGTGTCAATGCAAGACACAGGAGCGCACCCACACAGGTGCCCCGAGGGGGAGCGCTTCTCCGATGGAGCACACGATGCAGGGAGGAGCCAGGAGTGCCGCTGAGGGACCCCAGAGGAGGAGGAGGATCTCTGTGCAAAACCCGTTGCACAGCGGAGGTAAGTATGACCTTAATCCTATAGAAAATGTATGAGGGGAGCTGAAGATCCATAAAAAAGAGTGGACCAAAATCTCTCCTGAGATGTGTGCAAACCTGGTAACCAACTACAAGAAACAACTTACCTCTGTGCTTGTTTTGCTTATTTTTTGGGATTAAATACTTATTTTACTCACTGAACTGCAACTCAATTTATAACGTTTTATGTGTTTTTTGGTTGATATAATGTCTCTGTCATTTAAAATCCACCTATGAGAAAAATTATAGACACTTCATTACTTTGTAAGTGGGCAAACTTACAAAATCTGCAGGGGGTCAAATAATTATTTTCCCCAATGTAGGCACACTTTTAACCCCTTGATCACATTAGATGTTAACCCCTTCCTAGCCAGTGTCATTAGTACAGTGGCAGTGCATATTTTTAGCACTGATCACTGGATTAGTGTCACTGGTTTCCACAAAGTGTCAAAAGTGTCGGTTAGTGTCCGAACATCCGCCACAATATTGCAGTCTAGCTATAAGTCACCGATCACTGCCATTACTATTATTAAAAAAAACAAAAAAACAAAAACAAATAAAAATCCCAGTGTATATACCATAGTTTGTAGGCGCTATAACTTTTGCGCAAACCAAACAATATTCGCCTATTGGGGATTTTTTTTTAACCAAAAATATGTAGCAGAATACATATATTGGACTAAATTTATGGAGAAATTATTATTTTTTTTTTTTTTAAATTGTCAGTGAAAATAATGCAGTGCAAAAAAAGCAAAAAATAGCCTGGTCATGAAGAGGGTAAATCTTCCAGAGGTCAAGTGGTTATGCTGTAAAAGCAGCTGGATGGGCAAATATTATAACCGGTCTTGTTCAGCGGGCAGTATCATCACTGAATGCAACCCATTCAAGTGAATAGGGCTACACCACAGCAATGCACACATTATCGCAGTGGTACATGCTTTACAAAATTAAAACAGGTGCTGAGGTGGCCACATATTCTCCCCTCCAGATAAAAATGCTTCTGAAACAGCCGCTCAGGCTTAGTAGAGAGGGGATATGTGAACGGACCATCCACAGCTGCTATTTGGAGTGCCGACTGGATGGAGCCCGTCCTGGCTCCTGCAAAGGTGCAAAGAAGAAAGGGGTAGTCCCTGGAAGTCGCACATCCAAGATATCCTAAAGAGATGAATAGAGCGGCAACCTCAGCCTGGACTCAAACCAGGCCACACACTCAACGCGTTTCACTCCACGCCCCCCCCCCCCAGAGCTTCTGAAAGACTGTCTGCCACATGTGTAAACTTAGCCTTTAACCTCCCCGGCGGTATTCCCGAGCCTGACTCGGGGTGAAAATTAGCAGCCAGGAGCGGTAACCCCGAGTCAGGCTCGGGCTAGTGGCAGGCAGCGCTTACCTTCTCTCCGGCGACAGTCACTTCCCTCTTCCGCTCGGGCGAGTGGCAGGCAGCGCTCTCCGGCGATGTGAAAGTCACTTCCCTCTTCCGCTGTCATGCGAGTGGTGTCGCATGGGAGGGGAACTGGGCGGCAAATTCAAACCTGCAAGTAGTAAACACACCCACAGCCTTTATAAGCTCCGGTGATACAATGTAATCTGTAGATTGCATTGTATCACCGGAGATCTGACACTTGTTTCAGAGAGAAAGTTGTTACAGTGCACCACTCCTTATACACACTGTCATTTTGCCCCAAAAATAAAATGGCAGCTGGACACGCAAAATCGCCTTTGGATCTACTGAGCGAAAGTGACAGCGAATTGGAAACGCTCGCGGAAGTGAGCGACAGCGAGTCGTGGGAGGAGTCATCTGGCGCTGACACTGACACCGAGACCAGCGAACCAGACTGTGACCTGAGTGACGTGCGCATCTGGTGCCCTATCGCCAGCGGTACAGATCAGGTAGCCACGCCACGATTTCCATTCACCGGATCGCCTGGAATGAAGGTGGACGTTGAACGCGACAACCCGCTGGCATTCCTAAAATTATTTCTCAGCGACGAAATAATTGAAAAAATTGTCGTGGAGACAAATCGCTTCCAGGAGCAACAGTCTTCCAGCATGCAGGCCAGGTTTTCCAGAAGTCGCCTATGGAAGCCGGTAACCACCAAGGAAATGTGGAATTTTCTAAGACTTATTATCCTGCAAGGTGTGGTGGGCAAGCCGGTCCAAAAATGGTACTGGACCAAAAACAGAATGCTGGCCACGCCTTTTTTCGGCTGCGTGATGTCAGAGTACCGCTTCTCCCTTATTATGAAAAATGTACATTTCACAAATAATGAGGAGTATGATGAGGAAACGCATCCTGCGCCAAAGCTAAAAAAGATCTGGAACGTTTGGCAAATGGTCGTGGCAAATTTCCAGCGGGTTTATGTACCGGACCGCGATGTAAGCGTTGACGAAAGCTTGATGGCTTATAAAGGACGGCTCAGCTGGATACAGTATATAGCCTCAAAAAGAGCTTGCTTCGGAGTCAAAACGTTCATGCTTTGCGAGTCGGCCACCGGATATATATTGAACTGTGTGATCTATACCGGCAAAGGGACCAAATTTGACCCAAAGTACAGTGACTATGGAATGGCCACAGCATCTGTTCTAACCCTCATGGAGCCGTTGTTGGATCAGGGTTACTGTGTGACCACGGACAATTTTTATTCATCCCCCGAGCTCTATGAGGTGCTGATCAAGCGCAAAACGGACGCTTACGGTACGGTAAAACCGAACCGTAAAAACATGCCATCAATGCTGTGCAAAAGGACACTAAAAAGTGGTGAGCTGGTGGCCTTTAAAAAGGCAAAATGATGGCCATGCGCTGGTGGGAAAAAAAGGACGTTTGCCTACTCAGCACAGTGCACAACACCGTCACTGCTATTGTGCCCACCAGGGCAGGAAAGGAGGTACAAAAGCCGCAGGTCGTTATAGATTATGACATCACAATGGGAGGAGTGGACCGGGCCGACCAGGCTATGACCTTTTATCCAGCAATGCGGAAGCAGCAGAAAAAATATTACAAAAAAATTTTCCGCCACATACTGGAACAGTGCCTCTGGAACGCTTATATTTTGTACAGAGCTCAGAGTGAGAAACCGGTTGTCCACTCTGAGTTCATCTGGAGGGTGGCCGAACGGATCTTTGCTACCCCAGAGGTACCATCTGCGACCAGATCTGGATGTTGGGCTGCGGACGTTGGCAACCCACTTCGCCTGACTGGTCGCTATTTTATAGAGTACATTCCGCCAACCGCCAAAAAAGCAGCAGCGACCAGAATGTGTGTGGTCTGCTGTTCCAAAAGAGATGGTAATGGGAAGAAGGTCCAGAAAGAAAGCAGGTTTTACTGCCCTGATTGTGATGTTGGACTTTGTGTGGTACCCTGCTTCAAGATCTAACACACTCAGGAGGATTATTAATTTTTTGTAGTTAAAAATTTTATTAGTGTTTCCATCTGAATAAATAATTTATGTTATTTATTTGATTATAATTCATGAATTTGTGTGTTTCTTACTTTATTACATCTCAGATGTCTACTAGAGTGTTGTTTGGTCAGGTTTAAGTAAGTAATTACTAACCATTGCAGGCCTATAGTACATAACGCCATATCTCCATGCAGAAAACCATTACCGCTTTCAGCAATAAATTCCAGACTCAGTCATACCGCCAGGGAGGTTAAAGCAGAACTCCGGTATTTTCAAAAAATCCCCCATTAGTACATCTCCCTACACTAAACAGTTATTACATTTGTGAAATTCCTTACCATTGAAGAGATATGTCCAATCTAATTTACAGAAAGAGCTTTCTCTCGTTTAAATGATGCACCATTAAGTCTTTAACGTTATCTCTGTTAGAAGATCGATTGCATCATTTCCTCTTCTGTTTAGCATACATTTCACATCAGCCTTTGCATGTTTCAATGAATGTGGGAGGGACACTAGAATGTACATGAAAATGTGAACAAGCCCACTTTAACACAAATCTCACCCCTCATTCTGCAGCCAGGCCCACTAACCAGTGACACAACATGTCTGTTCTCTTCTCCAGACACAAGGAGATAAACATATTGTCCTTACTTGCTTTCTGTAATCATTACTGATCTGTACACGCATCCCATAATGATATATTATACAGACTCTACTCTGCTGTAATTCACGATTAGAACTATTCCTCCTCCTCCTGCAGATCTGAGATCGTTATAACAATTGGTGCTGGTATGGTGTATGAGAACATCCCCAGCCACACCACAGAAAGAGTCGGGAAGTTTTACATCATCATGTGACACAAGTAAATGTCCGCATGAGAAAATAGGAATTTTTGACTTACCGTAAAATCCTTTTCTCTTTCGTTCATTGATTCTTGACATGTGGGGTTTATGCACCTTTCACTAGGAGTGGACTAGGCAGAACTTAGTTCAGCTAAAAGCAGACACAGCCCCTCCCAGGGGGCAGGCCTCACTTGGCATAATTCCTCCAGCCCTGCTCAGCAACTCAGTTCGTAACAAGCAGTACAAATTCAAACAAAGAGGGGTAGGTGCTGCGTCCGTCAATGAAGTCAGAGAAAAGGATTTTACGGTAAGTCAAAAAATCCTATTTTCTCTTTTGTTCATTGACGGACGCAGCCTCTTATTCTTGACATGTGGGGATGTCCCAAAGCAGTGTCACAACGAGGGGTGGGCAACAACAACAACAGTACCCAACAGAATAGTTCGCCGGGAGGTGCCAGACGTGCCTCACACCACCACCTGCAAAACTTTGCGGCCAAAAGCAGCATCCGAGGACGCTGCAACATCAACTTTGTAAAATTTTGAAAAAAGTGGCCGCCTTGCACACCTGAGAAACCGCCGCCTGATGTCGGAAAGCCCAGGAAGTACTAACCGCCCTGGTAGCGTGGCCAGAAAGGGGGGCTCCTAGCCCCGAACACCATACGCACGGGTCACCGTCTGCCGTATCCAACGGGAAATAGTGGCCGACGAGGCCACCATCCCCTTGCGCGGACCATCCACCATGACTAAAATCGCATCCGACCTCCGAAAAGAGCCCGTGGCCGCCAGATACACCCGCAGAGCCCTAACCACATCCAGCGAGTCCAAAGCAAGCTCCTTAGGATGAGACGGGTGCGGACACAGCGAAGGGAGGACAATGTCCTCATTGATGTGAAAAGAAGAAACCACCTTCCGCCAGAAGGAAGGAGAAGGGAGCGAAACCGCCTTGTCCCTATGTAGGACAAAGTACGGAGACCTACAGGACAAAGGCGCCAGCTCAGACACCCGCCTAGCGGATGTAATAGCCACCTTCTGCGAAAGCAGCTGCGGGGAAATTTCCCTCATATTCTCGAAAGGCGGCTTCTGAAGCACTGAGAGGACCAGATTAAGGTCCCAAGGCGCCAAAGGCGCCTGTACCTGGGGAGCAACATGACGAACCCCTTGGACAAAAGTATGAATCAATGAATGCGTCGCCAACAGACGCTGAAAAAGAATAGCCAGGGCGGAAATCTGTCCCTTAAGCGTGCTCAATGCCAACTTGTGATCTAGGCCTTGCTGAAGGAGGACCAGCACCCGAGCCTCTGAGAAAGAACGGGGGTTCCATCCTCCCGCCTCACACCAGGCAATGTAAGCCTTCCAGGTGCGGTGATAGATCTTAAGCGAAGTGGCCTTACGCGCCTTGAGCATAGTGGGAATCACAGACTCAGAGAGTCCCCTATCTTTTAACACCTGGGACTTAATAGCCAGGCCGTTAAAGCCAGCGAGGGTAAAGCAGGGTGCAGAATGGCTCCCTGTGAAAGTGGGTCCTTGCGAAGCGGGAGCCACCAGGGAACATCAAACACCATCCGCACCACGTTGGCGTACCAAGGACGCCGAGGCCAATGTGGTAGGGATCCCCTCTGCCTCTATCCTGCACAGTAGGCGCGGGAGCAGCGGAAGCAGAGGGAAGGCATAGAGCAGTCGATACCGAGACCACGGAGCCACGAGGGCATCCGCCGCGTCTGCCAACGGATCCCTTGTTTTGCTCACAAAGGGCTGCACCTTCTGATTGAGCCGGGACGCCAGTAGGTCCACGTCTGGCCTGCCCCACTTTTGACAAATCTGGCGGAACACCTCCGGGTGCAGGGACCACTCTCCCTGATCCAGCCTCTGGCAACTGAGGTAGTCCGCCTGCCAATTTCCGACGCCCGGAATGTGAACGGCGGAGATGGCCAGCACGTGAAGCTCTGCCCACCTCAGAATGTGGGCGACTTCTGACGCGCTGCCGCGCTCCTCGTTCCGCCTTGATGATTCACGTAAGCCACCGCCGTGGTGTTATCTGACTGGACCCAAACAGGCCGGCTGTGCAACCCCCCCCCGACCAGTGGGAGAGGCAAAGTCTGATCGCTCGAAGTTCCAGCACATTGACTGGGGACAGCAGGGCCCATACCACAACTTGGAGCATCAACACCTTGGCGGCAGGGAGAAACACCTTTGCCTGTTCCGTGTCCAGGACCAAGCCCAGATATTCCAACCGGTGCGACGGAGTCAGTACCGACTTTGGAAGGTTGATCACCCAACTGATCAAAGTATGACAAATAAGAGAATACCTTAGGTGTCCGGACCGGCCTATGCGACCCAAAAGCGTACGGCACCCCCTGTGTTGCAGCCAGGCCCAGCTTCAGCGTCTCACGGACCGCTGAGACCAAGGAGCCCACTAGAGCCCGTTCACGAGCCGTGGTGGCCCGAGGGCTCATCCTGCTCATCAGAGGGGTCCCCGAGCTTGCCCTCCGACAATTCCAGGGGAGTTCCCGATACAGCGGAGCCCCCCTCAGGCTCCGAGTCCTCACTAGAGGACGGGTGTGGTCGTTTTCTCACCACTCCACCGTCACGGATCGGCTTCACCCGGGAGAAGAATTCTTCCAGGATGGCCGTCAATTTGTCCAGCGGAACCACAGGTCCCAGCGCTTCCTGATCCCCACCGGAGACTCCTGGCTGGGAAGCACCTGCTTCAGCCGCCATTGCACCACACCCTGGAAGACACCCACCGGCCAGACTGGACCGTGCGCCCCACACCACCCCTCAAGCTGCCGCACTAGGGCCCCAGAGGCTCCCAGGAGGACTCACCACACTGCTAGCGCTGCTGTAGCTGCCTGTGATCACCCTGCTGCTGCTGCTCCGCGCCCCCCCCACTAGGCGCCAAGAGATCCAGGACCACCCATCCAGCCAGCAAATCTGAGGCCAGGACGCGGCAGACCATGCAAAGATGGCCGCCGTGTGCACTAGAGGCCAAAACAAGCGGCTGGCTACCGCAAAATGGCGGCTGCGATACTACACGGGGCTGGCTACAAGAAAATGGTGACCATGATCCACATGCAGCGGCTACAGGAAAATGGCTTCCCGGTATCAACATACCAATCGCCACAGCCCATCCAGGGGAAGCGCAGCCAGGCATGGGGAGACTACAGCCGAGGGGGGGAGCGTACTCCCCCACAATAACGGTGGAACCCTCTATAGTATGGAAATCTCAATAAACTTCAATATCACCACAATATTGGCCTCTGTGAGATGTTACGTCACATATAATACACATCACACTGAAAATAAGACATAAAAATGAAACTTCGCAGGGATGGTGGAAACCCCTCCTACATATGTATGGAAGGGTGCAGTGTCATTAAACAGTGCAGCCTCATCAGTGCCACTTAACAGTGCCCATAAGTGCAGTCATACAGTTCCACTTTTCAGTGCCCGTCAGTGCAGTCACATAGTACCCACCAGTGTCGCTTATCAGTGCCCATCTGTGCAGAGCCCCCCCACCAGTGCCTCTAATCGGTGTCCATCAGTGGGGTGACACCATGCCCCCCACCAGTGGCTTTTATCATTGCCCATCAGTGCCACCATGCCCCTCCACCAGTGCCCATCAGTGTAGTAACCCCCCACCAGTGCCGCTTATCAATGCCCATCAGTGCAGGAAATCAGTGCCCATCAGTGCGGTAACCCCCCACCAGTGCTGCTTATCAGTGCCACTCAGTGTGGTAACCCCCCCCACCAGTGCCGCTTATCAGTGCCACTCAGTGTGGTAACCCCCCCACCAGTGCCGCTTATCAGTGCCCATCAGTGCGGTAACCCCCCACCAGTGCCGCTTATCAGTGCCCATCAGTGAAGTAGCCCCCCCCCCATCCGCCCCGGTCTTATCAATGGTATCTCTGCTATGTCCGGAATGCCTGGAATGTGTTAACATCGCTCTGCTTTCCCCTGCCTGTATTACACTGATACACTGCAGAGCGCAGCTTCGAGATGCCAGAAATACCAGAGATCTCCTGCTCAGACATGCCTGGTATTTCTGGAATTCCTGACATGTCTGAACACCTCTCTTCCCCCTGTCACAGCCGCATCGGCGCTGCGCTATGCAGTGTATCAGTGTAATACAGGCAAGGGAAAGCAGAGCGATGTTAACACACTCCAGGCATTCCGGACATAGCAGAGATCTCTGCTACCACTGATAAGATGGCGGCAGGCGGCGGACAAGGGGGGGAGGGGGAGGCGCTGGCAGGGAGGGAGGAGGAAAACCACCTCTATGGGCGGCAAAGACCAGGGGTTTGAAGACCCCCTCCACCCACTCAAGCAAGTAAGTCCTCCTAGCTGCTGCTGCTAGAGGACTACAATTGGGCGTGTCAGACAGGACGGAGAGGTTGCAGCGGTCTTACAAACAGGATGTCACAGGGGAATAACGTTTTTTCAGCAACTTCAGCAGGCTACTACAGGGGAACTACAGAGCTCAGAAGATGATGGATGGCATAGTTGGTGAAGGTAGGAGATCAGCAGCAAGGACATGGAAAACAGTTTTTTCCAGGAGTTCTGCTTTAAAGCGTAACTCCACTTTCATGGGGGGGAAAATAACAAATAAAAAAAATATTAATATAGCGTATACAGAAGGGAACGTATTAATCCTGTGTTTCTGCAAAGCAGGAATACGGATCTTTGCCTTCCCCTAGTCAAATCAACTCCCACGCAGTGGGAAAGCACAACCTAGGCACACAGTTAACCCTTTGATTGCCCCTGATGTTAACTTCTTCCCTGCCAGTGTCATTAGTTCAGTGACCGTGCATTTTTTTTTTAGCACTGATCGCTGTATTAGTGTCACTGGTCCCCAAGAAGTGTCAAAAGTGTCAGTTAGGTGTCCAATCTGTCCGACGCAATATCGAAGTCCCGCTATATGCCGCCGATAGCCACCATTACTAGTAAAAAAATAAATACAAATATCACATGGTTTGTAGATGCTATAACTTTTGCGCAAACCAATCAATATATGCCTATCGAGATTTTTTTTATCAAAAATATGTAACAGAATACATATTGGCTTAAAATGATGAAGACATTTTTTTTACATTTTTCTATTCGTTTTATAGCAGAAAGTAAAAATATTGTTTTTATCAAAATTGTCAGCCATTTTTTTGTCTATAGCGCAAAAAATAAAAACCGCAGAGATGATTAAATACCACCAAAATAAAGCTCTATTTGTGGGGAAAAAGGGACAGTGTCACATCACCGCGCAATTGTCAGTTCAAGTAACGCAGTGCCATATTGCAAAAAACTGCCTGGTCATGAAGGGGGGTAAATCTTCTGGAGGCCAAGTGGTTAAGGTGTATGTATGCCCCCCCTGTATTTATTTCTCAATATAGCAGGCATCATGTCACACTAGTAATCTTTATGTGAATGTCAAAGTTCTTAGCTGTAGATCCTGCCAGTAACAGCACCACGTGTTACAGGCTGACAACAGTAAGCCACTGCCATCTTCAGCAGCATTGTCAGCCTGCCTTACATGCTCCTATGTTGGGCCTTTGGGCAATCTAATCAGAACTCCAGGTAAGAAACTTTGCAGAAGAGGAAAACCTTATACAGTGAGGCAGGATTCCAAAAATACTGAAAAATTTGATTTTGGGTTTACAGAAGCTGATTTAAAAAGTCAATTGCAGTAATATGCATTATGTTAAGAAAGCCTATTCATTGTAAATGGGCTGCCATAACACTGCAAAAGATCAAAAAATGTACAGCCTTTTTTGGGAGCATTGTACATTGTGAAGCACTGCCATGTGTTTGCTTTGGCTACTACCGCTTTGCGTTGGATTGACATTCACAATGAATGGCGCTGCACCGGAACACACAAGTCTAAACGGGTCCTAAAGAATAATCCCCTGCTACATCATCTGCATCATTAAACCACGAGTCACCACTGCACAGTGCTTGATCCCTCAGTTCCACTTCCTTTCATTACAGTGAGATGCATGTACTGAGCTATGGATGTAGACCAGTCATAGTATAGTCTGCCAAGCCAATGCTACAGATTAAAGTGGAAATAAACCCATAGATTTAACAGTTTAAAAAAAACAGTTACATTTCCGGCACGTGCCGGGAATCTAACCGTCACATTGGTTGTCCTCTCAAACCATCCAATGGCTGGTGTCATAACTGATCACATGTGCAGCATCATGGCAGTTGAAGATCAAACAGAGGCCAAGATGGCGGCTTCCTTGGCTGAAAACAAGAGGAGGGTTTACTTCCACTTTAAAGCATTTCATACCTTGCTCAAACCAAAAAAAATATATATATATTACCGTATTTACAGGAACTTTCAAGTTTTAAAAGATATTTAAAAGTAACACTTCTACAAATGCCAAGTTATCATTATTATAATTTGTGCTTTTCCATTGCCCTTTCCTAGCAGTAAGTCTTTTCTTGCTAGCACAATCGCCTTAATTGCCGGAAGCCATGGCTTTACCTCTGATTTCTCTCTGACTTTCACAGGAGCTTTTGCTTGGTTTTGTCTCTGTTGGCGAGCTTCTTCCAACTGAGCTCGAAGTTTTGAAGCCAATGTCTGCAAGATGAAAACATTATTTTTAAAAAGTTAGAAAATAAAATCAAATCACTTCATATAAGATTCTCTTTAAACTGACGTAACAGTTAGAGACCTCAAGTAGGATTAACAATAAAAGCCCAAAAGCATCCAGTACCAGTGTTTATTTTTCCCAATATGCATTTCCCAAAAGCCATCTCAGTAGCTACTGCTATAGGTTATTTTTACTGGATTTTATCTTTACTTCTCATTGTATAAAAGCACAAGGTAAGCGTGTTCAGTTTATTTCAACCAGAATTCTACTGAGCTGAAAAATTAAACCCAGGCCAATGCTTATACAGGTGTATTGGATGGGTCCTATGGAAATATAAAGAGTGTTTAACCCTACTCACTCAAAATGCCTTGTGCTGAGTATACGGTATTAAAGGTCTTCCCTTTTCCATCTAAATGCAGACATGTTGAGCAACTGATAGCCCTCAAATTCAGCTGTCACTAACAGCTTAGGCCCCTACTAATGATTTCAAAACACCTTGGTTCCTAATCATATCACAATCAGCTATGACTGATGTGCAGCCTTTTTTGATAAAATAAACCTTCAGCCTGCAGATATCGCTGCAATCTAAAGGTAGCAGTGCACAGATTTTTAATACAGTAACAATACTGTTACAAATACAGTATGTTAAAAACAATAAAAATAAATTATATACAGTATATACACTATATTACCAAAAGTATTGGGACACCTGTCTTTACACGCACATGAACTTTAATGGCATCCTAGTCTTAGTCCACAGAGTTCAATATTGAGTTGCTACACCCTTTGCAGCTATAGCAGCTTCAACACTTCTGGGAAAGCTGTCCACAAGGTTTAGGAGTGTCTATGGGAATGTTTGACCATTCTTCCAGAAGCGCTTTTGTGAGGTCAGGCACTGATGTTGGATGAGAAGGCCTGGCTCGCAATCTCTGCTCTAATTCATCCCAAAGGTGTTCTATTGGGTTGAGCTCAGGACTCCGTGCAGGCCAGTCAAGTTCCTCCACCCCAAACTTGCTCATCCATAATTAGATGAATTAGAGCAGAGACTGCAAGCCAGGCCTTCTCGTTAAACATCAGTGCCTGAACTTACAAATGCACTTCTGGAAGAATAGTCAAACATTCCCATAGACACACTCCTAAACCTTGTGGACAGCCTTCCCAGAAGAGTTTAAGCTGTTATAGCTGCAAAGGGTGGGCCAACTCAATATTGAACCCTACAGACTAAGACTGGGATGCCATTAAAGTTCATGTGCGTGTAAAGGCAGGCGTCCCAATACTCCTGGTAATATAGTGTATACACACAAACATAGTAGAAATACATTTTGCTTTCTTGTTAGCCTATAATAAAAAAAGAGCATGGTTTGTTAAAGGGTGTACTTAAATAAAAGCATTTAATGTCCTTACAAAAACAGATAAAACTTACTTGGGTATGAGTTATTCTCAAGATAACCAATGTATGCTGGCACTGCTGAATCTGGCTTCATTTAGACATCAATAAACTTTGATCACAAAAGGGTTTAATAAAAACAAGAAGTGAAGGTTCCTTTCAAAACTTTCAATGATGCCCATATACACTTGCTTTATTGGTGCTTGTTAGCATGCTTCACCTTAGAGGTTAAATAGTACCCTTATGCATGCACTGAAGTATGCCAACACCGTGGACTTCAAAAAATATTAAAGTGTTACTGAACCCACAACAGTACAATCAGGGGTTAAGGGGTTAATCCTCCGCATTGTGTAAAAAGGCTGTTTGAGCAGGCCTTCTGTGATCCTTCCCTTTCTTTTAGAACCCTTTCACAGAGGGGCGGTGTAAGCCGTAGTGGTAAAGTGCAACTAGTTTTAGCTGCGTTTTACTGCTGTTATAGGGGAGCTGTTCGGCTGCTAGCGAGATGTTTTTAACCCCCAAGAAGTGGTTAACAAGGAGTGTAGTGCTTCAGAAGTGCTGCCCATTCATTTAAATGGGCAGGGCGGTTTAGGAGCGGTGTATACCGCTCCCAGACCGCCCCAAAAGATGCTGCTTGCAGGACTGTTTTTTCTCGTCCTGCAAGTGCACTGCCCCAGTGTGAACGCACTCGGGCTTTCACACTGGGCTGCAGGAGAGGCAGATTTTAGGCACTTTACAAATGCCATTTTTAGCGCTAAAGCGCCTGAAAACCGCCCTGGTGTGAAAGGGGTCTTACTGTCCTAAATCCATCTCCTGTACAGAGCCTTGGAGGCACTCTGCACATGCTCAGTTTGGTGTGTATTGCTAGAGAGCTTTTTTTTTTTTGAGAGGGTGCATGTGATCGGCACAGGGCCAATCAGCATTGTGCAGACAGAGGGTCAAGGGTCATGTAGCCTTTTAGGACAGTCAGAGAAAAATTATAACTCTTCCCACAAGCTTTAACCAGTGCTTAGCTGGACACTGATAGAAATCACAGGACTGCTATATAGTGCTGATGAGAAAAGGTATTTAGCAGTTTATATTTACTAAAAAAATTGCATTTCCATGTTCTGTGTGCTGTGGGAGACCAGATATAGTAAATCAGGGTCCTGGTACAGTAACAGTTTAATGCAGTGTTTCTCAACCGGGGTTCCACAGTGATCTGTCAGTCGCAGGCAACTGACAGGGGGATCACATGGAGTGGACACATGCAGCGATAGGCAGGGAAGCAGCTGGCGTACTGTTTACTGTAGCACGTTGAAAATTGAAAAAAGTAAAAAAAAAAAAAAAAAATAGTAAGACCTAGTGACTTTTCTTAGGGGGGCGGCACCCCCCTCTCAGGTTTGCCCACACTCAGCCTCTCCACGGTGATGGCCCCTCCCACACTCGCACCTCCAGGGTGAGCCCCCGCCCGCACTCACCCCTCCACAGCTCCCTCGGCTTCTCCTTCCAGTCAACCCAATCTGCCTACTGTCCTGATTGGCCGGGAGGAGAATCCAGAAGACAACAGCGAATATTAAATTGCTATTGTCACAAGTGGGTAGGTTTGAGGTACAGTGCTCTGCGCCCCCCCGCTCAACCTTTTTCAAGCTAATTAGAGCCTCAGGTTGTACTCATGTGGCTTGGAAAACAAAAAAACGAAAACGTATACGAGTCTGGTGCCCTGCAGGGGGGCGGCGCCCCTGAACCCCTAATAGACCGGCCGCTCTTGGCAAGACCCCTTTCACCTGAAGCGGACTCTGTCAAGCAGATCCACCTGCTCAGCGGTGGATCTGTCTGCTGATCACCGCTGAGCAGGCGGATGACAGCACGCAGTTCCCTATGGGGCAGTCAGATGGAAATGGACCGTCTGTCCATTTCCATTCAATACCATCCGATCCGGTCTGCTAGATGGATAGGGAATGGGATCCCCATCCGTCCGTTTTTAGTGGACCAGAACGGATACAGGCGGGTGTAAACGGACACATGTTCATTTAAAGCATCCTTTCCATAGAGAAAAATGGGTGGTCCAATTGGGCCCACCTGAGAAACGGACAGGCAAACCCAATCGGTCTGCTTGTGTGAAAGGGGCCATAAGACCTTGTTCACATAGGGCATGTATGTTCCGTACAGGTGTCTCTGTGCAGGCAGTCATATTAAATGTCGTTTGGGATGTAGCACCTGCACAAACTGAGCCATTGCTTCCAATTTTACATCCATGCATGTCCCCGAGCTCATACTATCTGCGTTCGGGGTCATGTGTCCAAACCCACACAGATGTCAGATTGGCAACAGCAGCTATGCCTGTGCAGCCGTTGCATCCCAATTGACATAAATGGGACTGCCTGTACAGGGATGCACAGGTATTCCAGCGGGTAAACATGGCCCTCCATGGGCGTACACTTTAGTATGCCACATGTGACCGATGCTTTAGTAGTAATTTAGCAGGCATTTTGTAAGCTATGTTGTGTTTATGGGCACTATTAATGATGTTAGTGTATTTTTAGTAAAAATAGCGATATGATGAACATTTGCGCAAAAAATCAGCCCTTTTTTTTGTTCATTCTACAGGTCATGTGCTTTCAGAAAATGTCTAGTTTGAGGGGTCTTTTTAAATTCTGAAAGCTGTAAGTGAAAAATGGCAACCTCCGGCTTTTTAGAGTAAATTGTTTTTATTTACAGTTTTCTGTACCTTCAGTTTTCACCATTTCACAAAAAGGTGCAATTTAAAATGTACAAATATTTGTTATTTATTAACTCAATTGTTTTAATGTTTAAATTTACTAGAAATTTAGCAGGAATTTTGTACATTTTGCCATGTTTGAATCCACTATTAATGATTTTAGTGTATTTTTAGCAAAAAAAGGGATTTTATTATAACTTACCGTAAAATCCTTTTCTCCGAGTTCACTGACAGACGCAGCTCTTCATGACTTTGTGGGGTTTTATGTTCGTCTTACCAGGAGTTAACTAGGCAGGGAAAAGAAATCAGCTGGCCCCTCCCCTGGGGGCCGTCCTCTTTTCCTACATTAAAACCCCCCCTCACAGAGGAGCTCTCCAGTTTGTACACAAGCCGTACCAAAACAGAGCCCAGAGGGGTGGGTGCTGCGTCTGTCAGTGAACTCGGAGAAAAGGATTTTACGGTAAGTTAT
>BLSH010191986.1:467278-480724 GCA_018402905.1 Glandirana rugosa
CCGAGGCGCCACGCTGGACGGAACCGACCCCGGTACCGTCGTGTTACTGTGCTGCCATGGCCCCAGCCAAGGCAGGTCGCACCGCGGAGCCCGCATTCAAAAACAAGGACTTCAAAAGTGCCTCTGTTCTTCTATCGGCAGGATCCTTAAAAGGAGTCCCTTCCATAGGAATGGTCGTCGCCTTAGTAAGGCGTGCAATAGGCGGATCCACCGCAGGGGATTCCCATTTCTTTAGGAAGCTCTCCTCAAAGGGATAGCGTTCAGAAAAACGTGCAGTCAGAGAGGGGGAACGGCGTGGTTGTTGCCATTCACGGTATAGGAAATGGTCAAAACATTCATTGTAAGCATAAGACTTGGGGGCCTTGGGGGGCCTGGAAGACCCGCACACATAGGCAGCCCGCGATTCGCCTGTTTGATCTAACTTCAGCGTGGTGCGAATGCCAGCGATAATGGTGGCTACCAGCACATTGTCCTGGTCAGTCACAGGCTCTTGGACCTCAGTCCCCATGTCACCACCCGTTTCCTCATCAGACATGTGCAGAAAAAAGAAAAAAGAAAATAAAAAAGAAAAAATGGTCACAATAGGACCGCAGTTCCCATAGGGAAGCCAGGTCAACTCCTTGCAAACTAGGCATTGAAACTGGAGAGCTCCTCTGTGAGGGGGGGTTTTAATGTAGGAAAAGAGGACGGCCCCCAGGGGAGGGGCCAGCTGATTTCTTTTCCCTGCCTAGTTAACTCCTGGTAAGACGAACATAAAACCCCACAAAGTCATGAAGAGCTGCGTCTGTCAGTGAACGTAGGAGAAATATTGTTTTGTTAAACATTTGCGCAAATATCGTGGTTGCCTTAAAAATTAGTAGCACTTTCTTTTTATTCTACTGGCCATGTGCTTTCATAAAATATATGATTTGAGGGGTCCTTTGTAAACTCTGAAAGCTTTAAATGAAAAAGGAAAACCTCCAGATTTTTACAGAAATGTTTGCGTACGTCCGATTTTTATTATTTCTCAAAAAGGCGCAATTTAAAATGTACAAATATTTGTTATTAATATTAACTCAATACACTTTTATATTTAGAAGGAACTTATCAGGAATTTTGTAAAAATTGTTGTGTTTGTATCTGCTAATAATGATTCTAGTGCATTTTCAGCGAATATATTGATTGGTAAACATTTGCACAAATAACACGGGGCCTTAAAAATCGGTAGCACAATCCATTAATTCTACTGATCCTTTGCTTTCATAAAATGTATAGTTGGGGGCGTGGCCAAGATGGAGACCTGAGCGGACGTCTTTCTCGGGAGCTCCGCTGTTATTTTAGACCCTTTTAGCTAATTCAAGCTCAATCCATCTGGGAGAGGTATCAAAAGGAGCTGTATGCCCGGTAAAGCGCATAGGGCAGGATGTGGACGGGGTAAGAAACTTCACTTCCCCCCGCTGCCACCCGACGGACCTCCAATCTGTGCGAACTGCGTGGTCACGCGAGCCAGGGCCTGCTCCAAAATGGCGTCCCAGGCGGAGCAGGAAGAATCGTCTCCTCCGACACAGCCCGGTCTGGCGGACGTATTGGCGGCTATAGGGCTATGCCAGGCCTCGCTCACCACCCTGACGACCAAGGTGGAGGCTGTACAGCTGGATGTGGGCCTGATCCGGCAGGACATGGACAAGATCAGATTGCGGCTGTCCGAGGCAGAGCATCGGTTGGGACAGGTGGAGGACGTTGTAGCAGACCATACTGTAGGCCTCCGCACTCTGCAAACTAAGGTGCGGGCCCTCGAATACAAAGCCGAGGACGCCAGAAACCGCAATATAAGGAATAACCTACGCATAGTAGGGCTGGCGGAGAGGGTGGAGGGGCAGAATCCTACGGATTTTGTGGAGAAATTTCTGCAAGACCTGCTGCCGGGGGCTCAATTCTATGCCGTGGAGAGGGCTCACCATATCCCTCCAAAGCCAGGACCGGTGGGATCACCTCCCCGCACATTTATTCTCAAATTCCTCAATTTCCGGGACAGAGGTGAGGTTTTGCGTGCGGCCAGAGTACAAGGTGAGCTGACATATCAAAATAACAAGCTGTTAATATTTCCTGACTACTCCATCTAAACGCAAAAGCTGAGGCGCTCCTTTGACCAGGTTAAGGCTTCCCTCCGTGCCAGAGGTATTCGTTACATTGTCCTGTTCCTTGCTCGGTTGAGGGTACAGGACGGTGAGACTGTCTGGTTTTTCACCTCTCCCGCTGATGCATCTACATGGATGGACTCTTTACCGCCACACCGTTGAGGGCTGGTTTGAGGGGACATGCCTGCCTGCTGCCTGTCAGCTCTATTCCCTTCTACAATGCACCTGTTGTGCCTTATGTGGTCCCACAATCATACTGCCACACGTGAAACCTTGGACTATACAAGTTCTGTGCCCCTAGCTACGGCTAGGTGAATTTTTCTCCCTTTTTTTTTTTTCTCCTATTTGTACTTTTTTTTTGTATCCTCTCGTTTGAGTTTTTTGGACCGAATAGGCTATGTGATTTGTTACTGCGTTGGTATAAATATGATCTCCCTTTGGAGTGCAGGTACTGAAACGTGGATCTGAATGTAAGCTATGCTGTGTAGCCCGTGCCTCTAACACTAGGCACTGGAGACCCCCCCAGGGTTGGACGACATACTGCATGGATAACGCCAGTGAGTAACTAATTAAGGATAGCCATTGTTCTACATTACTGAGAAAGATTATACTGCTGTTCTCCATGCGCAGTGTATACTAATGTGTGGGAGCAATGACCGATATGATCTGACAATAATCCGCCTTCATCGCTTCCCACTATAGAACGCTGGTCTCTTGCTTGCTATTCTCATCTTGGTTACTGATAAAGGCGGCTGCACTGGCTTCCGCCCAGATGGACTTGTCGGCAACGAACTGTGCCCACTGATCACACCTCTCACCGATCGTTGGGTGTTCTTTGGTTGGGACTTATGCATTCCTAAGTTGGGGTTAGGGGTGCGGGGTGGGGGGTGGACTGGGTTCTTGGTTGTAGGGCAGGGGGGATGGGAGGGGGTTTTTGTTTCTCAATTGTTTCTGTTTGAGTTTTTTTTGTTAGTTTCTCAGAAGTGCATTTGAATATGCCGTGATCACTTGGGCCACGGCTTGTGTGGCTGTAATGTTACAGTTTGGGGTACTGACTCACCGGGCATGTGTTATCCTCTTACCTTTACTTGATCTCCGCCATGGTTCAGTGTGATATGATCTCCTGGAATGTTCGGGGCCTAAATTCAGCAGTCAAGCGATCCTTAGTATTTAAGTTTCTCCAACAACATAACCCTCAAATATGCATACTGCAGGAGACTCATTTGCAGGGAGCCAGGGTTGCTAGCCTTAGGAGGCCGTGGGTGGGCCATCATTATCATACCACTTACTCCACGTATGCCCGGGGAGGTCAGTATCCTCATAAGGAAATCATTACCTATACAGGTTATTGACATCCACACTGATCCAGAGGGTAGGTATATTATTCTGCATATCTGTATTTATGACAAGAGTGTTGTACTGGTGGGGCTGTACCTCCCTCCTCCGGCTTCGGTGCAGCTCCTACACAGTATAATGAAACAAGTTGTACAATATGACACTAATTTAGTGCTCATGCTGGGTGATTTTAATATGGTCCCGAATGCGGCCATGGATCGGCTGCGCCCTGGTTGCCGAGACTCTACGGACCTCCACACTTGGGCTGACACGTTTGCCCTAATGGATGTCTGGAGACATCTCCATCCTGGTGCGAGGGAGTTCAAATGCATCCACATTTGCCCTAAGGATGGTTCAAGGGATTTCGGTGCTTCCCAGGGGGATATCGGACCATGCCCCTCCCTGCCTTTCCCTCTCCATGGTTGTGCCACCAGGATCCAGGCTGTGGCGTCTCTCCCACTTCTGGGCGTGGAATGAGAGGGTGCAGAGGATGGTGGGGGCTCCCATGGGGCACTACTGGGTAGCCAATGGGGACTTCTCGCCACAACCTGTGGCGTGGGACTCATTTAAAGCGTGGGTGCGGGGAGAGTATATCTCCAAAATCTCGCGCATACAGTGGGAGATGACTGAGTCCCTACAGAAGCTAGAAGACTGTACAGCTATCCTGGAAGCTGAGTATGTGAGAGACCCCACAGAGGCCCGTTACTCTCGGTGGCAGGGGTCACTATGTGACCTCGCTACTCATGGACTGACTCAGACTACGACTGCCCTTCTCTACTCGACCCAAAGGGTGTTTGAACACGGGGGAAAAAATGGGAAGCTACTGGCCTGCTTGGCAAAGGGGGATATTCCAACGACCCAAATTGGCTGTATCAGGTCTGCCGATGGGCAGCTGTTTACATCACCCGGGGATATTAATACGCGGTTTTGTGAATTCTTCCAATCCATATACTCCACTAGAGTTATCAGCCAACTGCCCTATCTGATTTTCTAGACACAATACAATTCCCTGGACTGTCTAGGCACACAGGAGGTTGGAGGGAAATATCACCCTTGAAGAAATTCAAGAGGCGGTGTAGGGGTTGAAGGGAGGGAAGGCACCTGGGGCCGATGGCCTCCCATCAGAATTTTACCAATCCTTTTGTGAACCACTTGCACCCTGGCTGGTCGCTCTCCTCTCTGAATTTGGAAAGCTGGAAGCACTGCCTGACTCTATGTTGGAGGCCGTTGTAGTGTTGGTTTCTAAAACCGGGAAAGACCCACTGGAGTGTGTCGCATATAGGCCCATTTCCCTGTTAAATGTGGATGCCAAGATCTTTGCTAAGGTCTTGGCCACTCGACTTTCTGGAGTCATAGAGGAGCTAATAGATGCTGATCAGACAGGGTTCATGCCGGGCAAGGGGACCGACATCAATATAAGCCGTCTCCACCTTAACTTAGCTGCCCTGCATGATAACACCGGATCTAGAGTCATTGCCTCTCTTGATGCAGAGAAGGAATTTGACTCGGTTGAGTGGGAATACCTGTGGGAGGTACTGCACCGGTTTGGATTCGGTCCAAATTTTCTACATGGCCTGTGGCTACTCTACAGCTCTCCGACAGCGCACGTACGCACGAATAATTGGTTGTCGCCTCCGTTCCTCTTATCGCGTGGCACGCGCCAGGGATGCCCACTTTCCCCTAGTCTCTTTGCTCTGGCTCTGGAGCCGTTGGCAATCACTATCCGTAATGCTTCAGAGGTTAGGGGGCTAAAGGTGGGAAAGTTGGAGGAGAAAATAATCGCTGTACGCTGACGATGCACTACTTTATTTAAATGACGCGGGGCCCTCCATCCAGGCCGCCTTACGGATCTTTAATACGTTTGGTGTCTTTTCAGGGATCCAAATAAACTGGTCCAAATCTGTATTATTCCCCATTGACAATGGTGTGGTGGCCACTGCGGCCCCCTCGCCATTTCGCTGGGTGGAAGAGTTCCGTTATCTAGGTGTCATAATCACTAGGAAACTGTCGGGATATCTGGGAAAAAACTTGTCACCCCTCCTTGTAGATTTACGAGTGCAATGCCTATCCTGGTCTAGGCTCCCCCTAAACCTTCTGGGACGGATAAACCTCATCAAAATGCTGATTCTCCCAAAATTTAACTATATGTTTAGGAACTGTCCCATATGGATTCCTGCTTCCTTTTTCAAAGAGGTACAAAAACTCATCAACTCATTTATTTGGAATGGTGGGGTACCCCGTATGGCACAGTCTACCATGTGGCTCCCGTCTTCTATGGGAGGACTGGCCCTCCCTAATTTTTGCGTTTATTGGTGGGCAGCAATGTTAGTCACGGTCCAGTGGTGGTATGTAGGCTCTAGGGCCAATGCTGCAACGTGTCTTGAGGCAGCCTGTCTGGGCTCTCTTGCTGAGCTGCGAAATTTTGTATATAGAGGGCCAAAGGCGTACCCACTGTCTCCTTGCCCTATGAGAGCGACATGGAGGGTGTGGGTGGCAGCTAGGAGGCGATACTCTAAACGGGACCAATGGTCCCCGGCCCAACCACTATAGGGGAACCCTCAGTTGCCCCACCTGAATTCTATCCAATGGTCCCCGGCCCAACCACTATGGGGGAACCCTCAGTTGCCCCACCTGAATTCTATCCCTGACCCGCAGGTGTGGGCTAGATATGGCAGCACTACATTGGGAGATATTCTCACACAGGGCACTCCATCTCCTTTTTTTTAATTAGCTGCTACCTATGGTTTGCCCCGCTGGATGCAATTTAGACACATGCAGCTCAGCCACGCCATGCGGGCTCAGTTCCCCCGAAGGTTGTCCTTACAGGAGGACCCGATTGAGGCACTGCTGTTGCCAGGTGACCTAAATAAACCATTATCAACGTTATATAACGCCTTACTGAGTAAGGATTTCCCTAGACTGCATAAGCTGTGGGAACTGTGGCGAGAGGACATACCAAATCTAGATAAAGAGGACTGGGAGGGTTGTTTGGAACTAGGGCCCAAGTTGGTTATCTCTTCAGGGGATAAGCTTATTCAAGTTAAGATTCTACATAGACTGCACTACACTCCCCAAAAACTGCACCGTACCTTCCCTGACAGAGACCCTGGCTGCCCGCGGTGTAGAGTGCAGATAGGTACTGTGATGCATATGTTTTGGGATTGTCCAGTTATAAGTCAATACTGGGGAAGAATATTTGAGGAGGTCAACTCTAGACTGCAGATGTCCATTCCAAAGACACCAGAACTTGCACTGTTAGGGGTGCATGAGGATGATGTATAAGATAACATATTTGAACAGAGGCTGTGCATGGAAATACGACAAGGTGTGGTCTCCGTGGTTGGCCTCCTAGGGGGATTTGGCGGGAGAATGTCTACATTGCAAAATTGTACTAGCACTGTAATATTGCTGATCTACTGTGGATATGCTGCAGGGAAATACATACATGCCTACTGAGCCTGGATAAATGCGAAAGGAAATGTATCTGCTGCTACGGCTGGTTTGAGGGATTCATTTGTCTATTGTACATATTTCTATTTCCTGTACTGTCTCACATATTTTGTTTGGCATACTGTCATTACTATGCAATCAATAAAGCACCTCCGATTGTTAAAAAAAAATAAAAATAAAAAAAAAAATAAAAATGTAAGGGAACAATGAAAACCTCCACATTTTTAGAGAAATTTGGTTATTTATAGTTTTGTGTACGTTCAGTTTTCACCATTTCGCAAAAAGATGCAATTGAAAATGTACTAATATTTGTTATTTATTAAGTCAATACAGGTTAACCTTTTATACATAGTAGGAATTTAGCAGGAATTCTGTAAAATTTGCTGTGTTTGTATCTGCTAATAATGATTTTAGTGTATTTTTAGCAAAAATATTGCTTTGGTAAACAATTGCACAAATATCATGGGGCCTTAAACATCAGTAGCACCTTATTTTTATTCTACTGGTCCTACGCTATCAGAAAATATATGGTTTGGGGGGTCTTTAACCAATTTCACACCGCGCGCTGTATATTTACGGCGGCGGTGTGGACGCTGAGCGCGAATCGCCGTAAAAAGGCGGCGATTCGCGCAGGCGCAGCTAGGGGGTGATCGCGCGGTGGTGTGCTCTCTTGCCCGACACACTCCGGAGGAGTGTGCCCGCGGCTCGGGCGGACCCGATGTCCGCCGGCGAGCCACGATGAGCTGCTACAGCCAAAGAGCGGGGAACCGCTGATGTAAACACGGTGGTTCCCGGCTCTTTCAATGGGGTCAGTTAGATCTCCTATGTCCATGTTAGCTCAGCCCCCCCCACAGTTAGTACACACCCAGGGAACACAGTTAACCCATAGATCTCCCCCTGCAGGTTAACCCCTTCACTGCCAATTACATTTATACAGTAATCAGTGGACATTTCAATTTCTGATTGCTGTATAAATGTCATTGGTCCCAAAAAAGTGTCAAAAATGTCCGACATGTCCGCCCCAATATCGCAGTACCGCTAAAAATCGCAGATCGCCGCCTTTACTAGTAAAAAATAAAATAAAAATAAAAACTCCAGAAATTAATTATCATCCGTAAACGCGGACACTTTTACGCAAACCAATCAATAAACGCCGATTACGAATTTTTTTACCAAAAATATAAGAATATAAATCTGCCAAAACTGATGAAAAAATATATTTTTTTATATATATTTTTGGATTTGAATCTTAGCAAAAAGTAAGAAATATTGTTTTTTTTTTTTGCAAAATTGCCGCTATTTCTATGTTTTTAGCGGTGATCAGAAATGACGCAGTGCTGATCAAATACCACCAAAAGAAAGCTCTATTTGTGGGAAAAATGGACGCAGATTTTGTTTGGGTACAACGTCGCACGACCGCGCAATTGTCAGTTAAAGCGACGCAGTGCCGAATTGCAAAAAGTGCTCTGGTCCTAATATGGGAAATTCTTCCGGGGCTGAAGTGGTTAACAAACTCTGAAAGCTGTAAGGGAACAATGAAAACCTTCAGATTTTTAGAGAAATGTAATTTACATTTTTGCGTACGTTCAGTTTCACCATTTTACAAAAAGGCGTAATTTAAAAATTACAAATATTTGCTGTTTATGAACTCAATAAAGGTGAAGCTTTTATATTTAGTGGGAATTTAGCAGGAATTTTGTAAAATTTGCTGTGTTTAAAATGATTTTAGAGAATATTTAGCGAATATAATGTTCTGATAAACATTTACGCAAATATCGTGGGGCCTAAAAAAATCAGCAGCCCCTTTTTATTCTACTGGTCCTATGCTTTCAGAAAATATGGTTTGGGGGTATTTAAAAAACTATTAAAGCTGTAAGGGGAAAAATGAAAGCCTCTAGATCGTTAGGGAATTTTGGATAATTACATTCTTGCATATGTACGATTTTCACGATTTTACAAATCGTGCAATCTAAAATGTACAAATTGTGGCTATTTATTAATTCAATACAGGTTATCTTTTATATTTAGTAGGAATTTTGTAAAATGTGCTGAGTTTTTATCTGCTAATAATGATTTTAGTGTAATTCTAGCATAAATATTGTTTTAATCAACATTTGTGCAAATATCATTGTACCCTAAAAACCAGTAGCACCTTATTTGTATTCTACTGGTCATGTGCTTTCAGAAAATATATGGTTTGGGGGATCTTTAACTCTGTAAGCTGAAAGCTGTAAAGAGAAAAATACAAAAGCAATGGAAAAATTGCAAAAATGGCCTGGCCACTTCAGTGTAAGGCCTCATACACACGTTACGAAAAATGAGCTGTGAAGCTGGTACTGATGCCAGGAAAAAAGCTGCATTAAAAATACAATTTTATCAGCACTATGCATTGACGTCAATGCACGTTTAGCCTCGCCAGCTGTGAGCAGTGTTTCTCTGCCTCTATTCAAATGCAATGGTTCCCTATGGGAGCCCATTGATTTGAATAGAAGTCGCACCAGAAGTCGGACCATGATGATCTGACTTGCGGTGCAACTTGTGTGCTGAGGATCTTGAAGGGGAAAAATGAACAAAAAAATTGTGAGGGTCCACGCCATGCCTCGGTCGGTGACGTCATAAGGGGACAAGACCTCCAGCTGAGGTCAGCGGGTGGCCCCGGCCCATGCCAATATAAGTCAACACACAGCACGGAGCAAGCATTAGTCCCGGTGATCACGTCGAGTCAACATCAGAAGATCAGTGAGAAGAGATAGCGGAGAAGTCCCAGCAAAAGAGCAGAAGATGGTGCAGAGAGGGAGAAGAACCAGCAAAAGAGCAGAAGAAAGAAGACCCCCTCGGAGCCAGAGAGGGAGAAGATGCCGATTTAATAAAATACTTTAAAAACCTGTGAGGTGTGTTTATTGTTGACATTTTCCTTGTAGGTGAATGGGTAGGGGTACAATGTACCCCATTACTCATTCACATAGGGTGGGGGCCGGGATCTGGTCTGATCCTAAAGGAAGTGCTTACAATCCATACCAGAACGAGGGGTCTGGTATCACTTGGAGGGAAACACCACGCAATTTTTATTTCCATTTTTGCGGGGGTTCCCTTTCAAGATCCTCAGCACACAAGTTGCACCGCAAGTCAGATCATCGTGATCCGACTTCTGGTGAGACCTCTATTCAAATCAATGGGCTCCCATGGGGAACCATTGATTTTGACTAGAGCCAGAAAAGGCTTAACGGCTGTGTATTATTATTATAATACAGGATGTACATACAACGGTAAACTGCGTGTTTGAGCTTTTACCGGCTTCTGCGTCAAAACAGCTCTAGCGGAGCCTCAGAACGCACTGGTCCTGGGGTTTTTTTGCATCTTAAAAACACCTATGCCACTTACAGCTCAAAAACATTTGTGTGTGTATGAGGCCATTGAATAACATGGAGAGGCTTTTTAAGCTGTAAAAAAAAAAAAACTCAGCTGTAAACGTCCGTGTGTATGAGGCCTAAAAATGGAGTGCAGGGCCTGGCAGCGAAAAGGTTAATGTATGAAAATGCCATATGACACCCCTAGACAGGAGACCTAAAGTAAAGCTGATCGCATGACCTGATCTGTCCCATTCTGTATCCCTTGTGTTTTAACTCCACCAAAAGCTTTTGAGCTGTAGTTGATGGAGGAGTCAAATCAAAGACAAAAAAAAGTAAATTGTCAATGTTATATTCAAATACATTCTTTTTAAAACCATGAGAAGTAATGTCTTCCTATCTCATTTATGGTTGATTTGTCGTTTCTGGTCTGAAATTCATTTTCAGTTCCCAGCTGCCATTTAAAAAGAATTCTGTTTCTAACTTAGATACATTACTGTTTTATGTAAAAAGCAGCATTATGTAAATTTGTAGTTGAAGTAAGCAACCAATCACTGTGCACCTAATTGATAAGCAGCAACAAACAGCAAACATTTACTCATTACAGCCAAGTACGCCATATAATTAAACTATTAATTTTGCAGTTATGTAGGCAAGCGATAGTGTGTGTTATTAGTTTACAATGCACCCTGGAGAGATTTTATGATTGCAGAAAATAACAAAATTAATAAAAGTGCAGGGAAGCAGGACAAATAATGTCCTTGCTTCCCCGCATCGGCACTTTGTTTACTTTTATACTTACTCTCTTAATTGAGATAAGATGGCAGCCTTTGTTGGATGCAAGGTGGGCCCAGAAGCCAAGGCAGACCTTGCCCACTTTGTGTGCTGAACACAAAGCATGGGAAAAGAACTCACCGATGGTGCCATGATGAATTGTACTGACCTAGTGGATGGGCATACCTTGCCCTTTCCCATCCCAGGTAAATAAGTACAATTTTAGGTGAATTCTCACATCAAAGTATACCTACTTCAAATTGAGGTTTCTATTTTCAGAGGTTTCCCGCAAGTTTCGTTACTTACTAGGTTTCTGTATGTGTCACAGGTTCTTTGTGCGGCTCTCTAAATCAGTGGAATCTACCAATCAATCTACTGCTGTATACCCAAAAAGGAGGTCTGTAACCAGCTCCTGAATAGCTATTTTAGTTAAACAGATAGTCGGGGGGAACAGAAATTTCGAACGGAGGTTTTAAAAATGTTCTAGTCTTTACCATTGGTGTGCGTGCCACATGTGCGCACAATGCCTGGGATTGCATGACGATTAGATCACAGCCAAAATGCACAGAGGCAAGAAGAGTGGTTCTCTGCATTGTGATCACTGTGATGGCCAATTATAGGAGACACTGCCAGTGTTTACATTTCACAGTCTTACCCTTTCTCTCACAACAGAGGAGCACAGGATGAAGGATTGCAGCCTGATTGAAGAAATGGATGAGGAAGGTATTGGCACTAATCATTTAAGGGTGCTACTATTCACACAAGGTTAGGGGTTTCAAAGTGCCACTGACCACCAATAATGGGTGATGTTTGGGGGCTACTGCCTTGGACCTCTAGAACCTGACCCTTAGAGAGTCATTACTGGGCTAACTGTGCAGGTGATCCTCCCTACCAGATTGAGGGATTTGGGAGTCCACTTCCTAGCCATTCCTCCTACCTTTCTGCCTGTGCAAAGCCATGGCTTGTTGAGGATATGAGGCAACCCAGCTGAGAGGAGTGTAAGCACCATCTAAACACCTAACAAACCCAATCCTCACCCAGCATGGCAGGTGCACCCCGCAGGACCTTCAGGAATTTTACTACCCTCCAGGAGGATTACTGCCTGGACTTGTAGAGCCCCCTACCAGTGAGATCACCAAGTACAAAGTAGCCAGGAGGTCGCTGCCTGCAGGATCCAGTACCAACCAGCAGCATTACAGGTCGTCCCCACTCTTGCATGAGGATTGCAGGTACCGTCCTTCTTGGCCTGCTGACTGTAGCGACCGATCTGGATGAGGCCATTCTTCACTCCAGCAGTAGTGTGTGAAATAGGCAAGCATTAGGGAACTAAGCTAGGACACATCACCTAAGAACACTAGCTAAAATTGGGGGCTTAAAAAATATCACAGCACTGAAGACTGAAAAATGTCTTGGGCAGCAATGGGGTGCGACATGCTGGTATCAAAGTGTTCAATCACTAGAGTCCACATGGCACAAAATGACATATACAAATTACATATATTTATTTAACCCTATACAAATGTGGATCAAAACTAAAATGGGGCTTCTGCAGATGTGAAGTGATGCACCTGTCTCATTCTCAAGAATTCCTGAACAGAGGAGCAATGGAGTACCATTGCAGTATGGCAATTATCTACTAGATTTTCTTATGCTCAAAATATTGTGCTAAATATGGTGAATATATTTACCAGTTTTTTCCATTTTCTATATTTTGTAATGTTACAACTCAATATTAGACTGAATTTAATCTGCTTTAGACAAAATACTTGAAGTAAATAGTAAATATAAACCCTAATCAAATGACACCCAGTTTGCTAAAGAACTGTGTATGAAACTAACTATATATTTTCTTTTAATAAAATACTCTGTTCCATCTCAGTGCTTCTGATCACATGCAGCCTCTTTCAGGGCTTGTTCAAACCTGCTTTTGCCTCTGAAGAGTAATCCGTATTCAGATCACTATTCAGAGAGCATTTGACAGGCATCGGGGGGGGGGGGGGTACAGCTCAGGTCGGAGCCGCTGTACTAACTATGCAATGTTAGTACAGCGATATCCCGTGCTGTTCAATTGTGTTCTGACTGGGGGACAGCCCTCCGCCAGAACACTCTGGTCAGTGCTCTCAGCCATTAGCTGAGAACGCTGATCAGTAGACCATTTTCGGATATGAGCCTTCAACAGAAGCCAGCCGTTAAGCACCAGCTGCAGTACACACAAACCATATGTCGCCCAGTTTCTATTGAACCGGCTGATGCCGCTCGGCATTCGGTCTGTGTGTACTAGGCTTAAGTTAAGCTAAAACTAAAAACAGAAAAATCAGCACAAGGAACATAACTGATAGTTAGTATGAAGTGTCTCTTGACCTGATTTGTCTGCTCTCAGTAAAAATCTTAATGTCCTACCAGCCCTAATCCCCAGCCCCCCC
>BLSH010191986.1:480734-536829 GCA_018402905.1 Glandirana rugosa
GTTACGGGGGGGGAGGAGGTCGACGTTGTTAGAATATTCAAAAGCTAGGTTCAATTGACACTATGTACCACTAGTACAGAAACCACACAGCATTCCTGTTCAATTCACGTGATTCAGCATGGTGCAATTTGTGCCCATTTATTTTGAATGGCCTCAAATAACACCAAAGTCATTCATGTATAAATTTTGGAAGCACACCAGATCGCATGGTACTTTTGTTCAGAGGTCCTGTGTCATTCCTAGAAGTTCTAGTACAGTTTCCATGAATGGCAGATTGGGCATGAAAGGGCGGTCATAGTCAAGCTCCACTGATGAAAGCTCCTGTCAGTCGCCTTTCAGCTGTAATAACTACCGCTGCATTAAACGATAACGGCAGCTGGAGGAGGGGGGGGCATTGTGTTAGAACACATAAGGATTTCTACTGAAAGTGGAAAAATCAGAACAAGGAACGCATCAGCCTAACTGTAATTAATGTGCCTCGTGCTGATTTTTCTGTATTTAGTCTTAGCTAAAGCTGATGACGTCTACTCCATTTAATCACAGGGCTCCTTTATGGTCTTTGCTGGGAGGTTTGGTATTAAAACAGCAAGATTATTGAAGCCACTTAGACACTTAGGCCTCATACACACAGGCGTATCTTTAAAAATAAACAAAACGTTGGGCCCGACGTCAACTAAAAAAAAAAAAAATCTGCGTTTTTCGGCGTTATGCATCGGCGTTAGTGAGTGTCGGCGTCAATAGGAGTTTTTAAAAAAAATCATCCTTCTGCTATTTTTCAACCTAAAACCGTCGGCGTCAAAAAACGCCGGTACAATATTAGTTGGCGTTTGGCGGCGTCAGCGTCAAAAAATGACAAAATGTTACAGCCTCAGAATGCGATGGCCGTGGGTTCTACTTTCAGCTCACTAACGCCGACACCATCTACAGCTCAAAAACGCCGACGTTTTTATTGGGCCATTGACTAACATGGAGAGCTGCAAAAAAACGCCAGAAAACGCCGGCGTCAAAAAACGCCCGGGTGTATGAGGCCTTAGGCTTAAGGCTTCATGCACACAGGACGTCAGTAGCTTATCAGTGATTTTTTTTCAGCTTTTTTTGAGCGTTAATGAGCATTTTTTAGCGCTGGCATCAATGGGCGTTTTTTTTTTTTTTTTTTCAATGGACACAAAACGTCCAAAAACGTAGGTGAGTGGCGTTAGTGAGCGTTTTTGGGCATCAGAGTGTTTTTACAGCTGAAAAACGTCTCTCAGAACCCTCTGGTCTTGGGTTTTTTTTCAGCTCAAAAACGCCACTGCTAAAAACGGCCTAAGGCTACATGCACACAGGACTTTAAAAAACCGTCAGTAGCTTATCAGTGATTTTTTTTTAGCCTTTACCAGCATTAAATTACTGCCTTTTTTTTTTTTTTTTTTTTTTTGCGTTTTTAAAAAGGGCCAGCATTTCCCCTCCCCCCCAATTGATCTAAAACGTCCAAAAACGTTGGGGATCAATGTCTTGGAGCGATTTTTAGCATTTTTGAGCATTTGAACGTTTTTACAGCTGAAAAACGTCTCTCAGAACCCTCTGGTCTTGGGTTTTTTTTACAGCTCAAAAAGGTCACTGCTAAAAACAGTTGATAACATCCTATGTGTGCATGAACACCTAGGATAACATGATGGAGGGTTTATTGACAGTAGAAAAAAAAAAAACTCATTTTATAGAGCTGGGCCAACTACCAAACACCAGCACATGAGAGGAAAGAGGGTGAGTCACATGCTCCTGTATATCTGAAGTAGTGATATTTTACTTATTAATAGTAAAAAATGTGGAGCGCTAGGGATAAGTGACTAATATTCAAACTAGACAATATACAAAAGTCCTCAATCATGAGTCCATATGAATTTATGGTAAAATATTAAGAAAACTTGAAGAACGTCTTCCACCACATGTGTTAGTAGATATATAATCTTCAGCTCCACCTGAAGCACCCACGTGTACCTTCCACCATCACCATATAAGGATAGGGTACTCTTACCAGAATGTATGATAAAACACACTCGATTCAATTAGTGACATAGGAACAGACCACGTCTTGGAAAGCACAGATCCACATCCGACCTCAATCTCCCCACAGATGATAATTCCACAGGTCAATTTATATCCAGTGTCTTGTAGGGCACCAACAGATGGGACACCGACTCCAAGATATAGACTGCAGAAATATTCACAGTGTACCTCTCTGCTCTGTCTTTCAGCTTAGAGGAAACCCTAAGCTGAAAGACAGAGCAGAGAGGTACACTGTGAATCGGTGCCCCATCTGTTGGTGCCCTACAAGACACTGGATATACATTGACCTGTGGAATTATCATCTGCGGGGAGATTGATGTCGGATGTGGATCCGTGCTTTCCAAGACGTGGTCTGTTCCTATGTCACTAATTGAATCGAGTGTGTTTTATCATACATTCTGGTAAGAGTACCCTATCCTTATATGGTGATGGTGGAAGGTACACGTGGGTGCTTCAGGTGGAACTGAAGATTATATATCTACTAACACATGTGGTGGAAGACATTCTTCAAGTTTTCTTAATATTTTACCATAAATTCATATGGACTCATGATTGAGGACTTTTGTATATTGTCTAGTTTGAATATTACTCACTTATCCCTAGCGCTCCACATTTTTTACTATTATTACGGTTGCAATTTGGGAAGTTGTGGTGGTAGCTACTTTTACACTTATTTTTACTACGTTAATTAGCGCAATACTCTTAGCTTTTTTCTTTGTCGATATCTTACTTACTCCTGGTGTCTCCACAGAGTGATAGGGGACAAAGAAAAGACTATGTGCAGCTGGGAAGGGGGGCATTAAAGAAAATACCTTGCTTTGCTCTGTATAGACAAATCATAGGTTTTTAAGGGCAGCTTAGATCTTCAAATGTGTCTGACAATATCTTCTCAATTTGTGTGAGGCAGAAGAAACCATGGAGTGTCTCTGCCCCCTCTATTAGTACATCATCTTAATAAACACATGGAGTATAGGGAGAACAAAATTTTTGGTTGTTTTATGTAATCAGTTTAAATGCAAACAATGCTTAGCAAGGGTTCTATTTGAAAAAGTAAATGATATTGGCCCACAGTGCAAAAAGTCAGAGAAAAGTTCAAAATCACTCATAAGATGGAAGCAGCAACTCACCATGTTGCCCATTATTTCTGCTTTGACAATTTTGGCACCAAGCTTATTCATCTCTTCCTCCGTAAGTATCTGGGCTGGCGGTGATGGTGTATCCGGTCTGCATAAATGAAAAGCATCCAGAATTTATTCTCGTTTATAAAAAGTAAGAAACATATACTACATTCCACTACATGTAGAAACTGAACACAGATAAGGAAAAAGATTTCCTAAACTGTACGCGTTGAGATGTAAGACCATTTTTATTGCACGATCAGATGCCTATTCTAGTAAAGAAACAAAAGATTAAAAAAGTTTTAGATACTTCACCATCCTTGTAAGGAAATGAGGGAAGGTATGTCTAAATCAACACTGTGGACAACACCATGTCGTAGATAGCGTTCGTGCGTCATAACGTACGTGGCGTAGAGCATGTGAACTCATACACCATGTGCTTGCGCCATTTTGGCTAGATGGTGTTGTCCACATGTATACATTTATTTCTGGGTCTTGTCCAAGGAAAGTTTGAGGCTTCCTTAGCCTCTAATACAGCCAATGTTCTGGCAAAACTGGTCAGGTGGCCTTCTCTTCACTGACTTACTCCTCCTGTATGCCTCTTTAATATGGATAATGGATGGACTAGCCTACAAAGAACCATCATTGTGGATCAATGATCTGATGGATTGATAAGTATATCTTTTTACCTTTAATACTTTGGTCACAATAACTGGATGGGACTATTCATGAATGCTGGCTGTCTCAGGCTGTAATAAATTGATGGGCTACAATTCAATTTCAAGTGCTTGACCACAGCTGGCACGTGGATTTTGATTTTATATGGCTCTTAGACAGAAAGTTGGGATTTTTTTGGTGCAAATCATGATATATTATGGATTCATCAATGCCATTAAAGTGGGAGTAAACTCCCACACATGAATTTTACCTATAGGTAAGCCTAGAATAAGGCTTACCTCTAGGTACTGTAAATATCGCCTAAACGTGCACCGTTTAGGAGATATTTACTGTACATGTAGCCGGTGACATCACTGGAGCATGTGCTCTGAAGGAACGGCCACCCAAACAGAGTCCTGTGCTGTAAACAGTGGCTGCCGTGGGCATGCGTGGGAGTGACGTCATTGCGGCTCCGGCCACTCACACAGCCGGAATCCGCGAACCCAAAAGGAAGACGGTTGAAGCCCTGTCAGCAGTGACAGCTCGCCACCGGAAGGACTTCGCTCCAAGGTAAGTTTCACATAATGTGCTCATATGCGATGCATATGAGCACATTATGACATTGCCTTACAGGTTAAAAAAAAAAAAAAAAATCGCCAGCGGTTTACTACCGCTTTCAGATGCATTATTAATTATCAGCTGTTTTCTATGCTGGAAGCTCTTGCATTGCACATGAGGTATCACATTATACTGAGAATTTCTTCCTTTTCCCTGTATGACCAATGTGAATGAGTTGGATGTGGATGATTGCACTAGTCCATTACATAAAGATGGTCATGGGGTGATCTACCTATACCTTTAACTTTACATATGAGGCGTGATTAAATCCTGCTGCTATGACCTCATTGGTCTGCTGCACAGAAACCTATGCGATGATTTATCTATAATGTTCACTTTCTTTTAAACTGTGTTTTGTATACATTATTTGCATCATTAAATACGAGTATTATTTATTACAGGTACTTATATAGTGCTGACATTTTTACACTGCACTTTACACATATATAATGTACATTCACATCAGTCCCTGTCATCAAGGAACTTACAATCTAAGATCCCTAACTCACAAACATACATACATACATACATACATACATACATACACATACTAGGGCCAAGACAGGAGCCATTTAGCCTACCAGCATGTCTTAGGAGTATGGAAGGAAACCGGAGTTCCCAGAGGAAACCCACACGGAGAACTTGCAAACTCCAGACAGGTAGTGTCATGGTTGTCGAACCAACAACCCAAGTGCTGAAAGGTAGAAGTGCTATCCACTTAGCTGCCCACATCTTGGGGTTCAATATTTGGTAGTATTGATTTAGACATACCTACCCTCCTCCTTTTCCTTACAAGGATAGTGAAATTGAGACCAAAATCATTTTTTTTCTCTTTTGTTTCTTTTCTGGCATATTTTCTGCACCCAGGACTCCTCTATTATAGAGGAGATCATTTAGAAAAGGGTAATGATGGGACTTTGAGGAAATTTTAGGATATGTAGAAGCCATTCCACTGTTAAGGACAGTTAAACATTATATTTTTTTATTACAGGTACTTATATAACGCTGACAATTTATGCAGCGCTTTACATAAATTTTACATTCACCTCAAGAAGCTTATGATCTAAGGTCCCCACCCCACATACATTTATACACATACTAGGGCCTATTTAGATAGGAGATAAATAGGGTACCTGTATGTGTTTGGTGTGTGGTAGGAAACCAAAGTACCAACAGGAAACCCACCCACAAGGAAAAAGGAAAAAAGTGTGGTCCGTGGCACCATAGGTAATTGGCCTCAATCCCAAATGTATAGGCAGAACAAGAGAAAACATTGGTCAAGGGGATTTAAATGACACCAATCCCTCAAATAAATCAGTAAGAACATAGTAGTAAATAGCAAATAAAAATAAAAATGACAATGTTACACATATGATGGAATCAGGATAAAAAAATTGCATTGAGCTGAATCTCATACTTGACATAGAAATAGGCAAGTATACATATATTTCATGAAATTATGTAACATACAGTGGATATAAAAAGTCTACACACACCTGTTAAAATGTCAGGTTTCTGTGATGTAAAAAAATGAGACAAAGATAAATCATTTCAGAACTTTTTCCACCTTTAATGTGACCAATAAACTGTACAACTCAAGTTGAACAACAAATATCTTACGCGGAGGGCAGTAAAAATAAAAGACTAAATTAATATGGTTGCATAGGTATGCACACCCTTAACCACTTGCCGACCACCTCGCGTACATTTACTGCGGCAAGTTGGCTCCACTGCACAGATTGCCGTCTATAAACCGCGACCCGTGCAGCCGCGCGTTGGGCAGATTCGATGTCCGCCAGCAACCCGCAATCTCCTTGTACAGAGGAAGAACGGGGAACCGCCAATGTAAACACGGCGGTTCCCCGTTCTGTCAGTGGGCAATAACAGTGATCTACTCATATCTGTAATCAGGATCAGTTGAATCTGTCATGTCCCTGCCAGCCCAGCCCCCATACAGTTAGAACACGCTGAGGGAACACCGTTAACTCCTTGATTTCCCCCCTGCAGGTTAACCCCTTCTCTGCCAGTGACATTTATACAATAATCAGTGGCTATTTTTAGATCTGATCGCTGTAAAAAATGTAAATGGTCGAAAAAAAGAGTGTCAAAAATGTCCGATCAGTCCGCTGCAATATTGCAGTCCTGATAAAAATCACAGAACACCGCCCTTACTAGTAAAAAAAAAAAAACGCCATAAATGAATTCTCATGGTTTGTAAATGCGACAAACCAATCAATAAATGAATAAATACATTTTTTTTTTTATATATTTTTTTTTGGATATGTATTATAGCAAAAAGTAAAAAATCATGTTTTTTTTTTTCAAAATTGTTGCTCTTTTTTTGTTTATAGTGCAAAAAATAAAAAACACAGAGGTGATCAAATACCACCAAAAGAAATTTGTGGGAAAAAAAAGAACATCAATTTCCTTTGAGTACAACGTCGCACAATCGCGCAATTGCCAGTTAAAGCAACGTATTGCAGAATCGCTCTGGTCAGGAAGGGGGGCAAATCCTTCCGGGGCTGAAGTGGTTAAACGAATATTTTGTTGAAGCACCTTTTGATTTCATTACAGCACTCAGTCTTTTTGGGTATGAATCTATCAGCATGGCACATCTTGACTTGGCAATATTTGCCCACACTTCTTTGCAAATCTGTCAGATTATGAGGGCATCTCCTGTGCACAGGCCTCTTCAGATCAACCCACAGATTTTGAGTCGGATTCAGGTCTGGGCTCTGGCTGGGTGATTGATTCCAAAACTTTAATCTTCTTTTGTTGAAGCCATTCCTTTGTTGATTTGTATGTACAGTTATGCTCCTAAGTATACATACCCTGGCAGAATTTATGATTTCTTGGCCATTTTTCAGAGAATATGAATGAGAACACAAAAACATTTCTTTCACTCATGGTTAGTGTTTGGCTGAAGCCATTTATTATCAATCAACTGTGTTTACTCTTTTTAAATCATAATGACAACAGAAACCACCCAAATAACTCTGATCATAAGTTTACATACCCTGGTAAGTTTGGCCTGATAACATGCACACAAGTTGACACAAAGTTGTCAAACACTAACCATGAGTGAAAAAAATGTTTTTGTGTTATCATTCATGTTCTCTGAAAAATCGCCAAGAAATTATCAATTCTGTCAGGGTATGTAAACTTATGAGCACAACTGTATGCTTTGGGTCGTTATCATGCTGAGAGATGAAGTTCCTCTTCATGTTCTGCTTTCTAGCAGAAGCCTGAAGGTTTTGTGCCAATATTGACTTGTATTTGGAACTGTTCATAATTCCCTCTACCTTGACGAATGCCCCTGTTTCGGCTGAAAAAACAGTCCCAAAGCATGATGCTGTCACCACCATGCTTCACATTGGATATGGTGTTCTTTTGGTGATTTGCAATGTTGTTTTTGCGCCAAGCATATCTTTTGGAATTATGGCCAAAAATTCAACCTTGGTTTCATCAGAGACCATAGTACATTTCCCACATGCTTTTGGGAGACTTCAGATGTGTTTTTGCAAAATTTTGCCGGGCTCGGATGTTTTACTTCATAAGAAAAAGGCTTCCGTCTTGCCACTCTACCCCATAGCCCAGACATATGAGAAATACAGGACATTGCTGTCACATGTACCACACAGCCAGTGCTTGCCAGATATTCCTGGAGCTCCTTTAATGTAGCTGTAGGCCTCTTGGCAGCCTCCCTGACCAGTTTTCTTCTCGTCGTTTCATCAATTTTGGAGGGACGTCCAGTTCTTGGTAATGTCACTGTTGTGCCATATTTTCTCCACTTGATGATGACTGTCTTCACTGTGTTCCATGGTATATCTAATGCCTTGGAAATTCTTTTGTACCTTTCTCCTGACTGATACCTTTTAACAATGAGATTCCTCTGATGCTTTGGAAGCTCTCTGCAGACCATGGCTTTGCTGTAGGATGCGACTAAGAAAATATCAGGAAAGACCTACTAGAACAGCTGAACTTTATTTGGGGTTAATCAGAAGCACTTTAAATGAAGGCAGGTATGCTTAATTGCTTAACTCTTAACACAGCAACATCCCCAGTTATAAGAGGGTGTGCACACTTATGCAACCGCATATTTAGTTTTTTTATTTTTACCACCCCCCCAAAAAAAAGATTCCAGTTTGCTTTTCAATTGAGTTGTACAGTTTATAGGTTACATTAAAATGTGGAATAGGCTCTGAGATGATTTATCTTTGTTTCATTTTGTTACATCACAAAAACCTGACATTTTAGCAGGGGTGTGTAGACTTTTTATATCCACTGTATATGTATACTTACCTATTTTTATGTCAACTATGGTTCAGCTCAATGCAATGTTTTTATCCTGATTCCACCATATTTGTTACATTTTCATTTTTTATTTGCTACCATGCAATACATTTATAGATTTATTACTATGTTCTTACTATTTTTTTCAGTAATTGGCCTCATTTAAAGTCCCCTTGACCAATGTTCTTCTCTTGCTATTCAAGCATAAGGAGAACATGCAAACTCCATGCAGGTAAGTGTCATGGCTGGGATATGAAACGATGACCCTACTACTGGTGTTTCTGGATGTGGCGCAGTGGCTACTGTCTATGGTGAATGTGTATTTTAACTACTTATTGACCGTGCTATAGCCAAAAGATGGGTACATCGCGGTTGTCCAGTTCTGGAAGGGCATCTATAGACGTCCTCCCAGAACCCTGCACACCTGCGGTGCACATTGGGCGCACTCTGACCCCTGTGTCCAATTCATCACTGATTTGGCTGAAGGGACAATCACGGCAGCCCTTTACCATGTGATCAGCTGTGTCCAATCACAGCTGACCACAATGTAAACAGACTTGCAGACTTGCCGGTTATCGGCAGTCCTTTCCTCCAACGCTGTGTCAAAGTGCGACAGAGGTGAAAGCTGAAAATTGGGCTGGGCAGGAAGGGGGTGAAAGTGCCTGCTATTGAAGTGGTTAAAAGATTCTTTGCCATCAGTTTGCCATGTAGTTTTTCATTATCTGCACCTCCATAATACTAATCCGCCACTTTTCCTGTAGAGTAATGTGGGCAGACAAAAAGCAGAAGGTATAAAAAGGTGTAGTCACAGGGATCAGGAATGTCAAACACTGGAACACTACAAAGAACACATGTGATCAACCCATTAAAGAGACTCGGTTTGTTAAAACACAAAGCTGCTGAAAGGTATGAAGTCAAGCACGCACAGCAGCTTGCAGGACCCCCTGCTTCACCTGAATTCTGGGACAATCTTACAGCCAAACACATTACTACTCCTGATAATACTGACCCATGCCCTGCACCTCCCTGCCTTCCGAACATCCTATTTGGCTAGTGAGGCCGCCCTATAGGAATGTGGGTGTCAGGTAGGAGTTGGCCAGCTCCAACCCTACCTAGTAGGCAGTAGTAGGCAGTGGTTGGAGCTTCCCTGGTCAGAACAGCCCTGTGTTCTGGTGAAGTAGGGGGTATTGCAGGCTGCTTCAGGTATGTATCAATTTCATACTTTTTATACCCATCAACTTTTTATTTTCTTACAGATCCCTATAGATATCCTGATCGTAATACTCATTCCAGGTCAGTAAGCCAAAATGTACTAAAGTCAACGAAGCAGCATAACAGCTAGGAAACCATCATTTACGAAAATGGATCGGCAACGAAAGCTTGTGAATTTCTTTCATGGCGGGTTTTCTCTAACACCTAGACAACTAATTGTTTTGCAAGATAAATGTGGAAAATACTCTGCAAGATGAACAATGCTATTAACATGTTTGCTGCTAATGAGTCTGTGTGACTGTCTCCCAGGAGTGTCGGCAGGCAGTACACAGGCTAAATGAGCTCTATTAGTGACAAATTATCAGATTAACGGTTTCACTAATAAGTAGACTTCAATCAGCTTCAGCATCTCACATGAGAAGGCAAAGTCATATTACAATCAGTCCTGGCCAGCGATGTAAGGCAGGCCATAGATGCAGGTTGAAGGAAAGAAAATCACTTGATTCCCCCATCAGCACAGTCAATGTTGATTGGGGAACCCCTCGTGTGGAGCTTTTGTGTTCTCTCAGCGAAGGGGTACAGGGAGCCGTCCCAGTCGGGAGAACACATTATTACTAGTAACTATACCTGCTGGCAATAATAGCATGCTAGAAATCCAACATGCTGGTTGTATCCAAATAGATCAATGGATCGACTTTGGTACAATCAGCCTGCCCATACATGGATCTAATCTCGGCTAGTCCCTGCTGGACCGGCCGAGATTCGAACCATCTATGGCCGGCTTAAGCCTGGTACTCAAGAACACTCCCAATAGCGATCTCAGCCATTGGCTGAGAGCACTGATTGGGAGTCGATCGGCTGCTGGTTTTCCAGCATGCACACCTGAGTCCATCAGAAGCTAGCAGTCTCCCAACATTCAGCCCTGGTGTACAGGGGTTTAAGGTGCACACAGGGGAAACAATCAACTGTGCACCTATAGGCTGATGTCACTGGTACAGGTGGGATTGATTTACTTAGGCTGCATTCACATCTCAGCATACTGAATCAGCAAATCTGCCCGCGATTTGACAGTGCTGATATGTGAATGGCAAAGCGCAGTATGCATATTTGAGATGCCATTCATTTAAAAATGTGGTGCGGCTCTGCTGCGATTGTCGGGCGATAAAGCGTGCTACAATCTCAGGAACATGCCTCGTGGAATGCATGTCACACCAAAGTAGCTCCTGAACTAAATTTTGGCAACATGCATCCCGCGATGCGCTTTTCCGCGATTGCAGCACGCTTCATCGCCCGCCAATCGCGGCAGACCCGCACCGTGTTTTGAGCTGTCATTCAAATGAATGGCATCTCATACAGTCAGGTCCATAAATATTGGGACATCGACACAATTGTAATCTTTTTGGCTCTATACACCACCACAATGGATTTGAAATGAAACAAAGAAGATGTGCTTTAACTGCAGACTTTCAGATTTAATTTGAGGCTATTTACATCCAAATCAGGTGAAAATTGTAGGAATTACAACAGTTTGTATATGTGCCTCCCACTTTTTAAGGGACCAAAAGTAATGGGACAATTGGCTGCTCAATTGTTCCATGGCCAGGTGTGTGTTATTCCCTCATTATTCAATTTACAAAGAGCAGATAAAAGGTCCAGAGTTCATTTCAAGTGTGCTATTTGCATTTGGAATCTTTTGCTGTCAACTCTCAATATGAGATCCAAAGAGCTGTCACTATCAGTGAAGCAAGCCATCATTAGGCTGAAAAAACAAAAAAAACCCATCAGAGAGATAGCAAAAACATTAGTTGTGGCCAAATCAACTGTTTGGAACATCCTTAAAAAGAAAGAACGCACCGGTGAGCTCAGCAACACTAAAAGACCCCGAAGACAACGGAAAACTGTGGTGGATGACTGAAGAATTCTTTCCCTGGTGAAGAAAACACCCTTCACAACAGTTGGCCAGATCAAGAACACTCTCCAGGAGGTAGGTGTATGTGTGTCAAAGTCAACAATCAAGAGAAGGCTTCACCAGAGTGAATACAGAGGGTTCACCACAAGATGGCAACCATTGGTGAGCCTCAAAAACAGGAAGGCCAGATTAGAGTTTGCCAAACATCATCTAAAAAAGCCTTCACAGTTCTGGAACAACATCCTATGGACAGATGAGACCAAGATCAACATGTACCAGAGTGAAGGGAAGAGAAGAGTATGGAGAAGGAAAGGAACTGCTCATGATCCAAAGCATACCACCTCATCAGTGAAGCATGGTGGTAGTGTCATGGCGTGGGCATGTATGGCTGCCAATGGAACGGATTCTCTTATATTTATTGATGATGTGACTGCTGACAAAAGCAGCAGGATGAATTCTGAAGTGTTTCAGGCAATATTATCTGCTCATATTCAGCCAAATGCTTCACAGTGCAGATGGACAATGACCCGAAGCATACTACGAAACCAACCAAAGAGTTTTTTAAGTGAAAGAAGTGGAATGTTATGCAATGCCCAAGTCAATCACCTGACCTGAATCCGATTGAGCATGCATTTCACTTGCTGAAGGCAAAACTGAAGGGAAAATGCCCCAAGAACAAGCAGGAACTGAAGACAGTTGCAGTAGAGGCCTGGCAGAGCATCATCAGGGATAAAACCCAGCATCTGGTGATGTCTATGCGTTCCAGACTTCAGGCTGTAATTGACTGCAAAGGATTTGCAACCAAGTATTAAAAAGTGAAAGTTTGATTTATGATTGTTAATCTGTCCCATTACTTTTAGTCCCTTAAAAAGTGGGAGGCACATATACAAACTGTTGTAATTCTTACACCGTTCACCTGATTTGGATGTGAATACCCTCAAATTAAAGCTGAAAGTCTGTAGTTAAAGCACATCTTGTTAGTTTCATTTCAAATCCATTCTGGTGGTGTATAGAGCCAAAAAGATTATAATTGTGTTGATGTCCCAATATTTATGGACCAGACTGTATATGCATACCGCGCTTTGCCATTCACATATCTGCGCTGTCAAATCGCGGACAAATTCGCAGCAAATCTGCCCGTGATTCAATACTCTGAGATGTGAATGCAGCCTTAGGGAAATGGACTGAGCACTCTGCAAGTGCAGTTGCTCGAGAGCTTAGTAAATGAGGGGAAGCTCTGCTGACCATCATCATGTAAAAACAAACATTTTTTTTTTTTATACTTTTCTTGCATGTGTTTGGGTATTTTTGTAACGTTAAAGTGGTAAAAGGTAGAAGATAAAAACCCTTCTGTGTGTAGCTCCCCCCTCAGCCCACCCTAATACTTACCTGAGCTCCTTCTCGATCCAGTGATGTTACACGAGAGTCACAAAGTCCGTGGACTCTCCCTTCTCATTGGCTAAGACAGCAGTGGGAAGCCACTGGCACCAGCTGCTGTCAAAGTCAGTGAGCCAATGAGGAGAGTGAGGGGGTGGAACCGAGCTGCGGATCCGTGTCTGAATAGTTAAACGGAGCTCTCACTCGGCTCAGGTGCCCCCATAGCAATCTGCTTGCTGTGGGGGAACTTGGCAGGAGGGAGGGGCCAGGAGCACCAGCAAGGGACCTGAGAACAGGAGGATCTGGGCTGTTCTGAGCAGGTAAGTATAACAAACAAGACTTTAATATCACATGAAGCTTTACCCTATTTACTGAGCTCAGGAGCAAACATTTCCATATAAGGAATTGTTCAAACAAATATGCTATTCAGAAAAGGCCACAAGAGGCTTTGGAAATGATCTTGATTGAACATTCAAAGCAGTATTCTTCACAACATCACGTCAACTGCTTTCAAACTTCATTATAAAAACTAGCTATAAACCCAACAAAGCACTGCAGAAAGTAATTACACCCTCCAGGAACCCAATGCTAACTTGCCATCCATGCTGTGGGTCCCACCATTCTAGTGCAGAAATGACGACAGAACTGGCCACACAATGCTGGTCAATAAAATTCAGGTGATTACGTTTAACATGTTCCTTTTATGGGAATGTGTTGGCTATGCATTTTAATAATGATAAGCAAGTTGGTTTGAAAACCAGTAAAACGCCAAAATTGTGAATTCTCTCATTCTTTGAATATATGCATGCATACTCGTCCAATTTGCATATATTTACACAGTTTATTAATTGTGACTTAGAGTTCCTAATTTGAGATTTTCTGAAAGACATGCAGTACTGTGCAAACGTTTCAGGCGGGTGTGAAAAAATGCTGTCAATTTAGATTGCTTTCAGAAATAGAAGTGTTAAGAGTTTATTTTTTATCAATTCACAAAATGGAAAGTAAATGAACTGAAGAGAAATCCAAATCAAATCAATATTTGGTGTGATCACCCTTTGCCTTCAAAACAACATCAATTCTTCTAGGTATACTTGCACACAGTTTTTGAAGGAACTCGGCAGGTAGGTTGTTCCAAACATCTTGGAGAACTAACCACAGATCTTCTATAGATGTAGGCTCTTAAATCCTTCTCTCTCTTCATGTAATCCAGTGGTTCTCAACTCCGGTCCTCGGGACCCCCCAACAGGCCAGGTTTGCAGGATAACTGAAATACATCACAGGTGATATCATTTGCTGCTCAGTGATTGCAGTGTTCTAGTCTGCATCTCCCCAAGGTAATACTTAAGATCTGGCCTGTTGGTGGGTCCTGAGGACCGGAGTTGAGAACCACTGATGTAATCCAAGACAGACTCCACGATTTTGAGATCTGGGCTCTGTGGGGGCCAAACTATCACTTCCAGGACTACTTGTTCTTCTAAACACTGAAAATAGTTCGTAACCGGTTCCCGACCAGCTCGCGTACATTTACTGCTGCAGCGTGGCAGCATAGCGCGAATCGCCCTTTATAAATGGCGATTTGCACAGGCGCAGCTAGTGGGTTTGTGCAGTTCATGCCCGCCACACACTCCCTGAGTGTGGCGGCTGGTTGGGCGGACTCGATGTCCCCCAGCGACCTGCGATCGCCTGATACAGATGTAGACAACGGTTCCTCGTTCTGTCAGGCAGCATTTATTTTTATTTCAGGTATTTACATAGCGCTGTCAATATAGGCAGCACTTCACATATATATTGTGCATTCACTTCAGTCCCTACCCTCAAGGAGATTACAATGTAAGGTCCTTAACTCACATTTATACATATACTAGGGTCAATTTAGAGAGGATTTAATTTACCTACCAGCATGTCTTTGGAGTGTGGGAGGAAACCGGAGTACCTGGAGGAAACCCACGCAGACACAGGGAGAACATGCAAACTCCAGGTAGGTAGTGTCGTGGTTGGGATTCGAACCAGCATGACAGTGATCTACTGATCCCTGTCACTGGGATCAGTTAGATCTGTCATGCCCCTGCTAGCCCAGCACAGTTAGAACACGCCTAGGGAACACACTGAACCCCTTGATTGCCTCCTGCAGGTTAACCCATTCCCTGCAAATGACATTTATACAGTAACCAGTGGCTATTTTTAGCTCTAATCGCTAAATGTCATTGGTCCCAAAAAACTGTCAAAAATGTCCGATCTGTCCGCCGCAATATCGCAAACGCTGCCATTACTAGAAAAAGAAAAAAAAACAGTAAAAATGCTATAAATTAATTCTCATAGTTTGTAAACGCGGCAACTTTTGCGTAAACCAATCAATATACGCCTATTGCGTTTTTGTTTTTTTTTACCACAAATATGTAGAAGAATATAGATCAGCTTAAATTGTTGAATTTGTTTTTTTTTTTTAAATTTTTTTTTTTTGGGCATTACAGCAAAAAGTACAAAAAAAAATGTTTTTCAAAATTGTCACTTTTTTTGTTTATAGCTCAAAAAATAAAAACTGAAGAGGTGATCAAATACAACTAAAAAAGCTCTATTTTGGGGGTAAAAAGGGACGTCAATTTTGTTTTGGTACAACGTCGCACGTCCGCGCAATTGTCAGTTAAAGCGATGCAGCGCCGAATCGCAAAAAGTGCTCTGGTTAGGAAGGGGGTAAATCCTTCCGGGTCTGAAGTGGTTAATGACATTGGCTGTATGTTTGGGGGTCATTGTCCTGCTGCAGAATACATTTGGGACCAATCACACACCTCCCCGATGGTATGGGATGATGGAGAAGTATCTGTCTGTATTTCTCAGCATTGAGGACACCATTGATTGGGCAACGTTGAAGGGATGCCCAAAATCTGACTCGTATCTTAGTACAGACTTCTGGGAAAATCAGTAAGCCAATCAAACAAGCAGGAAATTACATATTTGGGAGGCACTCATCTGTGTACAGGATGCCTGCAGGTTGGCATATTGCAATTTACAGTAAATTATAGCACTGCAGATTGAAAAGCAAGGTTTTTTTTGTTTTTAATAGTATTCAATTAAAATATGACTTTTGTTACAATTGTTTATGCTATATTATTTTTTTTCCATTTGCTATTTTTTTCCCAAAAATGTGGAGTTACCCATGATGGGGAAATTGTATATTTTTTATTGCCTTATTGTTGCTGGCTCACAATATCTAATAATGAATTCTAAACCTTGTTAAGGGACTATACGAGATAAGGATGGTCACTTTAGTTGACTCATACCAAAGGAATGTTACTACACGCTGACCAAGTCATTAACCACTTCCCGCCCGGCGCATAGACAAATGACGTCCGGGCGGGTGGCTCATTATCTTGACTGGACATCTAGTGACGTCCTCGGGATAATCCGCGATCGCGGCGATCGGTGGTGCCGTGGGTCAGTCTGACCCACCACATTACCGACCGAGGTAAAAGACTTTGATCCAAAGCCTTTTACCATGTGATCAGCCGTGACCAATCACAGCTGATCACAGTGTAAATAGAAAGAGACGTTTATCGGCTTTTCCTCTGCTCAGGTCTGCAGACCTGAGCAGCGGAGAGCCGATTGGCTGCTCTCCTGACGGGGGGGAGGGGCTGCGCTGAATGTTCATCAGCGCAGCCACCCTCAGGATCACCCCCACTGGACCACCAGGGAGCCGGATCAGGACCACCAGGGAGCCCCCCTCCCAGGCATCACAATGAGGCCGCCCAGGACCACCAAGGAAGGCACACAGAGGCCGCCCAGGACCACCAGGGAGTCCCCACTAGACCACCAGGTAAGGGCAATATTATGCACTGTAGGGATGGCACTGTGCCCATGTATGATGCCTACCAGTGCCATCCCTAACAGTGCTTGTTGCACCAGTGCCCACCACTGCCACCTATAGGTGCCCACCTGTGCCACCTATCAGTGCCCACCTGTGCCACCTATCAGTGCCCCCTATCAGTGCCCAGTGCCACTTATCAGTGCCGCCTAGGAGTGTCCATCAGTGCCGCATATCAGTGCCACGTATCAGTGCCCGTCAGTGTTGCTTGTCAGTGCCGCCCATCAGTGCTGCATATTTGCCCCATCATCAGTGCAACCTTCTCAGTGCCACCTCATCAGTGCCAATCTGTACTGCCTCATCAGTGCCGTCAGTGTAGCCACATCAGTGCCCGTCAGTGAAGGAGAAAATGTACTTTATACAAATTTTTGTGACAGAAACAAAGAAAAAAAGTTTTTTTTTTTCAAAATTTTCGGTCTTTTTTTTGTTATAGCGCAAAAAATAAAAACCGCAGGGGTGATCAAATACCACCAAAAGAAAGCTCTATTTGTGGGAACAAAATGATAAAAATTTTGTTTGGGTACAACGTCGCACGACCGCGCAATTCTCATTCGAATTGCAACAGCACTGAAAACTGAAAATTGGTCTGGGCAGGAAGTGTTCTAAGTGCATGGTATTGAAGTGGTTATAAACATTCATAGTGTTGCTTGCAATGCGAGTTGACCATTTTCTTACACAAGTTCTATATAATACACTCACAGCTTATAATAACTGTCTCGTCTTCAGAGCTTGCAATCATGCATGCATTTGTAGTCACCTGCGTCATGCCATATAATTGAAAAAACTATCGCTGTGTACCTGATTTCATAGTGCCAATCGGCACTCAAATGACCGGCTGCCTCTCTCGAGCTGACAGCCCCAGCAGACGGGGCTGGGAAAACCCCCGCTCATATCAGCCAGGAGTAGGAGAGAGGTGTCCGGTCACGTGAGTGCCGATCAGCGCCATCAGGTACACAGCACTATTTTTTAAAAATACAAATGCACTGGGGATATTGTATAGCAGAGGGGGATTGTTGCAAGCTTGTTTTATTATGAGGGGGGGATCTTGGAGTGGACAGAGCTGACAGGAAAGGAGGGGAGGGGATAAAGCCGGGAGGAGGGGGGGAGAGGACAGAGCAGGGCTCCGGATGACGGAGGCACGTAAACTGACCACGGTGTCAAGGCTCAGCAGCCGTGATATACCGTGGTCAGTTTACAGGGGGAAGGGTAGAAACTGGCAGGATCAGCCAGGTATTTCAGGTGTTACAGGGGGCCAAATGACACAGAGCTGTATAACATGCTTTAAGGGAACAGGATCCAATTGTTTGTTTTTTTTTTGGTTAACAAATGCTTTAACCACTTCAGCCCCGGAAGGATTTCCCACGTTAGGACCGGAGCACTTTTTGTGATTCGGCACTACATCGCTTTAACTCACAATTGCGTGCTCGTGCGGCGTTGTACCCAAACGAAATTTGCGTCTTTTTTTTCCCACAAATAGAGCTTTCTTTTGGTGGTATTTGGTCAACACTGCGTCATTTCTGATTGCCGCTATAAACAAAGAAAGAGAGCGACAATTTTGCAAAAAAAATGATATTTCTAACTTCTTGCTAAAATACAAATCCAAAAAAAAAAAAAATCGGTTTTGGCCGATTTATATTCTTCCTCAAATTTTAGTTAAAAAAAAAATGCAATTGCCGTTTATTGATTTGTTTGCGCAAAAGTTCCCGCGTTTACGGATGAGAATTCATTTCTGTTTTTATATATATATATATTTTTTTTTTTACTAGCAATAGCGGCAATCTGTGATTTTTAGCGATACTGCGATATTGCGGCGGACATGTCAGACCATTTTGACACTTTTTTGGGACCATTGGCATTGATACAGCGATCAGTGCTATAAAAATGCACTGATTACTGTGTAAATGCCATTGGCAGTGAAGGGGTTAACCTGCAGGGGGCAGGGAAGGAGTTAACTGTGTTCCCTAGGTGTGTTCTAACTGTGAGGGGGCTGGGCTACCTTGGGCATAAGAGATCTAACTGATCCCAGCGACAGGGATCAGTAGATTTCTTATGTCCCCACTGACAGAGCAGGGAACTGCGGTGTTTACATCGGCAGTTCCCCAATCTTTCACTCTGACTGCTCATCGTGGCTCGCCGGCGGACATCGGGTCTGCTCGAGCCGTGGGCACATTCCTGCAGAGTGAGACGGGCACGAGAGCGTGCCGCAGGCGGCGCGCTCTCACCCCCTAGTTGTGCGCCCGCAAATCGCTGCCTATTTACGATTCACGGAATAGAGCCATGCTGCCGCAGTAAAAAGGCGGCACGCGGTTGGCAAGTGGTTAAGAATTCTTGTCATAATTTCTCTATCTTTATCTGTATTTGTCATTACTTTTTATTAATGTTATACTTCTATGCATTCGTGTGATCTCTCTGCGCATATTGAATACAACCCCAAAAATGTAAACCATCACGTGACCGTGATACAACTGGAAGAGTGGTGCCCCTTGGGTAAGTTTGCACACTAACCAGGTGTAGCTGTAGGCATGCAGAACTGAGAACTCATTTCATCAGGATAATTCTCCAAACATGGAAGAAACTATAAGGCTCGGTTTACACCTATGAATTTTTTTATTGCTTTTTACAAACACACTACAGTCCATTTAAAATGGTTTCCTATGGGACGGGTTCACATCGATGCTTTTATCAGTGGCTGCGTTTTTGGAAAGGGCCAGGGAATTAAAAGCAAAAACGGGGATTTTTGGTTCAATAGACTTCAAAGGAACAGCTGCAGAAAAAGCATGTAGTCCGTTTTTGTCACGATTTGTGATTTTTAATCCACCAAACAACAAATTGGGCAAAGAATGCGCAAAAAAATGCAAAATGCATTAAAAAAAGTGTGAAAAATGCGTCTAAAACGCATGTGTAAAAATACAAAAAGCACTGCAGAAACGGATCAAAAGCAAACTGCATAGGTGTTAACCAGGCCTTATCCCTTAACTACTACTAAAAACAGAAATATCAGTTTTGGATCAAATAACCCGTTAAATGGTACTTTTATAAATACATTCATGAATGTCAGCCGTAACAGTTTAGAAGAAAGCAGTCTATGAGTTGTGCATATAGGAGGTTTGTTAGAACACGATCGGCTCCTCGTAGTGCTTCCTCTTTCCACATTCCAGCCTGCTCTACAGGGACTGCAAGGCTAATACCAAGTCAAGTTCACATAAATACACTGTTTGCATTTAAAAGATAAGCTTAATAATGTATTAATGATTACAGAGTTGCATTTGTATCTTTACCTACATTAGTTCAACTTTAAACAAAATTTTAGCAACTTTGCCTCCACATTAAGAATAGGTGTACAGACACTGACAAATGTATTGGCACCCTCACAGCTCATTAAAACAATGCTTCATTTTTTTCCAAAAAAGGGATAAAATAGCAACTGTCTCATGTAGCACTAGGGTCATCGGTTCGAAACCCAACCACACCACTACCTGCCTGGAGTTTGCATGTTCTCCATGTGCGGGTTTCCTCTGAGTACTCAGGTTTCCTCCCACACTCCAAAGACATGCTGATGGATAATTGGATCCTGTATAAATTGGTCCTAGTATGTGTGTATAAATGTGATTTAGGGACCTTAGATTGTAAGCTCCTTGGGAGCAGGGACGGATGTGAATGTACCCTCTATATGTAAAGCGCTGCGTAAATTGACAGCGCTATATAAGGACCTGTAATAAATAAATGTATACCTGCATGCTTTTGGTATATCATAGAGTAAAGAAAAAGAAAGCATTAAAGAGGAAGTAAAGCGTAGTTTATTTTTTGGGGGTTTTTTTCTGACCTGCAAAAGTATGCATTGCATACTAGCACATTATCTTAAAGCGGTATTAAACCCATGAGAAGAGGAACAAAAAAAAAACCTGCAAGACAATAGCATAATGTGTTAGTATGCATCGCGTACTAACACATTATGAAATATTCATCTTAGAACGAGACCCACGAGGCCCCCGATGCCCGAGTCGATCAGCACTGTTGACGCTGACATTATGGTCCTCTTCTTTCTTCCGGGTACGCTGCTCCGGCGATGTGAGTGGCCGGAGCCGCGTCACGTTGCTCCCGCGCGTCTGCCGGATCATCAAAAAGCATGCACCGTGACGTCAGGCGGCTGCATGCAGGGCGAATATCTCCTAAACCGTGTAGGTTTAGGAGATATTTATTTTAACTACAGGTAAGCCTTATTGGCTTACCTGTAGGTAAAAACAGCTTTGGGGGTTTACTACCGCTTTAAGCTTAACTGCAAACAAAGACCTCGGTGTCTCCGCTGGAGGCCGCATTCATCTTCACCCATCTTACTTCCGGGTCCATGGACTCCGGCTGTGTGACTGACCGGAGCCGGGTGACGTCCTGCGCATTACAGTCACGGCACAGGGCTCTGAAGAAACGGCATGGGTGGCCGTTCTTTCAGATTGAATGCGCCGATTATGTCATCGGCAACATATACAGTAAAAATCTCCTAAATGGTGCAAGAGATATTTACAGTACCTATAGGTAAGCTTACCTATAGGTACAAACAAACCAGGGACTTTATTTTCTCTTTAAAAGAGATAAAATTATTGCTTATTCTGTAAACATATTGGCAGATTTATTGGTAGCTCTTTTTAAAGACTATTAATAATTGGATCATGGGAATATTTCAAACGCTTTCCTGTAATTAGTATCACACTTGTCAGCAATCTTGTACTCAGTCAGCCTATTTAAATGGCCAAAAGTAGTCACTCTGTTTAGTATCATGTCAAAGGGTAAAGGCTGTACGACTGTCTGCAAGCTAGATGATACTATGACTACAGTTACAAAATTATTAAGAAGTTAAAGGAGAAGTACAGCTATGGATCACAGAACTCCTATGGTTCATTCTGCATTCCTGCGACTCATTTTCAGCAGACAGCGGGCTGAAGACAATAGTCCGGATCCGTTCACATGCCTGGACCGCCACCCGGCTCAGCTTTTCAGCAAGCAGCTGAGAGCCTGAGCTGGCCAATCACGCCCCCTCCACAGCCCAGTGCTCCAGTGAGCGAGGAGGAGGCAAAGCAGAGAGTCGGTGACTGAAAGTCACCAGCTCTCTGCTCAGGGAGCTGTGAGAGCCTAGCGATCGGCAGTGTTGGATCACTTGGCCTCCTGTGTTAGAGCCGGCGGGGGACATATGCAGCAACGGACCGATGCTGCATCCACCTAGGTATGGCTGGGGATTCCATATTTCTCTTTTAAAGGTCCACGGGAGTGTACACAAGCTCCCTTGATGTGGCTGCAAGAGGAAAATCACCCCAAAATGAACAGGATAGTATGAATGGTAGACAAAGAGCACCATCCCTCACATTTTGAGCAACGCTGGGGTCAAAGAAAGAGGACCCAAGAGGATTAACAGAGATAAAAAAGCCAGACTGGGATTTCCTAACATGCTCATTGACAACCCACAATGCTTCTGGGAAAGAGTCCTTTAAAAAGATGAGACAAAACTGGAGCTTTTTGGAAAGTCACATCAGCTTTATGTTCACAGATAAAAAAACTGAAGTTTCCAAAAAAAAAAACAACACCGTACCTATGGTGAATCTTGGAAGAGGCTTGGTTATATTTTGGGGCTGCTTTGCTGCATTTGGCATGGGGTACCTTAAAGAGGAGCTCCAGTCTCCCAAAAAAAAATTGCAAAATACAAAATACTGTAGCTGCTGACTTTTAATATAAGGACACTTACCTGCCCTTGGATCCAGTGCTGTCCTCACCCAAGCCAATTCATCAATCCATTTCGGGTGCAGTCGCTGACATCTTCACGAAGGGAAGCCGGCTTCCAACTGCTTAAGCACAGGCTGTGCTGTGCGAATGGTCCTGCAGTCTTCTGGGACATGTGATGTGTCCCAGAAGTCTGTGGGGGAAGAAGGGGGAAGGCGGGAACGTCCTCTCAGATACCACAGCGATCTGACCGGAAATGGGGGAGTGATTACCTGTCAAAGTCAGGTACCCCCCAAATAAAGTGCCAAATGTATAGGAGGAAGAGCGGAACTTCCCCTTTTGGGTGATCACAAGAAGAGTGGGCTAGACTAATAGAATTAGCTTTGCAGTTATTGCCACTAAAGCTTGTGCAACAAAATATTAGGTAAAGGGGGCCCATCATTTTTTCCAAACCATTTTCATTTGTTTTAGTAAAAATATTCTGTTTAATCAAAAGCAACGCCTGATTTGTATTAAATATGGAACAATGATAGATGTAAACCACTTTGGTGAGTTTCAAGTTATTTTATTATTATTATACAATATTATAGAAAATTGGGGCTTAATTTTTCATGTCAGGGTAAATATTTTTCCACCTTTGTACATCTTTTTTTTTTTTTTTTTAATTCTCACTACAGAGCATATCTTCCACTAGTCCTTTTTCTCTATACCTAGCCCAGCAGCTGCCAACCAATGGCTGGGGGCAGATGGTGACCGGTTTATGTTGTACCCACCCACAATAACCACATCACTCCCTGTGTCACTACGCAGTAGAGGTAACACAAACGGGAGACATTTCTCCAACAGAAGAACATAGTGATGCCTAACAGCCCTAATAAAAGGAATGAGGGACAAGCTTGGAAGCTCAGAATAATGAGAAAAATGGATATTGGAAAACAAATTAAGCTGTTTTCCGGACCAGTTAAAGTGGTTCTAAAGGCTGAAGGTTTTTTAACTTTATGCATTAAGGTAAAAAACCTTCAGCAGGAGTGCCCTCATAGGAAAAAGCTTGCTATGGGGGCACTCGGCAGGGGCCCAGAGCGTCAGCAGGAGACCTGATAAAAGGAGGATCGGGGCTGCTCAATGCAAGACCATCACACAGAGCTGGTAAGTATAACAAATTGAAAAGAAAAAATGCTTTTACAAATCCTTTAAAGAATTTGTAATGTCGGAAGATTTTTTTTTTTATCTTAAAGTGGTTATAAACCCTCACATATACCCAGTGAAGTGAACAGCCTCAGATGATACACATGAAGAAACAAGTCTCCCTACATAAGTTTTATATGCATATCTGCTCTCTTCAGCTTTATATATTCTTTAGAAAAGTTCACATCCTGTTCAGCACTGCAGTGAAGCCTGGGCACACAGCCAAGACAGCTGACTGGAGGAAAGCCAAGCATGCCCTCTCTGTGGAGACTCTCAGAGCTATCCTGTGAATAGTTTAGCTGTCTGCTAATCTATGTATAGCAATCTCCCCAACACAAAATGCAGGCTAGTTTTATCTCCTGTGTTAGAGAACTTTGTCAGAAGTTATCATGCTGATAACAGAAGAACGGAGCTGGAGAAAGCCATGGGACTTAGTGCTTTGAAGAGAGAGAAGAAAACAATATAGATATATGTGCGCAGCTCAAATTTCATGAATCGGGTTTACATCCACTTTAATGCATTCTATGCATTAAGATAAAAAGCCTGTGTGTAGCAGCCACCCCAGCACCCCCTAATACTTACCTGGGCCCCTTCTCTATCCAGCGATGTCCACGAGCCCCTCAGCCAACTGGGGCACAGCAGTGGTGCCATTGGCTCCCGCTGCTGTCAAAGTCAGTTAGCCAATCAGGAGAGAGAGGGGCCGGGGCCCAACTGCAGCTCTGCATCTGAATGGACACATGGAGCTGCAGCTCAGCTGCCCCCATAGCAAGCTGCTTGCTGTGGGGGCACTCAACAGGAGAAAGGAGCCAGGAGCAGCGAAGAGGGACCCGAGAAGAGGAGGATTTGGACTGCCCTGTGAAAAAACAACTGCACAGAGCAGGTAAGTATAACATGTTTGTTATACTGTATAATAAAAAAAGAAAGACTTTACAATCACTTTAAAGCATGTGGCTCGCTAAAGCCTGGTACACACCACTACTTTTTTGGCTGAGAATGCTGATCGGGAGCCAGTTGGCTGCTGGTTTTCCAGCATGTTTGTCCAAGAGAAGCCGGCCATTTGTGGGACCGGCTGCCTTACACACAGGCCGAATGTCGGCCGGCTTTTACTGAATCGGCTGATTTTGCACAGTATTCAGCCTGTGTGTACTAGGTTTAATAATACTTACTGGCCTGCATCTATAGGTAAACTAGGTATTCTAGGTAAACTAGAAATGCTCATTTAATAATTCAGTCTGCTCTCAGGAACACTAAGGATGAAGATTTAACAGCCCCATGCAATATATATACGGTATAAATATATCCAGGCTTTGGATTAGCTGTGTTTTAAACCAGGTCACAATGAGCCTCTAGCCATCAACTTTCATAGATTTTCCGTCATACTTTAGCATAAGCTGCACCAATCCACATTGGAGCATCCTCTAACAATACCGCTTTCTTAAGTTTCACGGATTCCCACGCACATCTGTTCTGTCGTAGGAAAATCCCCACTGCTGTCATTTGGGAAGCTGTGCTTTGCTGCCTTTAAAGGACTGAGAACAGAAGATAATTCCTCATCACATTTTACTTCACTTTGTTTTTATTCACAAATCTTTAAAACAGAACAAGGTTTCAATAAATCATATAGTGCTATTTTCGGGCTGTGTGGACAGCTAAGCATTGGCTGGAAAGTTTGAGTTTGGGAATGGTTGGATTGGACCAACTGAGGTCAATTGAACCACACATAATACAGTGGCTTAAAGGAACAAATGTTTCTTAAAATATTCGAATGTACTTGCAAAGGTATTTTTTGTAGATAGTTTTGATCATCTGTATACATTTTTTAGCGAACATACATCTTATACAGCAGGGCTCCATAAATCCCAGGCGCCAGGTTGCCATTGCAACTAGAAATTGCGTCTGGGCGCAATAATAATCGCATTTTGTATACAAAGTATATAATAAAGGCTTTATACAAATGATATAGGTAGGTGTGTGTGTATATATATATATATATATATATATATATATATATATATATATATACACACACAGATTTTGTAAGTTTGCCCACTTACAAAGAAATGAAGGGTCTATAATTTTTATCATTGGTGTATTTTAAATGACAGAGATAGAATATCACCAAAAATCCAGAAAAAACACATGATACAAATGTTATAAATTGAGTTCCAGTTCAGTGAGTAAAATAAGTATTTGATCCCCAAGCAAAATATGACTTAGTACTTGGTGGGGAAACCCTTGTTGGCAAGCACAGAGGTCAGACATTTCTTGTAGTTGGTGACCAGGTTTGCACGCATCTCAGGAGGGATTTTGTTCCACTCTTTTATAGATCTTTTCTAAATCCTTAAGGTTTTTTGGCTGCTGCTTGGCAACTCGAAGTTTCAGCTCCCTCCATAAATTTTCTATAGAATTAAAGTGTTACTAAACCCACAACAGTAAAATCAGTATGTGTATGCATTAAAGCATGCTTGGTATACTCACTGTGCAAGTTAAGGGGTTAAACCTTTGCATTATATAAAAAGGCTGTTTTATCCTGCATGCATAGATTCTTCCCTCCTGCATTGTACGAGTATGGCAGCTAGCACACAGGCAGGGTAGCCAACCTGCACATGCTCAGTTGTGTCTTTTATACTTGAGGGAATATTTGTTCTCAGAGATAGCCACGTCACATGATATTGATATCACATATGTGGGTGTGTATACAGGCTACAGTGTAAATCTCCTCCTACCTGAACTCTCAGCACTGGAGAAACTCTGCAGGCTATCATTTAACCATGGTATACAGATCAGCCAAAAAGGTATATAGTGGCAGTATTTTAATGGAAAAAGAAGATTTATAAGCTGTGGGCACTGTGGGAGGGCAGATTAACTATTTTCATACTACTGGGTTTAGTAACACTTCAAGGTTTGGAGACTGACTAGGCCACTCCTTGACCCTAATGTGCTTCTTCTTGAGCCACTCCTTTGTTGCCTTGGCGGTTTGTTGTGGGTCATTGTCATGATGAAAGACCCATCCATGACCCATCTTCAGCATTCTGGCTGAGGAAAGAAGGTTCTCATCCACGATTTTACAATGCATGGCTCCATCCATTGGCCCCTCAAAGCAGTAAAAACCGTTTGTACCTTTAAAAGAGAAACAGCCCCAAAGCATAATATTTCCTCCTCCTTTGGAGGAAAAAAAATGTTGATTATGACCCTAACACCACCATCCCTACAGTCAAGCATGGAGGTGGAAACATTATGCTTTGGGGTTTTTTTTCTCTGCTAAAGGTACAGCTGACTTTGCTACACTGAGGGGCCAATGGACAGGGTCTTGCCAAGAGACAGCAAAGAAACCTTAAGGATTTAGAGAAGATCTGTAAAGAAGAGTGGACCAAAATCCCTCCTGAGATTAGAGCTGCACGATTCTGGCCAAAATGAGAATCATGATTTTTTTGCTTACATCTTACACAAAAATTGGGCTAACAGCACTGTTTATTTATTTATTTATTTTTTTGAAAGGGTAATTTTTTAAAAAAAATTGCGTTTGAAAGACCGCTGCGCAAATACCGTGTGACATAAAATATTGCAACAACCGCCATCTTATTCTCTAGGGTCTCTGCTAAAAATATATATATATATATATATATATATATATAATGTTTGGGGGTTCTAAGTCATTTTCTAGCAAAAAATACTGGATTTTTATTTGTAAGCAGCAAATCAGAAAAGATTTAGTCTTTAAATGGTTAAACCAAACATCTTCTATCCACAGGAGTTCATCCCTTTGAAGTAATTACATTGCATCTTTCTAGCTTCTTTTATCAGCAGTGACTTCAGAACTTGGCTCTCTGCCCAGACTTGGCAGTCTGCCCAAAGTCTCAAGTCGCTCCGACTTAGAAAAGACTTCAGGCGACTAGCATTGATTTTTATTACAGTCGCCCCGCATGTCGGACTCCATTAAGTGCACTGAAAATCGCGGTAATGCCTGACGGAGATCGCGGGGGGGGGGGGGGTTTGGGAGTGAATCGAGATTGCGATTTTATTACGATTAATTGTGCAGCTCTACCTGAGATGTGTGCAAACCTGGTAACCAACTACAAGAAACGTCTTACCTCTGTGCTTGCCCACAAGGGTTTCTCCACCAAGTACGAAGTCATGTTTTGCTTGGTGATCAAATACTTATTTTACTCACTGAACTGCAACTTAATTTATAACATTTGTATTGTGTGTTTATTCTGGATTTTTGGTTGATATTCTGTCTCTATCATTTAAAATACACACATGATAAAAATCATAGACCCTTCATTTCTTTGTAAGTGGGCAAACTTACAAAATCTGCAAGGGATCAAATAATTATTTTTCCCACTGTGTGTATATAGATATATAGATAGATATATAAATTAGCTTGTGTGTGTTGCGAATCTTCGTCAATCGGCTAATAAATAAACTTCTATCTGGGACAAAAGGAAAAAAGGGAAAAAATGTCTGAATATAGTAAAAATAGCTAAGAAATAATAATAGCACTTTTTTTTTTTTAAGTTATATTTACCTGCTAGGTCAGTGAATGAAAACTATACAAGACGTTGGCAGTAGTCTTTATCTTTGAATCTATACAGTTCATTTGTTGCAGAGTGTCCTTTGTGCTATGTATGCTTTCCTTTTTTTATCTAACACTTTTAATACTGCCATTTGGCATAATTTAGATGTAAAAGCTATTCCTAGAATCCCCACTTTCTAGTGCAGGATAGAGGTCAGGAAATTTTCTTTTAAGACCTGCTATGTTCTGAATAGGTTAGGAAAACAGTATAAAAAGAGGAGTATGGCTGAAAGCTTTCCTAATTGATAACCCCCCGCTGCTTTCAGTGGTTGTGCAAGCCCAAATCTGAGAAACCAACAGAGAGAATATATTTTTTCTTCCTCCTATCAAACTGCGAGGCTTCTTCTTCTCCTAGTTTCCCGTGGCTCAGTAGAGCAGATCTATTAGGTTTTTATCTTTTCTTCTCTGTATGTGCTCTAGCAACTCTGTTAGACCAAACTCTGATATTAGAGCTGAAGAGATGCCCTGAAACGCAGGGCCTTCTCATCTCCATCCTGGTGATAAATATCTTTGCCGGTGAGATTAGACAGCCTCCTCTTACCCTTTGGCCCTTACTTATTAAAGATGAGCTCTGAACAGTAATGTATACAGTTGAAATACATACATATGATCTTCTATATGTGCTTAATTTTTTATGATTCGCTTACGCCAGTTTTATGATTCACAGACCTCTCCAACACTGCAGAATCAGGCCGGTGACCTTACCATTTCCTGTCTCACCCTTGCAATTTCTTCTGTCACCAGCCTGCTCGCTGGAAGGTCTTATCAGCAAGTAAAAATCTGTGTTTTTTGCTAGAAAATTACTTAGAACCCCCAAACATTATATATATTTTTTTAGCAGAAACCCTAGAGAATAAAATGGTGATTGTTGCAATTCTTTTATGCCACACCGTATTTGCACAGCAGTTTTTCAAAAGCAATTTTTTTTGGAAAAAATACACAATATATAACCCAATTTTATAGTAAGGCAGGCGTCAGCAACTTTTTTTCACTTGAGGGCTGGATTCAATGTATGTGAATGCATGGAGGGCCGTATTCACCAATAAATGAAGATAACATTACACAGGCCCCGCACCTCTGGACCCCTTTACATTACACAGCCCCCTGCACATTACACAGCCCCCCCCCCCCAAGGTGTGTAAGCACAGAGGTATGGGGTGCTTTTTTTTATTTTTACACTGTCCCTTTGAAAGAAAAAATTCTGATCACCTTTATTGCTGTCACAAGATTGCAAACATCCCTTGTGACAGTAATAGGCAGTAACAGGTACTCTTTATGGCGGGTTCTGGGGTCCATAAGACCTCCTTTGCACTTAAAAGCATTCAAAACGTCAAGTTTGGCAGTTTTTTTTCATTTGGCGCCTTTAAGTCTTCTGTAAACTGGAAGTGATGTCATGACATCGCTACCGAGTTACTAGATCCGAGGCCCGGGCGAGCTGCGGAACTTCCCCTCCTGCCACTTGGGATAACAGCCGAGCAGCTACTTAGCCACATTGGTTGTTATCCCAAGAAAGCCAACCGCCTGCTCTAAAAAACGGTACTGGGGTGATCCGTGCAGCTGCAGGCATCACCCCGGTACAACCCTTTCAAGCTGAGGCCGCATATTTGCATACAGTTGGTGTGAAGGGGTTAAAATGTCTGCAGGCAGGGACCAGGGTGCATGTGAATTCACCACGTGCACAGACGGGCCGGACATTTAGTGGCGGCAGGCCGGGTGCGGCCCATGGGCTTTAGCCTGCCGACACCTGTAGTAAGGTAGAAAAGATAATGCCAGGCTGAGTAAATAAATACCGAACATGTCACATTTTAAAATAGTGCACGCTCATGGAATGATGACAAACTACAATAATTAAAAATCCATAGGCGACGCTTTAAAAATGTTTACAGATTACTAGTATATAGTTACAAAGGAGGTTTAGCACTACAATTACTGCTCTTGCTATAAAGTTCACAATACCACACATGTGTGGATCAAACACTGTTTACATATGTGTGCAAGACCTCGGTATGCATTTGCCTCTGTGCGCAGGGGCGCTTTAATTATTTATTTATTTTATGAAATGTGAGCATCCCTTGTGATAAGAATAAAGCATGACAGGTCCTCTTTATGGACACATCTTGGGTCTATAAGACCCCACATCTCTCCTCTACCTTTTAAAGCATGAGTAAAAAAAGAAAAGAAAAAAAAAAAACATTCCGGTCCCCGATCAGCTCTATGATCAGTCAGCCAGCTTCAGTGTCGTGTCGATCACAGGGCAGAACCTGCAGAGGCACCAGCACATGTTGAAGGGGAGGGACTGCCCTCCTGCTGCGTAAGTGTGATCAGCAGCTAATCAGGCACTCGGATCACTTTTATAAAAGTTAGACAATCGCTGGCTGAAGATTTTAATACCGGGGTTATGGCTGACATCTGCAGCCATGGTCCTTGTATGACCACTTGAACACAATCACATATGTATACATGATTGTGTGGCAAGTGGTTAAAGGGGTTGTAAACCCTCAAGGTTTTTCACCTTAATGCATAGAACCTTCTGTAGTGTACCAGCCCCCCAGAGCCCCCCTTTTACTTACCTGAACCCAATCGTTCCAGTAAAAGGGGCGGGCAAAGCAGCTCCAGCCGCTGGCTCGGGTCTTCATTGGATAGATTGATAGCAGCGGGAGCCATTGGCTCCCGCTGCTGTCAATCAAACCCAGTGACGCGGTAGCCGGGGCGAGGGGCCAGTCCTGCTGTCTGTGTCAATGGACGCAGCTGCAAGACACAGGAGCGCGCCCACAAAAGTGCCTCCAGGGAAAGTGCTTCTCCAAGGAGGCACTTGAGAAGAGGAGGAGCCAGGAGCACCACCGGGGGACCCCAGAAAAGGAGGATCTGGGCCACGTGCCAAATCGCGGCCGCGCCGTGTTGCCAGGCTATGGTGCAACCCCGATCTGTGTAAAGAGCCACGGCTCTTTAACCATGTGATCGGCTGTGACCTATCACAGCCGGTCACATGTAAAAACACAAGTGCCGATAATCGGAACTCCTCGCCTCACACTGACAGAGTGTGTGGCAAGGAGAGCCGATCAGCGGCATCTTCTCTCACAGAGGACATCTAGGGATGTAATCTGGGCACTGAACATCAGTGCCCTGATTACAATTGACCACCAGTGCCACAACCTGTGCCCACCAGTACCACCAATCAGCGCCCATTAGTGATGCCAGTCAGTGCTGGCTATTAGTGCCGCCTATCAGTGCAAAAAATGGCCTGGTGCGGAAGTGGGTAAAACCTTGCGGAGCTGAAGTGGTTAATAATTCAGATATCCATCATCCATTAGATTTGGGGGTTAATCTAGAGGGACCTCGGACCAGTGCTGGCTTTTTAGTTCACCAAAATATGAGTAGCTGCGGTCTGTTTTCCACTTTTGACACACAGCACCATTTTAAATTTGTATATATATATATATATATATATATATATATATATATATATATATATATTTTTTTTTTTTTTTTTTTTTAATACTGCCTCTCTTAGGTTACTACTCAGTTTTCAGTGTTTTATTAAAGGATATCCCCACTTATGGAAAAGCCCACCACCACAACACAAAGGAGGTGCTGTAAATGTGGTCTGAGCTGTGCAAGCGTGGCTCAGATTACATTACCGCTGACAGGCTGGGAGAGGTAGTTATGGCAGAATATACCACTAGGTTATCTTCTGCTATAAAAGCCCCATTTTTTAAAAATGTACTTAATGCTTTAATACTGTTTTAAGTTTCTGGGTCTCAACTGGCAAGATCTCTGTGCTTGAGTTCCAAGGTGTGAACTCCTGCTAAGGCCATCATATGGGATTCTTACTTAATATGTATGTTGGATTTTTTTATTTTATAGTATGGAGAATGCAATAGGAGGTAGGAAATACTGAAAAGTTCCAGGTGGACTGAAACAGGTTTAGGAATTGGTAGGGAAGTCTCCTCGTCTCAGCTCACTGGGCTACACTTATAACTAAAGTATAACTTTTGGGTGAAATGATCCTAGAAAAGCAGAATTCTCTGTATGTGTCTATTCATATCTTTCAAATGACGACAGAGGTCACCTTTCCCTACAGCAACAAGTCTCTATCGAAATCAGAAGCTTCAATTACAGCTTTCACCTCGATGATGACAACAGCAATCGTGTTATCACCATATAGATATGTTGGTCCTGTTTCAGCTTCACCACTTCAGAATAATGAGACCTCAGTGTGCTGAACACTTAATACTAGAGGTAGCTGGTACCTCCATTTCATTTCCAAGGGTGATCCTAGAAGGACACTAGAATTCCCTATGAAGAAAAGTTATGTTATTATGTGTATTACTGAATCATGAAAGGTTTACCTTGGAGATGGTGGTGAGTCCGGCAGGCTCTTTTCCTTGTCAGTAGATTCCCTTGGTTCAGTTGATTGGTTGATTTCATCGTCTGCTGCCCTGGATTGTTTTTTTTCCTCCCTTTGGCTTTCTACTCTCTTCTTCCACAATGACCGCGTCTCATCAGTTTCAGGTTTTAAGAAACCAGGCTTATTTTTCTGTGGCTTAAATCCAGTAGCAAGTGACATATCTTCGGATGGTTTCAGGAAAACATTTTTGAGTTTGGAAGAACTACTGTTTGGGGCAACAGCCTCTTCCACACGTTTGGCCAGATATTCTCTACGCTCAGCTCCCCCTCTGTCGCCCTTTGAGTCGCTCTCTCCCTTCTTTGTTTTGTCGGAATTATATGCTCGGTCATCTCTATAGGAATATCTGTCACGGGATCCCTCATATTTATCTCGACGTCTCTCATAGTCTGCAGAACGATCTGGTCTTGCTGACTTCTGAAACTCACGGTCATGATGGCTGGGTTTTCTCCACCTCTCCCACCGGTCATCTGGTTCTCCTTTAGAATTCTGTGATGCAATTTTTTCTGCAGCTTCCATTTTATTTTGGAAGATTTCTACAGACTGTTCACAAACAAAATGATAAACACTGTTCATAATGAAATATTGATACATATAATTTGCATACTTGGCAAAAGAATCACACTCAATGGGTGTGGAAGCTGTGAAATTTCTGACAAAAATAGGAAAATATAAACTGGACCTAGCTTTATATAATATGGAGGAATAGAGAACTTAACAACTTCACTACTTTACAAAGGTGCTTCTCTAGGTCTCTGAAAGCCTTATTGTATGTCAAAACAATTGATAAAAAAACACATGCAGTACTTCTCTGCAATACATGAATACATGCACGTTTTCTCTTGTCCATGTTGTGGACTGACAACAAACAGCATTTTTGTGGAGAGCTCTGCTCGGTGTTTACGGCTAGTCAACCACTTGCTCTTTCAGATCTCTAACAAATAAAAGACAAATTATTCTGTTGTCCTCAATAAAAACTAAGAAGGGTAAACAGCCTCTTTGAGATAACTATGAATTTCTTATCAGATGAACAGTTTTTTTGCACTTATCAAACATTTAGAGCAGAATGCATCCACTAGTATATTTAAAGCAGCATTAGGCCTCATGCACACTATAAGCTTAAAGTGGAATTCCGCCCCTACAGTATTTGTAGCTGCTAACTTTTAATAATAGGACACTTACCTGTTCAGGGATCCCACGATGTAGGCACCCTAGCCGATTTTCGGATCAGCTCTCGGGTGCTGCAGCCGCCATTCGTGGTAAGGGAAACCGGCACAGTGGGTAACTATTGCGCTAACTGGCCCATCGGCGGAGAAAAGAGGGGGGCGAACTTCCGAGGGGTGCCGCCGCAGTTTCCTCGAAGTGGGGACGGGTACCTGTCAAAAACAGGTAACCTTTCCCCCCTGAAAGGTGGCAAATGTGGAGGGGGGGAGCAGATAAGCGGAGCTTCCATTTTTATTATATTGCAGTTTACCAGTTCTTAGATGTGGTGGCTGCATTTAATTCTGCATTTTTCAACATAACAAGCTCACTCTTGCAGTAAGAGGAACAAGAAAAATAATTTAGCACCAACAGGGGTGATTAAAATGATCAGCTTTTATTTATGCAAAATCTTTATCTCAAAAGTAAAGAAAACAGTTTGCTGTAACTAATTAAAAAGTGCGAGCTGGAGTTCAGCTTCAATTTGATACTGTATTTAAATCTACTAGTACATTGAACACTATCGCGCCCCCCCCCCAAAACTGACAATGCTGCTGCCTGCTGTGCCCCCGTGTTCATTCATCCAGAGTGAGGGCACTAATACAGGAGATATGTTACTGGCCAGATCACCAGGGGAGAACAGAGGGGAAAAAAAGCCAAAAAAAAGAAAAATAATGCCACCACACCTAATGATTGGTAAGCTGCAATATATTTCATATTTGGTTTTGGGTTTAATATCGCTTTAACAGATCACAAGGGAGCAACTAAGCAACTAACTATTATTAGGGCTGGCATACACTTTAAATACAAGCACCTACTATATGCAAATCTTTACTTTCAACTGAAGTTCAAGTCCAACTGAGAGGCCACAAAAATAGATCTGCATTAACTGGACATTATACTTCGTGCCTCATTTCTCGTAGTCTTACTTCAACTTTCCTGTTACAGCATTTGTGCAGGGTGTTTAAAAGAGAAGTTCGGGATTTAAAAAAAAAATAAAAATAAAGATTTTTACTCACATAGGTGGATGCAACATCGATCCAATGCTGCAATCTGTTCCCTGCCGGCTTGAAGACCAAGAACTGAGCAATTAAACACAGCGGATCGCTCAGCGCTCTGTCTTCAATGAGCAGAAAGCCAGTGACTGACAACCACTGACTCTACGCCACACGGTCACGTGGCGTTTTTCCCTTGTATATGCCATTTGATGAGGCTGATATGCTTGGTGAGGCAGTGCTAAAAAGAGGAGGAACGAGGAGATCCAGTTTACACATTCCTTAGCCTTGGAGAGCCTAAAAAGAGCAATTTGACCAAACTTAAAGCGGTAGTAAACCCTAAAAGCTGTTTTTACCTACAGGTAAGCCTATAATAAGGCTTACCTGTAGGTAAAAAGAATATCTCCTAAACCTGCATGGTTTAGGAGATATTCGCCCTGCATGCAGCCGCTGACATTAGCGGCGCATGCGCTCTGACGATCCGGCCGAGGCGGCCGGCAACTCAGAGCTGGCTGCTGGAGCAAAGAGCTCCCGCGCGCCGGAGCCGCGTACCCGGAAGAAAGAAGAGGACAAACATGTCAGCGTCCTTAGCACTGACTGACTCGGGCATCGGGGCCTCGTTCTAAGGATAAGTATTTCATAATATGTTAGTATGCGATGCATACTAACATATTATGCTATTGTCTTGCAGGAATTTTTTTAATTTTTTTTTTTGTCAGCGGGTTTACTACCACTTTAAGTGAGGTCACATGTAGCAAGGTAAGAATATACCCAAAAGGGGGGAGCACGAGAGCAGTGGTACACTGTTGTGGCTATTGAGCACTACAAACAGTAGATGGATTATAAAACACAGGAGTGATTGGTGGATGGTAACATGGCATTCGTTACTCCACTGGATTCAATATATGCACTGCGCTGATATCTATTATATCTGTTAATTAAATTGTATATGCTTTATTGTCTGAAAGGCGCTACATCTGAACATTGCATTTACATTCCTAAATGCTTTTTTCTTTTTGCTTTTTTCCTTTGTTTTGCAAGGAAAAGTTAATAAAACTGTTATTTGAAATTCTATATGCACATACATTGCATGAATTTATGGAAGAATGTCACTTTGTATACATATGTAAAATGGTACACTGATTTTTATTTTCACATTTATATATAATTTTTTTTTTGCATTAATATATTTTTTTCAATTATATATACACTTTTGTATATAGTAAGAGGATATGCAATTCGTTATCATTTAGGGGAATTTAGCGCGGCACATCAATTTAATTGGCTATATTAGGCACATCTTTATGGGAAAGTGAAAGTGCTTGCAGCTGCTTTTCTAAAATTGACCAACATATATAGCTGCTCACAAGATATGATCACGGATCATGGGTTATCTATTACATTTGATCATATGCTTTGTTGCAACAGCAACATTTTATGTACTTTATTCTCCGGGTGTGCCACTCGGATTTATATTTTACTGACTTTTTCTTGCTGTTGGAAACTTCAAAAACGGAGTTAAATAAAGAATGCATAAAAAATAGCAGGAAAGGAGAGCTGTTCTCTCATAATAATTCCTCCTGCAATCAGGATATTTGGAGACCAGTGTTATTTTGTCTCTTTTTTGGAGTTTTTTTTTTCTATTTTCACGTTGTACTTCCCCTTGTCAAAAAGCAATATATTTGTCTATTTATGAAACTTGGTTTTATTTATAGACGCTATATATTACAATGGCTAAATCTGTGTCTGTAGTGCATGTTCAAACCTTAATACCATAAATAATAACGTTATTAGATATTTACTCCAATATATAAGGTGTTTGGCAATTCTAAAGAAATGCTTAAATAATGCATTAAAATTGAACTAAACCCATTTATTTTAGACAACTAAAATGTACTGGAGATTTTAATCGACTAAAATACAACTAAAACTAAAACAATTCAGATGACTAAAATAGGGCTAAAACTAAAATGGCATTTTAGTCCACAGACTATAACTAAAACTAAATGGAAATACGATGTCAAAATTAATACTGCTGGAGACTATCCAGCAAATAAATGAAGAACTAAAGAGGTAGGACACAACATAATATTTTGTTATGACTGCAGCTTGGTTCAACACATTTACAGAGCTACAAACATAGTCTCATATAAAAGAGTCATAAAAATGTGGATATTTCACTGAAGCATTCTCACCCCATATCTTTCAGCAATAACATTTTCCAAGCTCCGCTTCTCCCTTTCCGCCTGTTCCTCCATCCTCTGCAGGGACTTCTTTAACCAGCTCAAACCACCATCTTCAACATGCTGAACTGAAGAGCAATGCCGTGTTAAAGAAAAAATATATATATACATACACACACCTACACACCTTTTTTTAAAAAACGCATCCAAGGTCCCCCAAGGCTGGATTCACACCAGTCCGGTGTGAATTCCAGCCCGTCTGCTGCCGAGAAGGGGCTGAGCCGCCGTTTGGCGGCTCCTGTCCGTTCTCAGCGCAGCAGCTGTGGGGGGAGGGAGGGGCGGCGAGCAGGGGAAATATCCCCATTCAGTGCGGCGTGCATCTCCGTGTTAGATGCGCTCCCATTGAACACAACGGGCTGGGAATTTGCACCGCATTGCACAGAAAACGCACACTTTTTTTGTGCAATGAGGAGTGCGAATGCACCGGACATATATGAACTGGACACATTGAAATGAATGAATTCTCAAGTGTCCTGCGAATTGGATGCAGTTTAAGCCGCATCCAATTCGCATTGGCGTGAACCCAGCCTAAATCTCAGGGATCTCTGCTATGCAAATGGCCTGATCCCCTCACCCGTTGGGCTTTACTACTGGGCAGTGAGACCATTGTGACAAGCGTGACCACCAGAGGTGATAAGGTATAGACACAGGCCTTGGTTTTGTTGCCACAATAAACCTTGTTGTCTTCTGTAAAGAAAGGACTTATAATGCACCGGTGCTAGCTAAAGAATCACTCTCTAAGACCTCTGGTTCCTTCCACCAGCCCCTATGTCAATGCATGGCACACAACAGTCATGTAGGGGCATCCAACACAGTCAAAGTGAATTGGATGTTGAAGGCTTTTTAGCAAGCATAGCTTTTTAAGATTGGCATGTCAGGTAAGTATTAATTCTTTTCTTTGCAGGGTGCAGTTTTTAAATGTAGCTTTAAACTGGTTAAAACCTGCGCACCAGATCACCCTGGGATTCAGAGTCCCCAAATCGCTCAATGTAAAATCTGACCAGGTATGCAGGCAATCACTGTCTGCTACATAATACCAGTGAACAGTTAAACACTTCAAACTTTAACCACTTCAGCCCCAGAAGGATTTGCCCCCTTCCTGACCAGAGCACTTTTTGCGATTCGGCACTGTGCCGCTTTAACTGACAATTGCGTGCCACGTTGTATCCAAACAAAATTGACGTTCTTTTTTCCCCCACAAATAGAGCTTTCTTTTGGTGGTATTTGATCACCTCTGCAGTTTTTATTTTTTGCCCTATAAACAAAAAAAGAGCAACAATTTTGAAAAAAAATATTTTTTTTTTTACTTTTTGCTATTATAAATATCCAAAAAATAAAAAAACAAATTTATTCATCAGTTTAGGCCGATATATATTGTTCTACATATTTTTGGTAAATAAAATCGCAAAAAGCGTTTATTGAATGGTTTGAGCAAAAGTTGCCACGTTTACAAACCATGAGAATTAATTTATGGCGTTTTCACAATTTTTTTTATTTTTTACTAGTATTGGTGGCAATCTGCTATTTTTAGCGGGATTGCGATATTGCGGCGGACAGATCAGACATTTTTGACACTTTTTTGAGACCACTGAAATCTATACAGCGCTCACAGCTAAAAAAAAAAAAAAAAATGATTACTGTATAAATGTCACTGGCAGGGAAGGGGTTAACCTGTAGGGGGCAATCAAGGGGTTAACTGTGTTCCCTCACTGTGTTCTCACTGTATGGGGGTTGGGCTGGCAGGGGCATGACAGATCTAACTGATACCCATCACAGGGATCAGTAGATCAGTGTCATGCCACTTGTCAGAACAGGGAACCCCCGTGTGTACATTGGCAGTCCCCTGTTCTTCCTCTCTAACAGGCGATCGCAGGTCGCAAGCGGACATCCACTCGACCCACGGGCACACTCACAGGGCATGCAAGCCGCCGACGTTTGGCTACGTTGATTCGGGCAGGAGAGCCGACCTGCCGCAGTACATCTGCATGGGTAGGTCGGCAAGCGGTTAAAAGTACTTTGAATAGTCCAACTGCACTGACCCAGTACCAAAGGGAAACCAAAGAGACTGAGGTATGCCTTCGCCATGACCGAAAACTCCAATTGTTGCATGAGAGCAGGGATTTTTCTTTTTGCTTCTGGTTCAGTTGTGACATACGAAGGGGAATTGGCCCATTTACAGCCAAGGCCAAAAGTTGTGAGAATGACACAAATATTAATTTTCACAAAGTCTGCTGCCTCACTTTTTTTGATGGTGATTTACATATACTACAGAATGTTATGAAGAGTGATCAGATGAATTGCAATTAAATCCAAAGTCCATCTTTGTCGTGAAAATGAACTTTATCCCATAGAAAACATTTCCATTGTATTTGTGAAGAAGACTTCAGGGTGCCCAAGAAAGTCCAGCAAGCTCCAGGACCGTCTCCTACAGCTGATTCACCTGCGGAATTGGGGCAACACCAGTGCAGAGCTTGCTCAGGAATGGCAGCAGGCGTGAGGGCATCGGCACGCACAGTGAGGAGACGACTTTTAGAGGATGGCATGGTGTCAAAAAGGGCAGCAAAGAAGCCTCTTCTCTTCAGGGAAAACATCAGGAACAGACTGATATTCTGCAAAAGGCGCAGTGATTGGACTACTGAGGACTGGGGTAAAGACATTTTCTCTGATGAATCCCCTTTCCGATTGTTTGGGGCATCCAGGAAAAACCTTGTCCAGAGTAGAAAAGGTCCTGTGTCATGCCAACAGTAAAGCATCCTGAGACCATTCATGTGTGGGGTTGCTTCTCAGGTAAGGGAATGGGCTTACTCACAATTTGGCATAAGAACACCGCCATGAATAAAGAATGTACAAAAACATCCTCCCTGAGCAACTTCTCCCAACCATCCAAGAACAGTTTGGTGAGGAACAATGACTTTTCCAGCACGATTGAGCACCTTGCCTTAAGGCGAACGTGATAACTAAGTGGCTTGGGGAACAAAACATCAACATTTTGGGTCCTTGGGCAGGAAACTCCCCAGACCTTAATCGCATTGAGAACTTGTGGTCAATCCTCAAGAGGCGGGTGAGCAAAAAAAAAAAAAACCCTGCAAATTCTGACAAACTCCAAGCTTTGATTATGCAAGAGTGGGCGGCCATCAGTCAGGATGTGGCCCATAAGTTGATTGATAGAATGCCAGGGCGAATTGCAGAGATCTTGAAAAAGAAGGATCAACGCTGCAAATATTGACTCTTTGCATAAACGGAATTGTAATTGTCAATAAAAACCTTTGAACATGAAATGCTTGTAATTATACTTCAGTGTAACAGTAACATCTGACAAAAAGATCTAAAAACACTGAAGCAGCAGACTTTGTGAAAATTAATATTTGTGTCATTCTGAAAACTTTTGGCCACAGCTGTGCACAGCGTCTTCTAATTTCTGAGTATACAGAACAGAGGATAAAGAAACCTGAGCTGTGAGTTTTTCTAACTTATCTTATGTAAATCCTACATGGATGACTTTTAGCTTGCTAAAGCACTATTACTCAAACAAATTCCTTGTTTTTTCCCCCTAAAATCCTGTTTTCATATTTTTTTATCCTTTTTGAATCTCTGCACTGCTGATCTCCTGCAGCCTTTTTGCAATCAATTCCTGTCTGCATGCATACAACCTAGCAACAGCTGCACATCAGTGCTCTGGATCAGCTCCCTGATAGTGGACCATGCCTGCCTCTTCAATTAGAGGCACAGGTGACAGTGTAACAAAGCATAAGAACAACTATCAAAAGGAAACACGGAGGGGGCACACTTGTAGACCATCTGGTCAAATCATATGACATATCATATATGGTGTGTTTCACCCGCTCATGGGCTTAACCTTAAAGGACCTCTATGATTAAACCCATAAGCAGGCGAAATGCGTTAAAAGGGTATGGCTTGGGAGGAGACAAGCTGAAGCCAATCTGACATCTGATCATTTGACCAGGTGGTCTGCTGGTGTGCATGTCCATGTTCTTTCTAGATATTTGGCTGGATGGACCCTTTGGAATCAAGCACCCCAAAGTGATTGAAGTCACCTGGATGATATTTAGTGGGGCTTCCAGTGGCGCTTGTTTGTGTTTATAGGTCAAAGCATAAGCACAGTTAGTTGTTACCCGATAAAATAAATGCCTGAACAAGGACCCTTGTGGCTGGATCACCAGGTATTCTTTTAATTAATGCTGCAGGCCTAAAGCAGAGCTCCACCCAAAAGGGTGTGCGGTGATCTACAAAACTTGCGCAGCTCGTGCATACGCAGCAGGAAACAGGTTGTGAAGCCACTGGGCTTCACTTCATGTTTCCCTAGGTAAGGATGCCGATGGACGAATCAGCTTTGAGTGCCGACATCGCAGGCTCCCCAGACAGGTAAGTGTTATGTTAAAAGTCAGCAGCTACAGTATTTGTAGCTACTGACTTATTTTTTTTTCCCCCAGGCTGGAACTCCGCATTAAGAAGACTGAGAATGACTTCTGAGCCCCGGTTCACATATGTGCGATGCGGGAATCGATACGATTACAGAGCTGGTTCCCGCATCAAATTCTTTCCGCGGGCAGTTCACACCTTCTGTGAACTGCTGCGGGTGTCATTACAAAGTTAATGACACCCCCAGTTTTGTTCACAGATCGCAGTACGAAATGGGAAGTCGCACATGAAATCGGATCACATGCAATGTGATTCCACTGCGGGGGAAAAAAAAGGTCCCTGCACCTTTTTTGTGCCAACCTAATGCGAGTTCAGCCATACAACTGTATGGCTGAACTTGCACTGCTCAGAGATCACATGTGATTGGCTCCTGCAGCCCTATGGAGCGACGGATGTCAGCAGAGATAGGTCCGCTGACACCCGTCGCTCTCCGATCTGCTTCACTTCTGTAAAGTGTCATGGAGGAAAACCACATTTTCCCATCCGTCTGCAGATCAGATGACTACGGACAGTTGGATCTGTTGTCATCCGATTTGCCATAGCGGAGAGAGCGGGGGCTCTGACGGATCAGTCTCTGCACTATCCGTCGGCTCAGCGGGGATCAGCGGATGGATCCCTGCTGAGCAAACTGAGTCCGTTTACGGACACGGCCATGTGAAACCGACATTAACCACTTGCCGACCGCAGTCTGATGGCGGCAAGGTGGCTCGTTATCGCAAACGATAACTAGTGCTGTAAACGCACGCTGCCTGAGGCGCGCTCGCGTGCTCACTGTGTTCCGGGGGGGTCAGTGAGTGAGTAGGGCGGACTCAATCGCCGCCAGCTACCCGCGATGGCCCCCCCGCAGTGAGAGCACGGAGGTCCGTGTAAGTAAACATGGATCTCCGTTCTCATAGAGGGGGAAGGGCTGTGATCACAGGCTTCCTGTATATGGAACCCGTGATCACTCCCTTCCCCCAGCCAGGCCAGCCCACACAGTTAGAACACGCCCAGGGAACACAGTTAACCCTTAGAGCGCCCCTGCAGGTTAACCCCATTCACTGCCAATGACAATTACACAGTAATCAGTGCATTTTTAGAGCACTGATCGCTGTATAAATGCCAATGGTCCCAAAAAAGTGTCAAAATGGTCCGACATGTCCGCTGCAATATCGCAGTACCGCTAAAAATCGCAGATCGTCGCCATTACTAGTAAAAAATAAAAAAAAAATAAAAACCCCAGAAATTAATTCTCAAAATACGAGGAAGAATATAAATCGGCCAAAACCGATGGAAAAAAATGTTTTTTTATATTTTTTTGGGGTTTGTATTTTAGCAAAAAATAAGAAATTTGGGTTTGTTTGCAAAATTGGCGCTCTTCTTTTGTTTATAGCGGCGATCAGAAATGACGCAGTGGTGATCAAATATCACCAAACGAAAGCTCTATTTGTGGGGAAAAAAGGACGCAAATTTATTTTGGGTACAACGTCGCATGATCGCGCAATTGTCAGTTAACTCGACGCAGTGCCGAATCGCAAAAAGGGCTCTGGTCCTAAAGTGGGAAATCCTCCCGGGGCTGAAGTGGTTAAAGTTTACATTTTAGCGATTCTGTTTAGAGGTAACTTGAACCACTTCAGCCCGGCAAAGATTTGCCCCCTTAATGACCAGAGCAATTTTTGCAATTTGGCACTGCATCGCTTTAACTGGCAATTGCGCGGTTGTGTGAAGTTGTACCAAAACAAAATTGACATCCTTATTTATTTACCGCAAACAGAGCTTTCTTTTGGTGGTATTTGATCGCCTCTGCAGTTTTTATTTTTTGCGCTATAAACAAAGAGCGACAATTTTGAAAAAAAGAAAGAACATTTTTTAACTTTTTGCTATAATAAATATCCCCAAAAAAAATAGAAAAAAAATGTATTCATCAGTTTAGGCCAATATACAGTCAGGTCCATAAATATTGGGACGTCGACAAAATTCTAATCTTTTTGGCTCTATACACCACCACAATGGATTTGAAATGAAACAAACAAGATACACTTTCAGCTTTAATTGGAGGGCATTTACATCCAAATCAGGTGAACGGTGTAGGAATTACAACAGTTTGTATATGTGCCTCCCACTTTTTAAGGGACCAAAAGTAATGGGAGAGATTAACAATCATAAATCAAACTTTCACTTTTTAATACTTGGTTGCAAATCCTTTGCAGTCAATTACAGCCTGAAGTCTGGAACGCATAGACATCACCAGACGCTGGGTTTAATTCCTGGTGATGCTCTGCCAGGTCTCTACTGCAACTGTCTTCAGTTCCTGCTTGTTCTTGGGGCATTTTCCCTTCAGTTTTGTCTTCAGCAAGTGAAATGCATGCTCAATCAGATTCAGGTCAGGTGATTGACTTGGCCATTGCATAACATTTCACTTATTTCCCTCAAAAAACTCTTTGGTTGCTTTCGCAGTATGCTTCGGGTCATTGTCCATCTGCACTGTGAAGCGCCGTCCAATGAGTTCTGAAGCATTTGGCTGAATATGAGCAGATAATATTGCCCAAAACACCTCAGAATTCATCCTGCTGCTTTTGTCAGCAATCACATCATCAATAAATACAAGAGAACCAGTTCCATTGGAAGCCATACATGCCCACGCCATGACACTACCACCACCATGCTTCACTGATGAGGTGGTATGCTTTGGATCATGAGCAGTTCCTTTCCTTCTCCATACTCTTCTCTTACCATTACTCTGGTACAAAATGATCCTGGTCTCATCTGACCATAGGATGTTGTTTCAGAACTGTGAAGGCTTTTTTAGATGTTGTTTGGCAAACTCTAATCTGGCCTTCCTGTTTTTGAGGTTCACCAATGGTTGACATCTTGTGGTGAACCCTCTGTATTCACTCTGGTGAAGTCTTCTCTTGATTGTTGACTTTGACACACATACACCTACCTCCTGGAAAGTGTTCTTGATATGGCCAACTGTTGTGAAGGGTGTTTTCTTCACCAGGGAAAGAATTCTTTGGTCATCCACCACAGTTGTTTTTCGTGGTGTTCCGGGTCTTTTTTAGTGTTGCTGAGCTCACCGGTGCGTTCTTTCTTTTTAAGGATGTTTCAAACAGTTGATTTGGCCACACCTAATGTTTTTGCTTTCTCTCTGATGGGTTTGTTTTGTTTTTTCAGCCTAATGATGGCTTGCTTCACTGATAGTGACAGCTCTTTGGATCTCATATTGAGAGTTGACAGCAACAGATTCCAAATGCAAATAGCACACTTGAAATGAACTCTGGACCTTTTATCTGCTCCTTGTAAATGGGATAATGAGGGAATAACACACACCTGGCCATGGAACAGCTGAGCAGCCAATTGTCCCATAAAAAGTGGGAGGCACATATACAAACTGTTGTAATTCCTACACCGTTCACCTGATTTGGATGTCAATACCTTCATATTAAAGCTGAAAGTCTGCAGTTAAAGCACATCTTGTTTGTTTCATTTAAAAATCCATTGTGGTGGTGTATGGAGCCAAAACGATTAGAATTGTGTTGATGTCCCAATATTTATGGACCTGACTGTATATATTCTTCTACATATTTCTATTAAAAAAAAAAAAAAACGCAAAAGGTATATATTTATTGGGATGTGCAAAAGCTATTGCGCCTACAAACTATGGGAATAGATTTATGCGATTTTTATTATTATTTATTTTTTTTTTTTACTAGTAATGGCGGCGATCTGATCAGGACTGACATTGCGGCGGCTGGATCAGACACTTTTTACACTTTTTTGGGACCACTGACACTTATACAGCGATCAGAGCTAAAAATAGACACGGATTACTGTATAAATGTCACTGGCAGGGAAGGGGTTAAGCTCTAGGGGCGATCAAGGGGTTACCTGTGTTCCCTCACTGTATTCTGTGTGGAGGCTGGGATGGCTGGGGCATGACAGATCTCACTGTTCCCGATCACTGGGAACAGTAGATAAGTGTCATGTCAAACAGATGTCACATGCCCCCACCTATAACTGGCCATTACAGTAAGGAGCACTGGAAGGGCAGACACATGTCAAACAAAAACCAAAGAATTTCCAAGCTCAACTTACTGACCAGCTTGTGACCAACCAAATTAACCTGGCTAACAGTATGTGTTAAAAACAGGGGTTTGGTTACACACATTTGCAAATGCATGTGTAAGCTGCAGGCCGGCGACAAGGCACCCTGTATACTGCAGAACCTATCTCTGTATAAGAGTCTCCACAATGGAAGCACATGCATTTAATGGATAGCTGTAGGGCAGGTGACTGGAGGAGCCCAACCCTCCTTAAAGGTACAGGAACACACTGAACACCCAGCACATTGCGCAATGGTGGCTAAGGTGTCAGTGTGTTGCCTCACCAATATATCAACAATACAAACAGATGTCACGTGCCCCCACCTATAACTGGCCATTACAGTAAGGAGCACTGGAAGTGTCATGTCCCCTGACAGAATGGGGATCCGCTGTGTTTACAATCGACATGCGGGCACGCTCACGGAACTTGCAGCAGGCGTGAGCACGCGCCGCCGCCCTCCCGCCCGCAACAGCGCATGCACGAGCCGACACACCATTACGGCGGTTTGGGCAGGAGAACCGACCTGCAGCCGTAAAATGACGGTGGCTGGTCGGCAAGCGGTTAAAGTGGTATTAAGCCCAAAAGCAAACATGATTTTGCAGCTTACCAATTCTTAGATGTGATGGCTGCATTTGTTTCCTTTTTTAGGCTTTTTCTTCTATTTTCATTTGTTGATCTGGGCAGCAAGTCTATCGTTTTTCACAGCACAAACTCTCCAGCAGAATGTATCAGTTTACATGGATGAGACAAACCAAAACAAACACTGGCAGGGATGATTAAAATTAGAGCTGCACGAATCTGGCTAAAATGAGAATCACAATTTTTTACTTAGAATATAGATCACAATTCTCGCGGCGTAACATCATCTTTCACATAATACAAAAAAATTGGACTAACTTTACTGTTTAGTTTCTTCTTTAATTCAATAAATTAAAAATAAAAAACTGCATTTGAAAGACCGCTGCGTAAATGCAGTGCGACATAAAATATTGCAACAACCTCCATTTTATTCTCTAGGGTCTCTGATAAAAAATATATATAATGTTTGAGGGTTCAAAGTAATTTTCTAGCAAAAAATACTGATGTTAACTTGAAAGCAACAAGTGTCAGAAAAAGGCTTAGTCTTTAAGTGGTTAAACTGACCTTGTTTACAGACCGAAGTTCATCCCTTTGATCTAAAAGAACCAAATGATACAATGTTTCTCTTTATCTCCAATAAAGCAGCTGTGAAAAGAGAATAGTTCTGCACTGATATGAGGAAATGCTGTTTTAATACCGTGAGGGGGTTGAATCGCAATCTTGATTCTTTAGCCATTAATCGTGCAGCTCTAATTAAAATGATCAGCTTTTGTTTGTTTATGTAAAACCTTTATCCCAAAAGGAACAAAACTGATTGCTGTAACAGCTTACGAAGTGTGAGCTGGAGTATGGCTTCAATTTATTAGTGGTTCTAAATCTGCTGTGCATCCTTTTCTCATTCCTCCAGAGTTGTGTCTCACTAATTAAGGTGGTGTGATACCGGCCAGATCACCAGGGAAAAAACAAGCCGAAAAAAAAAAAAAGAAAACTGATGCAGCCACCACATCTAATGATTGGTAAGCTGCAATATAACACATTTTTTGTTTTGGGTCTAACACCACTTTAAGTTAGGCAGTGGACAAGGCTTGAGATTAAAGAACAAATTTCAACCCCTGAATCTCAAGAAAATAAGAGCTAAATCAGAGGCAAATATCAATAAGTATAAGTGTGCCTTATAGAGCAAGTGTCACTTTTCACAATATTCGGTTCCCGAACATGTAGTACTTTATCCCATCTTCCTAGGTGCTCTGTAACACTGGCTGTGATATCAGACCGGACGCGCAGCCTTGGCACACAGCCAGCCATCACTGCAACTAGCAAGGAGATGGCTGATTTGCTAGCAAGTGTCTGTCTCCAGCTCCCAGCACTGAGCCCAAGGCAAGCACCAGCATGAGGAATGCAGAGGGAGGGGAAACTGAGGCAGCAGTGTAGGGCTGCTGTGCACCAGATGGGGTGCCCTGTGCAACATCACAGCTAGCATTACTGGGTACCTAGGAAGATGACATGAACTACTACCGTGTTTCCCCGAAAATAAGACCAGGTCTTATATTAATTTTGGCAACAAAAGACACAGTAAGGCTTATTTTCGGGGTAGGTCTTATCATGAAATGTGCTGTCTCCTCTACCCCTCACCCTCCCTGCCTGTCAGGAATCCCCAGTGTGAATAGTAAAAGTGGTTGTAAAATCCTATAATCCACACTCTTCCTGTGTGTGTTTCTGTAATATAATTTCGTTATAGCGATCGGCGCTTCCGTGACCCGCCGGGGCTGTCTTCCCCACTCCGAGCACTGCAGAGAGGAGGAGGGGGATCCCCTGCTGACAGCAGGGAGAAGAGGAGAAGATCAGCTGAGTCCGAGTGGCGCTATAGCAAAGGTATTTGGCACAATTATATTACAGAAACACACACAGTTTACATGATAGAATACTGTAAGACAGTGGATTCTAGGATTTTACAAGCACTTTCAACTAGGGCTTATTTTTGGGGTAGAACTTGTATAGCAGCCCTCCCCGAAAATCACAGTAGGTCTTATTTTCGGGGAAACACTGTATTTCCCATCAGGAACAGTTAAAATTCAAACACCAAACATAAGGAATCTCGCATAATTCCAGTCATGGCAGTTTTGTTTAGGGAAAAATACAAGAGAGCTTAAAAGTGAACATGTGATTTGGATGCGATATTCCTTTTTTGCAATGTGCTAATCTTAGGCTCCTAAGACTTTACTGTGACAGTGAAATATGCCTGCAGACAGCTGGACATAGAAGCTGCTTCAAAGGACATTGCATTTACCTTTCTTAAGTGAGGTTACATCCCCCTCCTCTGGTGGCAGTCCTGAACCTCCATCTTTCCAAAACGGGTTTAATTCCCTGGCTTGCAGCTTTTCCTGAAAGTAAACCCACTCAGTCTCAATAAACTTTGCACAGAAGTCACAATCACACCAAGACAATACATGGCAACAATACAGAAATATATAACAGTTCTGTCATTTAGGGCCGGTTCACACTATTGTGATGTCTGTGCAATGCGAATTCAGCCATACAAACTGTATTGCATTCGGACCCAACTAGTGCAGGACCCTTTTTTTGTCTGCACTGGAATCGGATCGCATTGCGTTTTGCAAACTGATTGTGGGGTGTCGTTAACATACACTCTGCAATCAGTTCGCATGAACAGGTTGAGATTTTGATGCAGTGCGAATTTGCACCGCATTTAGTGTGAATCGCCCTTAGTCTCGGTTCACACTGGTGTGATGCAGGAACCAGCGCGATTCCTGTACGGGTTCCCACATCGCATTGGCTCACAGGCAGTTCACACTGCCCTCTGCGAACCGCTGCGGGTGTCAATGTAAAGTTAATGACACCCCCAAATTGGTTTTGCAGAATGCAGTGTGAATTGTGGAATCAGATTGCATGGGTTTGAACACCCATGCAATCCGATTCCAGTGCGGACCAAAAAATGGTCTTGCACCATTTTGGCGCTCATGCAACACAATTTCAGCTATACAATCTGTACAATGCATGAGATGATCACAATAATGCGGTGCCAATCACATGCAATATCTGGCATCACATTAGTGTGACCTCAGCCTAAACCTGTTCAATGCTTCACCTGCTACACATGTGCAAAATTCCAGTCTAAATAGGAAGTAATATACAGTATAATTTCAGTGATTGCATACTTTAAAACAGAACTCCAGCCTTTTAGTCCTGCACAATTGTACAGACTCCTCTCCATTACTGAAATGGCTTACTGCACACTATGGGCTTCAGTTCAAGTCTTTAAACAGCCGCTAATGTCGCAGCTGTTCAAGTACAAAAGCAGGCAGCAGAGATTCCTCCATTCACACAGTTTATTGTGGATGGAGGCAGCCAGTAGATTTCTATCATTTAGACCATGGCTAGCTTGAAGTATGGGTTTTTTTTTTTTGTTTTTTTGTTTTTAAGATTCATACTAAAGGCCCGTACACATGTTCCGATGGTTGGTCAACAACGGTCGTCCAACAGCCTGTTGGCCGATAATCCGATCGTGTGTACGTGCGATTATACTGCTGATTTCCAATCGTCGTCCAACAAGGCGTTGGCCGATTGTTGGCCCATGTGTACAGAGGTTGACCAAACAAAAGTTGGAAGTGCAAACACGCATGCTCGGAATCCAGGAAGTGTTCGGTCGTGTAAACCTGTGTTCCTAATTCACAAATCACATTCACCTGAACTTCCTCTTTATACGCTCGTAACACGTCACTACGTTCGGCTTTGTTGGGCAATTACTTGCTTAAGGTTAGTATGCTAGACCAAACCGCCGTTGCCCAATTTGGGAAAAAGTTGGACGTTCAGTTGACCAACCATCGGCTTAGGTGTACAAGGCTTTACCTAGGCCAGTGGTTCTCAACTCCGGCCCTCAGGACCCACCAACAGGCCAGATTTTAAGTATTACATTGGGGAGATGCAGACTAGAATACTGCAATCACTGAGCAGCAAATGATATCACCTGTAATGTATTTCAGTTATCCTGCAGACCTGGCCTGTGAGTCCCGAGGACCGGAGTTGAGAACCACTGACCTAGGCGGATACAGCATCGGTCCGATGTCCCCCGGCGCTTCTACAATAAGAACTGAGCGATCAAACACCGCTCATTGCTTGGTTCTGACAGCTCCCTGAGCAAAAAGCTGCTGACTATCAGTCACAGCTCTCTGCTCTGCCCCCTCCTCACTCACTGGAGCGCTGGACTGTGAAGGGGGCGGGGGCAGCCAGCTCAGGCTCTCAGCGTTGTGCTGAGAGGCTGAGTCGGGTGTTGGTCCAGGGATCTGGCTGATCCTGACTCTATGGTTAGGATGACGTGGAGCCTGGATCGACTCTGTGATGCTCTCTGCTGAAAACAGGTCACAGGGTGGTGGAACGAACTTTGGCTGTACTTCTTTAACCACTTCAGCCCGGAAGGATTTCACACTTTAGGACCAAAGCACTTTTTGTCATTCGGCACTGCGTCATTTTAACGGACAATTGTGCGGTCGTGCGACGTTGTACCCAAACAAAATTTGCGTCCTTTTTTTTCCCACAAATAGAGCTTTCTTTTGGTGGTATTTGATCACCTCTGCGTCATTTCTGATCGCCGCTATAAACAAAAGAAAAGCGATAATTTTGCAAAAAAAATGCACTGATTACTGTGTAAATGTCATAGGCAGTGAAGAGGTTAACCTGCAGGGGCCGCTCTAAGGGTTAACTGCGTTCCCTGGGCGTGTTCTAACTGTATGGGGACTGCCCTAGCTGGGGAAGGGGATGATCACAGCTTCCATATAGAGGAAGCCTGTGATCATTGCCCTTCCCCCTCTAACAGAACGGAGATCCGTGTTTACATACACGGACCTCCGTTCTTTCACTGCGGGGGGGACATCGCGGGTAGCCAGCGGCAATCGAGTCCACCCTACCCGCTCCCTGCCCACCACCCCCAAACACAGTGTGCGAGCGTGCCTCCAGCGGCGTGCCCTTACAGTGAGAGATATCGCAGCCGGCGTCATATGACGGCGGTTTGCGATATCGAGCCACTTTGCCGCTGTCAGACATTAGTCGGCAAGTGGTTAAAGTGGAGTTCAACCCCCCCAGGAAAAAAATTAAAAGCCTGCAGCTACACATACTGTAGCAGCTGACTTTTAACCACTTCCAACCCAACTACATCATATGACGTACGTACGATCAGCGACAGGGAAAAGGAATCGGTCCTTCCCAGAAGCTTACCATAGAGCATGCGACGGGCCAGATGGCCCCCGGACGTCTCTATGATCTTCCGGAGGCTGGGCGCAATGTTATGACGTCACGCCTAACCTCTGCATCTGAAAAAATGCCGCTGCCTAGGCTGGGAAGCCAGAATCATTTTTTTTTTCAGGCTTCCCAGCCTAGAGGTGAGAAGTGGGGACTTATTGATCCCAGATCTCACTGCAAGGAGGACCTGTCACGCACTATTCCTATTACAAGGGATGTTTACATAGGAATAAAAGTGATAAAAAAAAAAAGTAAAAAGTGTCAAAATAGAAAAACACAAGTAAAATAAACAATAAAAAAAAAAAAATTAAAGCTCCCGGTCCCCGCATGCTCACGCGCAGAAGCAAGCGCATAAGTAGTTCGCGCCCACATATGTAACCGACGTTCAAACCACACGTGTGAGGTATCGCCATGAACGTTCGAGCGAGAGCAATAATTCTAGCACTAGACCTCCTCTGTAACTCTAAACATGTAACCTGTAAAAAATTGAGTCGCCAATGGGGATTTTTATGTACAGTTTGGCGCCATTCAACGAGTGTGCACAATTTCACAGAGTGACATATTAGATATCTATTTACTCAGCATAACATCATCTTTCACAATATGCAAAAAAATCGGGCTAACTTTACTGTTTTTTTTTTTTTTTTTTAAAACGGGTTTGAAAAATTACTGCGCAAATACCATGCGAGATAAAAAGTTGTAACAACCACCATTTTATTCCCTAGGGTCTCTGCTAAAAAAGACATATATAATGTTTGGGGGTTCTGAGTAATTTTCTAGCAAAAAAATTATAATTTTTACATGTAGGAGCGAAGTGTCACAATTGGCCTGGGTAGAAAACGGTTAATGCTAGGACTTACCTGTCCGGGAATCTAGCAAAGTCGGCATCCCAGCCAATGTTTCCATCGGCTTTCGGGTGCTGCCGTCGCCATTCGTTGCAAGGGAAACCGGCAGTGAAGCCTTTCAGCTTCACAGCCGGTTCCCTACTGCGCATGCGCGAATGGCCCGGCGGCAGGGGAAGGAGAAGGGAGCCGAACTTCCAAGTGATCTCGCCGTGGCGAGATCTCTCAGAAGTGGGGATGGGTACCTGTCAAAAAAAGGTACACGCTGCTCCACCCCGAAAGGTGACAAATGTGGCACCGGGGGGGGGGGGAGCTTCCACTTTTGGGTGGAGTTGTCACCGAAACAAGTATCCCCATGGCTAGTTTTCCCCTCAACTCCTGTTTCAATGACAACTTGAAGCTCAACTCTGGGAAAAATGTTGAATTATCTGTTGCAGTGGTGGAAAATTTATATGATCCATTCCCCCAGCAGGTGGCGCTCGTCCATGATTCAGTGGTTGACTGTCTCTTTGGTGTCCTCTAGAGCTGCACAATTAAGGCTTTATTTACACGGGATGCTATTTCAACCCCCTTTGAATGATTTTTTTTGACAGCTAGAAGCTGGCGTCTAAATCGGCGTTCACATCTAGGAGCGTTTTTAATTTTTTTTTTTTTTTTTTTAATTAAAACGGCTGTAAACAAATCATTCCAGACGTGAGTTACCGCGTTTAGGCACGTTTACAAGTTGTTTGGAGTTTCAAATGCCTCTGAACTGGCGTCTGAACCCATTTTTTTGCATTCCAAAAAAAGCCTTTAAATGCAACTGCCTAGAAATGGCCTTAAACGACCCTTTGTACATGTACTGATAAGATAACATAGAGGAAAGTTCAGAGGCAGCTGAAAATACACCCAAATGCCTCTAAACCTCTGTTTACCAGCAGCAGTATAAATGAGGCCTAAGCCTTAAAAGATCGCAATCTCAATTCAACACCCCTCACAATCTTAACCCAATATTTCCTTGATTCTATGTGACAAGTGCAGAGCCGCTCAGAGCTGTCAAAAAAAAAAAAAAAAGCGGGCAATGTTTTTCAACATTCCTCAGCACTGGGAGATAGCGAAGGGAAAGGATACAAAGTATCTCTTGATTCTTTTAGATCAAAGAAATGAACTCTGGTCTGTAGATGAGGGCAGTTCAACCACTTAAAGTGGATGTAAATCCGATTCATGAAATTTGAGCTGGGCACGTCCATCTGCAGAGTTTTCTTATCTCTCTTCAAAGCCCTGTCCTGCTCCGTTCCCCTGTTATCAGCCTGGTAACTTTTGACAAGCTCTCCGAGACCCAGAGATAGAAGTGTGTGTTGGAGGAGATTGCTATACATAGATTAGCACACTGCTGCAAGACACACAGGCAACCCCCTGCATGTGTGGGGAGGGGGTGTGTGCCTTTCCTCCAATCAGCTGTCTCACAGTGTCCAGAAATAACCCCTCTTAGAGGGGAATGAGGAAGTGAAAAAGAAATTGCACTTTCTAAACAGTATATAAATATGAAGATAGAAGATATACCTGTAAGACTTTTATAGGGAGATTTGTTTTATCTCTGTGTATCATCTGAGGCTGTTCATTTCACTGGGTATATGTGAGGGTTTACATCCACTTTAACCAGTTGCCGACCGGCCGCCAGCATAACACGGCGGCAGGTTGGCACTGCTGCGCGAATCGCCATAGCTGTACGGCAGTCTGCCGATGTCCGCGGCCACCCGCTATCGCCTGTTACAGAGGCAGAACAGAGATGTTCCCAGTGATCGGGAAGAGTGAGATCTGTCATGCCCCGGCCAGCCCAGCCCCCACACAGTTAGAACACAGTAAGGGAACACAGTTAACCCCTTGATCGCCCCCTACAGATTAATCCCTTCCCTGCCAGTGACATTTATACAGTAATCAGTGGCTATTTTTAGTGGCTTTACAACTTGAGGGTAGACAATACAAATACAATACACTTAAATATAGTATATATATATATATATATTTTAGCAGGGACCCTAGAGAATAAAATGGCAGTTGTTGCAATATTCTATGTCAAGGTATTTGTGCAGCAGTCTTTCAAACGCAGTTTTTTGGAAACAAAACACACTTCAATTAATTAAAAAAAAAAAAAAAAAAAAAAAAGTAAAAAGTTAGCCCAATTATTTGTATAATGTGAAAGAAAGATGATGTTACACCACGAGAATCGTGAGAGAATCGCAATCTTTATTTTAAGCAAAAAATTTGTGATTCTCATTTTAGCCAGAATGGTGCAGTTCTAGTGTCCTCACATCCAGCGCAGGGCTATGGACGCTGCTCTATTCTTAATGACCCTAGACCGGTGGAGCATGGGGGTGCAGATGTTGCATGGGCTGATCTAGTTGGCAGGATGAGGGGCAGAATGGAGGCAAATGCGTCTCCTTTTATTGTTCCCCTAGACTTAAACAATGAACGTTTGCAGTGCGGGCACAGCCCCATCACAAGGGATCATTTTTTAGTAGGGATGCACCGAAATTTCGGCGGCCGAAAATGGCATTTTCGGCACATAGCCGAAAGAAAATAAATGCCGATAATGAATCCGAAAAAGGGGCGGGGTCACGCAGGGTCGCCCCACCCCCTGGGTGCCGCACTTGTGTCATCCTGGCAGAGTCCTCCCCTCCCTCCTCGCGATCTCATGTTGTGTCACAGAGCTGCATTAAATCACTGGGCAGCTCTGTAACAGTGTCCCGCCTCCTAGGCAGCCTCTTGACGTTGTTACAGAGCTGCCCAGTGATTTAATGCAGCTCCGTGACACAGCATGAGATAGCAGGCACAGACATTCAGGGCTGATCCTGAACACTACAGACGCTGGGAGGGAGGGGGCAGGGGAAGCATCTGATAAAACATGCCGTGCTGAAATTACATGCCGGTCTCCAGAAACCCCATCCACTTGCTGCTCTCCTCCCCCTCCGATGGCTGCTCTGTCCTCTGCTATGTGTGTCACTGTGTGCAGGTGACTTCGTGCACATCACCTCCAGCATGTCTGCACTTAACTCCTCACATCCCCTCTGCCACCCCTCCCTGCTGGCCTGTGAAAAAATGAAAGCAGCCAAACTGATATACTGCTCAGCATTCCAATCAATCTCTCTCTCTTTCTCCCCCTCTCTGTCTCTTTCTCTCTCTGTCTGTCTCTGTCTCTCCCCCTTCTCTCTCTTTCTCTGTCTCTCTCCCTCTCATTCTCTCTCTCTCTCTCCCCCTCTGTCTCTCTCTCTCCCTCCGTGTCTCTCCCTCTCCCTCCGTGTCTCTCCCTCTCCCTCCGTGTCTCTCCCTCTCCCTCCGTGTCTCTCCCTCTCCCTCCGTGTCTCTCCCTCTCCCTCCGTCTCTCTCCCTCTCCCTCCGTCTCTCCCTCTGTCTCTCTCTCTCTCCCTCTGTCGCTCTCTCTCTCCCTCTGTCTCTCTCTCTCTCCCTGTCTCTCTCTCTCTCCCTCTGTCTCTCTCTCTCCCTCTGTCTCTCTCTCTCC
>BLSH010191986.1:536839-575245 GCA_018402905.1 Glandirana rugosa
AAAAAAAAAAAAAAAAAAAAAAATCAAAACCTATCTCACCACTGAACATCGTAGAGACAATCCAACAAAAAACGTGAAATATAGGGACGAGACCTCTAGGTCACTAGTAACAGGGGCCCCGATTTCGTTCACCTTTTAGTTTTGAGGATTTCGGGTTGAGGCCTGTTGATTTTTTATCACTACGTGGCTTACCTTTAAAACCACGGCTTTGACTATGGCTTTTACTTCCTACGTGATCCGGCTTTTGGCTATGGCTTTTACTGTCAAAAATTTTTTATTAATATAAAAAATATATATCAACATAATATAAGGTGAAAATTAATTATAGTAGTCAATAATTAAAAGTGGAATATAATACAACTATATATAAAAAATATAATTATTTTTTAAAAACTGTCATTTTCGGTATCGGTTTTCGGCCTAGTGCATCCTTCATTTTCGGTATCAGTTTCGGCACCAAAATTTCCATTCGGTGCATCACTATTTTTTAGTTGTCCGGAGTTGGGCTTTAGGAGTTTTGATTTTCCACTTGCTTTAGCCCCGGGGACAATGATCACTGGATCTCCAGAGCAGGGATATAAAGTGCAAAAAACAACCTAACAGAGATGCTACAAGTCACCACTCTATCCAAAACTAAAAAAAAAAAAAAAAAAAAAAAAAAAAAAAAAAAAAAAAAAAAAAAAAAGATTGCTTGGTTTTAGATACATTTTATTCCCAAACAAGATCAAATGTATTTTACATTGCATATCATGTCCTGTCTCATATACCAGTTTTATGGTCGGTGTGATTCATATTTATTGCTCAGGGTACATGTCTGCCTAATACAGCTCCATATGCATTTACCATAATGCTAAACAGGCTGCTTTCCTCTGTTCTCTGTGACATTTCTAAAACTTGCATTCATTCCATCAGCAAGGTGATGGATCAGATCTCATTTGCGATAAATATAAAAAATGTGGCAATAATCATTGTGGAAAGCATAAAAGCCCTGTTCCCATCTAGATGTAGCATCACATTGTGAGCGGAATATAAAGCAATATATGCCTGGGGCAAAGGACAAATGGTAATGTTGCAGCAGCTAATGTGATGAATAACAGTTACACAAAATGACATGAGCAATGGGGGGAGAAGGAGACAGCGGAGGAAGTAATCAGGATATTCCAAGCAAGGCACATGGTTCCAATAAACATACATATACCGGAGCTACAGGGGAGATGTGGGCACGTCAACCCGTCCTAAAAGGAATGGATTCCCAGGTCCTGTGACAGGGCAACTGGTAAAAAAAAATGTTAAAAGAAGGGCATGGGCACAATTCTGTTTGTATCCAGAGTCTAAGTACAGTTAACATACACTATATTACCATAAGTATTGGGACGCCTGCCTTTACAAACACATAAACTTTAATGGCACCCCAGTCTTAGTCTGTAGGGTTCAATATTGAGTTGGCCCACCCTTTGTAGCTATAACAGCTTTAACTCTTCTGGGAAGACTGTCCACATAGTTTAAGAATGTCTATGGGAATGTTTGACCATTCTTCCAGAAGAGCATTTAAGAGGTCAGGCACTGATGTTGGAGAGAAGGCCTGGCTTGCAGTCTCCGCCAGCCAAGTTCCTCCACCCCAAACGCGCTCATCCATGTCATTATGGACCTTGCTTTGTGCACTGGTCCAAATCATTTGGTGTAGGGGGGATTATGGTGTGGGACTGATTTTCAGAGGCTGGGCTTGGCCCCTTAGTTCCAGTGAAGGGAACTCTTAAGGCGTCAGCATACTAAGACATTTTGGACAATTTCATGCTCCCAACTTTGTGGGAACAGTTTGGGGATGGCCCCCTCCAGTTCCAACATGACTGCGCACCACTGCACAAAGCAAGGTCCATAAAAAGATGGATGAGCGAGTTTGGGGTGGAGGAACTTGACTGGTCTGCACAGAGCCCTGACCTCAACCCGATAGAACACCTTTGGGATGAATTAGAGCAGAGACTGCAAGCCAGGCCTTCTCATCCAAAAACAGTGCCTGACCTCACAAATGTGCTTCTGGAAGAATGGTCAAACATTCCCATAGACACTCCTAAACCTTGTGGACAGCCTTCCCAGAAGAGTTGAAGCTGTTATAGCTGCAAAGGGTGGGCCAACTCGATATTGAACCCTTTGGACTAAAGCTGGCCATACATTATACAACTTTCTTACTCAATTTTCTTTAGATTTACCTTCAACTATGTAGTGCAAGGGCCTGCATGATTGCATACAAATTGAAAGTGTTTAGGGTTGACAACATATTATATGATTTTGGTAAATCTAAAGGAAAGGTGTACAAGAAAATTGGATAATCTATGGCTAGCCTTAGACTGGGATGCCATTAAGCGTGTAAAGGCAGGCGTACCAATACTTTTGGTAATATAGTGTACATTCCTATCAATGGAAAACATCTGTTTTCTAAAGAAAACATGTACTGAAATACACAGGCTACCATTGCTGATCTTTGTAAAAATGCTAGTTTTCTGGCTGTGTTCTGCCTTAATATTCTAAGTCACTGATCCGAAACAAGATGCTGCTTGTGACTTGGGAGAAAAACATAGCCCCCAATATCCATCCTCAAGTCAGTGGCTTAGAAAGTACTGAAACCTTTGAGAGGCAACAGACTACTATTTTCAAAAAGGCAGCCTGTGTTTTTTTTTCTTTCCATACAGGATTTCTTTAACCTGTTCTAAGCTTGTGGAAAGAAGTAAAATGGGAATGCTACGCCTGCTTGGCGTCTTGTGTGATACGCAACCTTCAGAGAGCAGTGGTAAGAGACAGATAGTGTCAGCATGAATACTAAAGCACTGCTGCCACAGGGGACGTGCACAGAAATGCCACAATAAGGCTACAGCTTTGTGCAGCTTTTGGGAGTGTTTTATGTGTAGTCACAGGCAATACAGACCGCTATAAGGCCAGTGGGCAGTGATAGATGGCAATATAAGAAAGGAAAAATATAAACAAATGTATCAAAGCAGCTAGCCTTTTCCAGAAAACACTTTGATCTGATCTGAAGGGACAACTATGCAAATTAAGAATAAAGCATTAGGCCTCATGTACACTGCTGCTAATAAATGGATGTTTAGATGGGCGTTTTTTCCAGCTGCCCCTGAACGCATCTAATGTTATCTTATCAGTCCATGTACACAGGGTCATTTATCCATTTCAATACCATGCACTTAGAACACTTTCCAACCAGACTAATTTTCAGTGCTGTTGCGCTTTGAATGACAATTTCGCAATCGTGCGACCTTGTACCCAAACACATTTTTTTTATCATTTTGTTCCCACAAATAGAGCTTTCTTTTTGTAGTATTTGATCACCTTTGCGTTTTTTGTTTTTTTTTTGCACTACAAATGAAAAAAGACCAAAAATTTTGCTAAAAAAAAAAAAAATCTCTGTTTCTGTCACAAAACTTTATAAATAAGTACATTTTCTCCATCACTGATGGGCACTGATAAGGCAGTACTGATGAGCTGGCACGGACGGGCACTGATGAGGCACTTATATGCAGCAATGATAGGCACTGATAGGCAGCACTGATAAGCAGCACTGACAAATACTGATAGGTGGCACTGATATGCAGCACTGACGGCCACTGATAAGCGGCACTGATTGGCACACATAGGCACACTGGGCACTGATAGGTGGCACTGATGGGCACTGGTAGGTGGCACTGATGGGCACTGATAGGTGGCACTGGTACGCACTGATAGGTGGCACTGGTGGGCAGATGCACTGATAGGGGCCATTTCCATGGTGGTCTAGAGTGACCTCTGAAGGTGGCACTGAGTGCCATCTATATTGGGCACTATGCCCCTTACCTGGCGGTCTCCCTGGTGGTCCTGATCGGCTCCCTGGTGGTCCTGGGTGGGCACATCCCTGGTGGTCCCTGGGCAGGCTCCTTGGTGGTCTAGGGTGGCAATTCGAGGGGGGGCTGCTCCGATTAAGCATAAGCACAAACCCCCGTCAGGAGAGCAGCCGATCGGCTCTCCACTACTCAGGTCTGCAGACCCGAGTACAGGTAAAGCCGAAATACAGCTTTCCTGTTTACACTGTGACCAGCCGTGGTCATGGCTGATCACATGGTAGCACTTTATCGAGATCGGTAATGCGGGGGGGTCAGAATGACCCACCACACCACTGAAAGCTGTGATGTGCACCCCCCCGGCCGCGTGCCAATATGTTATCCTGAGGACGTCATATGATTCCCAGTCAGGATAACTCAACCACTTCTCGGCCGTCATTCTGCATACGGCGGTAGGGAAGTGGTTAAGGTCGTTTCCAAGCAGTTGAGTTTAGAAGCAAAATGAATGACGGGTGTTCAGAGGCATTTGAAACACCAAATGCCTTTAAGAACTTGTAAATGCGCCTAAATGCATCAACTCGCGTCTAGGAGCGCTTTGTTTACAGCCGTTTCCATTAAAAAAAAAAAAAAACAATTCTAGACGCGAACGTGGCATGCAAAACTGACATTTTAGATGCCGGTTTCTAGCTGTCAAGATAAAACGTTCAGGGGAGGTTGAAAAGGGTCCTGTGTGCATGTTGCCTTAAACAGAAGCAATAATACAAAGTTACATTTTAGTCAGGTTGAAAACAACAGAAGCCCATATATTTCAACAGAAAAAAACCCTTCATATGTACAATCCTCTCCCCACAGTTGAATTAGAGCAGTGGTTCTCAACTCCGGTCCTCGGGACCCCCCAACAGGCCAGGTTTGCAGGATAACTGAAATACATCACAGGTGATATCATTTGCTGCTCAGTGATTGCAGAAATCTAGACTGCATCTCCCCAAGGTAATACTTAAAAGCTGGCCTGTTGGTGGGTCCCGAGGACCGGAGTTGAGAACCACTGAATTAGAGGAAAGCAAATAAACTAACTATAAATCATGATCCAATTTGCTTCAGAGGGGGGAAAAAAAAAATTCCTTGCTGATCCCCCAGGAGGCAATCATATATTCCCTGGATCAACAATCTATGGTGTTAATACCTATATATGTTAGTATGCAGTTATATTTTGTGCATTTAGGAATGCAGATAGCTCTTTATTGAAGCAAATCCACTGAGTTGACCAAAACTAGTTCTTGGGGGAGTCTGTTCCATATTTTCACAGCTCTTGCTTGGAGGTTAAATCTCTTTTCCTCCAGATGTGAAGAGGTCCCTCTTGTCCTCTGTAATGACCTTAAAGCCAATTTCCATGTTCCTGTCTCTTTAAATTATTCATCTGGACCAGCTTGGTCCTCTGATTGGTTGAGCGGATGATGTCACGCTCTTCTTTTACTGTATTTGCTTTATTACTTTTAATACAAAGCTGCCTATGCATGGCGCCACTCAGACAGACTCTGCATTGTTCCAGGTGTGAGACGGGAAGACTGTCTCACAGACAGACTCAGCATTGTGTACTGTATGCTGCTAAGGCCGGCTATACATGGTGCAAGTGTCTTTCCTGCAGGTTGCATGAACACCGATAGCTCCTGAGCCATTGTCTGCTCCCTGGCGTGGGGGGGGGGGGGGCGGTTTGAAGACAGTGATGGAGAAGACAATGACTATTACTAACAACTATAGCAACTGCTAGCAATAATCGCAAGAGAATCCGTCAGGCTGTTTGTACCAAAGTTGATCAATAAATCAACTTGGTACATTTAGCCTGCTGATTAACAGTTCGTATCTCGGCCGGTGCCTGCTGAACCGGCCAAGATGCAAATCGTGTATGGCCGGCGTAAAGCTGCATGCAGTACATATAGTGTTTAGAGACAGTGCAGGACTTCGTGAAGGAAACAGTTCGCTTGGATTAGCTTAGTCCAAACTATTTAACCCCTTCCAGCTGGCCTTTAAAGGTTGTAAAAGCCGGGAGGTGGAGGCGGGCATCCGGGTCATGTAACCTCTGTGATTGGCTGTCATAGCGTCCACATGATCAGAAAGCTCCCGATCGCTAGTATGCCGGCTACTGTGCTGGGAGCGCGCACTCAGCACAGTAAGTGGTTTACACAGGGCCGCATATACATGTGTGCCCAGCGTGAAGAAGGTAATGTGACAGGAAACATGGAAATCAGTGAATAACTCTACATCAAGTTCACTATATGGACCACTTATATATTTGTACATGTTGATCATATCCCCCCTTAATCTCCTCTTCTCAAGAGAGAATAAATTCAGATCCTCCAATCTTTCCACATAGCTGAGCTCCTCCAAGCCTCTTATTAGTTTGGTTGCCCTTCTCTGCACTTTCTCCAGTTCCCCGATATCCTTTTTGAGAACTGGTGCCCAAAACTGAACTGCATATTCCAGATGAGGCATTACTAATGATTTGTACAGGGGCAAAATGATATCGCTCTCTGGAGTCCATACCGCTCTTCATACAAGAAAGGATTTTGCTTGTTTTGGAAACCGCAGCTTGGCATTGCATCCCATTATTAAAAGAGAAGTATGGGTTTTGTTTTGCCAGAATCATACTTTTTTTTGTAAATCACTCTTTATTGTTCCAGAATCGTAACATCGATGCTGCATCGTGAAACCCTGCTGATTGCTCAGTTCTCAGGGCTCTCTGAGCAGAGAGCTCAGTCACTGCTGTCTGCTCTGCCCCACCCTCGTTCACTGGATCTCTGGGCTGTTGAGGGGGTGGGAGCAGCCGGCTCAGGCTCCTAGCAGCTCGCTGAAAGGCTGAGCCGGGTGATGGTCCAGGCATGTGGGTGGATCATTCACAACTTCATTGACGTGATCTTGCCCAAGCCTGGACCGGCTCTGTGATTTTCCCCCTTAATAACCAGAGCATCTTTTTACAATTTGGCACTGCGCTGCTTTAACTGGTAATTGCGCGGTCATGCAATGCCGTACCCAAACAAAATTTGTGTCCTTTTTTCCCCACAAATAGAGCTTTCTTTTGGTGGTATTTGTTCACCTCTGCGGTTTTTATTTTTTGCGATATAAACAAAAAAAGAATAAAAATTTGGGAAAAAAAAAAAAAAAGATATTTTCTACGTTTTGTTATAAAAAAAATACAATAAACTAAATTTTAGTCATACATTTAGGCCAAAATGCATTCAGCCACATGTCTCGGGCAAAAAAAGTTCAATAAGTGTATATTTATTGGTTTGCGCAAAAGTTATAGCGTTTACAAACTAGGGTACATTTTCTGGAATTCACGCAGCTTTTAGTTTATGACTGCCTATCTCATTTTTTGAGTTGCTATAATGGAGGGGCAGTACAACCGCCCCCCCCCCAATGACCCCCATTTTGGAAAGTAGACACTCCAAGGAATTAGCTGAGAGGCATGTTGAGCCCATGGAATATTTGATTGAAAAATGACAAAAAAAATACCATGGGTATATGTGAAATTACAGTGAGGAGTGAAATCAAAAATTTACGGCCTTAGAAAGAATGAAGGCAATGATTGATTTTCGGGGTCCTGTATGCGGATAGGCCCCAAAAAAGTCTCATATGTGGGACCATATTCAGGAGAAGCAGCAGAATGTATTTTGTTGTGTAATTTCACATATATCCATGCCATGTGTGAGCAATATATCATTTAGTGACAACTTTGTGTAAAAAAAAAAAAAGAAAAAAATTTTTAATTTTCCCGAAACTTGTGACAAAATATAAAATATTCCATGGACTCAACATGCCTCTCAGCAAATAGCTTGGGGTGTCTACTTTTCTAAATGGGGTCATTTGGGGGGGGGGGGGTATGAACTGTCCTGGCATTTTTTGTCCAACATCACCCACTCTTCTGACCACTTGAGTCCTTCCTGACCCTTATTTGTTTACATGAAAAAATATTTTTTTTGCTAGAAAATTACTTTGAACCCCCAAACATTATATATTTTTAAAGCAGAGGCCTTACAGATTAAAATTGTGGGTGTTGCAATTTTTTTTTCACAAAGTATTTGCGCAGCAATTTCTCAAACGCAATTGTTTGGGGGAAAAAAAACACTTTTTTGAATATCAATGCACAAAAATACACTATATTGCCCAAATATTTGGTGAAATATAAAAGATGATGTTATGCCGAGTACATAGACACCAAACACGACATGCTTTAAAATTACACATTGCATAGCCACGCAGCGGAGACAAACTATATACATTTTATAAGCCTTTACAGGTTACCACTTTAGATTTACAGAGGTCGTCTACTGCTAGAATTACTGCCCTCGATCCGACGTTCCCAGTGATAGCTGCCATGCGCTCACCATTGCGCGTATGCACGGGGGGACAGGGGTGCTTTCATTTTTTTTTTCATATTATTCATTTATACACGGTCCCTTTCATTTTTTTTTTTTTAATCATTTTTATTATCACAGGGAATTTACCCACTTAAGTCCTGGAAGGATATACCCCCTTCCTGACTATAGCACTTTTTGCGATACAGCACTGTGTCGCTTTAACTGACAATTGTGCGGTTGTGCGATGTTGTACCCAAACAAAATTGACGTCCTTTTTTCCCCACAAAAAGACCTCTAAATAAACCTCTGTGGTTTTTATTTTTTGTGCTATAAACAAAAAAAGAGCAACAATTTTGAAAAAAAACACCTATATTTTTTACTTTTTTTTTTTTTTTTTTTTTTTTTTACAGTTTAGGCTATGTATTCTTCTACATATTTTTGTTATATTGTTATATTTGTATATTGATTGGTTTGTGCAAAAGTTATAGTGTCTACAAAATACGGGATATATTTATGGCATTTTTATTTTTTTTTATTTATTTTTTTTAGTAGTAATGGCGGCGATATGTGATTTTTATCAGGACTGTGACATTGCGGCGGACAGATTGGACACTTTTGACACTTTTTTTGGGACCAATGACATTTATACAGCGATCAGAGCTAAAAATAGCCACTGATTACTGAATAAAGGACACTGGCGGGGAAGGGGTTAAACTCTAGGGGGCATTCAAGGGGTTAAATGTGTTCCCTACGTGTATTCTAACTGTGTGGGGGCTGGGCTGGCAGGGACATGACAGATCTGACTGTTCCCGATCACTGGGAACAGTAGATCAGTGTCGGGTCCCCCAACAAAATGGGGATCCGCCGTGTTTACATTGGCAGATCCCCGTTCTGCCTCTGCAGTAGTCGATCGCGGGTCGACGGCAGATATCGCTGCTCACCTGCAAATGGCGTATGCGTGGCCGACGTACCATAATGGCGGTTTTGCACAGCCGAGCCACCCTGCCGCAGTAAAACTGCAGCGGCTGGTTGGCAAGCGGTTAAGTATCCCCTATGATAGTAATATGTAGTGACAGGCACTCTTTTTGAAAAATGTGGGATCTATTAGACTCTAGATCTCTCCTCAGCCCTTAAAGCATCTGACCACACCAAGATCGGTGTGATAAGATGCTTTCCCAATAGCGCTGTTTATATCCGGTGAAACCAAAGTCATGAAATGCTCATAGCATGATGGGCATACATGCACCGTTCTAAAAATATATGCCGAAACATAGGGGCGATGCGCCCCTATGTCCACCCCTGCCCCTATGCTTAGGCATATATGCTCTTTTTTTAACTGTGGTGGTGAAATCACCTCCTACAGCGCTGGAGTGGCTGATTTACATATCGTGGAAGCAAACGCTGTTGCTGTCAAGATAAATAAATCAGTGCTGTAGCTGAATGGCGTACCTGCAAAGCAAATAATGGTTAACAATAAAACACAGTAAACAGTAAAGTATAAAAAAAATTACATACCTGCAAAGCAAACATGATAAGACACAGCAACAATAAAACATTACAGTCAAGCATAAAAAACAGAGCAGAACAATAGAAAGAGAACAAGAAAATGACAACTATTTTGGGCTTTTTTATTTTATTTTTTTACACTTTTATTTGTAACTAACTGTAAAGGTTCCAGGTGCGGGTCTCTAAAAATGTGATGGCATCTTTGGAGACCTTGTGTATGTGTGCCCTAGGACTATGCAGTGCTACACCCTACGCTAATACTCCACTAGTGTGTGGTAGCAACTGAAACATTCACTGATGCAGAGACCAGGTTGGTCAGGACAGGAGGGACAATAAAAGCGGGTGTCACACCTATATCCTGGTTTCCTACAGACACAACATCTTATTTGGGGTGACCTTTGGGTAGGGGTACCACGAAGGACTTCTGGCAAGTGCCTCTCATGCAGCCGGCTCACTGCATTTGGATTGTGATGTTGGGGCACAGAACCTTCTGGAAACAGAAGGGCTGTGACGAGCTCTTCCTGGAATTTTAGGAAGGATCCAGTTTATCCTGATGCTTTATGTAGCACATAAGCGTTCAGCAGAGCCAATTGAAATAAATATAGAGACACTTACCAGCGTCTGGCCTTACGGGCAATTAAGTACGGTGCCATCATCTGGAAGTTGAAGTCCACCCTTCCCATATAAAAGTTGTATTCGTGGAAACAGCACCAGTCGCCATTGAAATTTGGACTGCCATGTCTGCATGGATGGAGAACAGAATGAAGCAGGCTCTCTCACTCCGTCGGGAATCTACAAGTTGGGGGAATCCCCAGTGATTAGATCCCACGGTGTCACATGCGCCAATTCCATGATCAAAAAGGTGACTAACAAGTGCCACGATTGTATAATAATTGTCCACGTACAAGCGTACAAGTGGTACCCCTTTTCGAATAAGGCTGACACCAAGTCCCAAACAATCTTGCCAGCGCTCCCCTATGTAGTTTGGGCAGCTGGGGGGCTCCAGGTGACTATCTTTTTCCCTTGTAAACCATAAAACTATATGTATAGCCTGTGGCCCTGTCATAGAGCTTATACATCTTGACACCTTATCTGGCACGCTTGCTGGGGAGATACTGTTTAAAAGCAAGACGGACAGAAAATTTAATCAGGGACTCGTCAATGCCAACAACTTGACCAGGAATAAACAAGGCTGTGAATTGTTGGTTGAAGTGGTTTACGAGGGGCCAAATTTTGTGGAGCCGATCGTATTCAGGGTCACCCCGATAACGACAGTTCATTGTTATTGAAATGCATGAAGTTCAAGATCTGCTCGTATCGCGTCCTGGTCATGGAAGCAGAGAACACAGGTATATGGTGAATTGGGTCAGTGGACCAATATGACCACAACTCAGATTTTTTTTAGTTATGCCCATGAGGAGGGAATGGCCCAGAAAGGTCTTAAATTCTGGAAACCATAATAGGTTTCCATTCTCTGGCAAGTGTCAAATGGGGATAAACTATTAACTCTTCTACTTCTCAAAGCATACTTCATTTAGGGCATTTTTCACCCCTGCCTAAAACTTTTGCACAGTAGTGTTCTTTATAGTGGATGTAAACCCACCACTCACCAAGTATAAACTAATGGCACAGTATTAATGCATATGTACATACAAGCCTCCTGCATGTATCCCTACCTTGCAAATGTCACCCTTTTCAGCTGTAGCAGACTTGCAAAACTCTGGAATCAGTGGGTGTCTCTCTTTGCTAGAGCTCGGTGGGTGGAGTTGGGATGTCACAAGGCTTCCCATCCACCTCTATACTGAGAGCTGGAGGAGATGGGAGAGGGCAGCGTGAGGCTCTTTTTGCTCCGTGCAGGAGATAAGAAAATGACCTGTCACTCAACACAGCGCAAGATGAAACGACTCCTTTCTCCCTTAGTCGGTCTTTCTCTTACTGAAAAAAGATAAGAGCATTGCTCAGAGCTGGATTAACTCTTCCGGGCAAGACTGGGCACAGATGACATGATATCCTATCCTGTAAACGGTAGAAGTATCAGTAAAAAAATATTTATTCAGGTTTATATCCACTTTAATGATGTATTCATGAACAGGCACTGAATTTGTGTCTTTTATATCAGCTTGGAGCCCAGCTTCAAATAACACATACCGTTAAAAAAAAAGTGTACAATTTAATACATTCAGAGGAGACACAAAGTAAGCCAGCTTGACAATTTAATGCAATTCACTGAGCGTTCAGGCCCAGTCTGCTGTGTTTTTTTGGCTGTTACCTTTTCTACGGCCTCAGCTTTTTCACGCTCCAGTGTTTTCTCCTTCTGTCTCTCTGCTCTTAATGCAGCTGCTGATGTTGCTCGCACAGACGTAAAGTCAAAGGTCATCCACTCATCCCTCTGAAATGGAAGCACAGCTTCATTTAGCATTGCAGAATACACAGACCATCTCTGGTCTTATGATCTTTACCTATGCCACACAGGAGAGTCAGCAACACACCGGCAGCATAGATGTACACATAGAAGAGACCAGCAGTTATCAGCGGGTGAGAATTTGTTTTCTTATAAGAGAACCTGTCACCTCACCCTGAATGGAGTCTAATGGCCCATACACACGATCCGAAAATCAGACGACAAATCCCGCTTTCGAATCGATCGTACGATAATCGGATTGTTAGTACAGAGCTTTCGAGGGACAATCATGACAGTTCATCCGATATTATTAGATTGGACAAACACGGAAATTTTTCTCTTACAATACCAGATCGTACGATTTTAATTTAATCAATACAGTTGTCTTCCAAAAATACAATACAAACACACTACAACACATGACATGACTTTAGTACACTCTTCCGATTCGATCTGAGATTAGCATGTCGTCCGATTTTCGGAACGCGTGTATGGGGCTTAAGTCTAGGTTCAGTTTGGATGTGGCTCGCAGCAGGGTGCATTCCTGTTCTCCTTTTCAGGAAGGAATTAGGACTGAATTTTTGCCTGAATTCAGACCTGCAACGGAGGCAAAGACGCACAGGGCCCCTGTGCAATTTGCTCCGCAGCCGTGGCACGGAGCTATGTGAACCGGATCCATTGAGAGCCAGTCACATTCTCCTGTCATGAAGATTGGATGCAGAGAAACTCACCCAATTCGCACCAGTGTGAAAGCCAGCCTCAATCTACCTCAATATTTTTATTTTTGGGCTGGGTTCAGTTGAGAAGGGCTTTGCTGAAGTACTAGGTAGATTTATCCCCCCTCCTCATTAGGCTTTGATATCTAGGATCTATGGATGACATGCCTTTGAAATGCAGTTTGTATATATTCCTATGGAAAGCCCACTAAAGGAGTAGTGGCCTAAATATAAAACATGCTTTTATGCACGCAGTATTAACATTTCACTGGCTCCTCCATGGGATTATACAGTATGCACAGTAGTAGCTACTCCAGCTGTAATTTTACATGTATACTGAGCCTACTCTGACCACGGGAAAACACAAAACACATTTTTGCCACGCTTCGCGTTTTCTCACGGCCAGCGGTCAAAACGTTCCTATCCTGAACGCGAGTCTTCCACGTTCAGAAGAAGAATGTTTAAAGCTGAGTTCCAGGCTAAACAAACTATTTCTTATCAATTGAGCACCCCACCCCCCCCTGTTTTTTTTTTTTTTTTTGTTTTTTTGCGGTTTTGTACCTTTTTTTTTTTGTTTTCCTGTAGGACTTCTGTCCTACACCACCACAGTGAGGTACGTCATCATCGGCAGCCCTCCTCGCCTTCTGAGACCTGTGCATGTCCAAGAAGATGACGAGGCAATTCATAAAGCACAGCACGACTCGTGCATGAGCAGTAGGAAAGCTGCACAGCCAGTTTCTATTAGGCCTCATGTACACTGCTGCTAAACGGACATTTGGGGGCAGTTGGGTGTTTTTTTCAGCTTCCCCTGAACTCTTCTCTATCTCATCTTAAAAGTACATGTACACAGGGTCGTTTACAGTAATTTCCAGGAAGTTGAGTTTAGAGGCATGCCTGTAACAGCTTGGAAACGCTCCTAAATGCGGTAAATCGCGTCTAGGAGCATTTTGTTTAAAGACGTTTTGCATTAAAAAAAAAAAAAACTCTTCTAGATGCAAACGCAGCTAAACGCGGCATGCAAACGTGGCTAAAGGGCCATTTTTAAGTGTTGGTTTCTAGCTGTCAAGTTGAGTCGTTCAGGGGAGGTTGAAAAACATCCCGCGTACATGTAGCCTAAGTTGCAATGCCGGCACCAGCACCCGAGCCGACGGACGAATCAGCTTCGGGGGACCGATATCACGGGATCCCTGGACAAGGGAAGTGTCCTTATATTAAAAGTCAGCAGCTACAGTATTTGTAACTGCTGACTTTTAATTTTTTTTTGCAGACTCCGCTTTAACCTCACCTAAACAAGGCAGCTCCTAAACTCCGCTAATAGGCTATGTGTGCATGGACACACAGGCTTTTATGGAGTGGAGATAAGGAGCTTTGGCAAAAAAAACACCAAATGCAATGCATACTAGCACATTATGCTTTTACTTTGCAGGGAACAAAAATGGAAGCAAAGCTCATCAGGGTCTACTTCCTCTTTAAAAAGACTAAACCTTTTTCTGACACTTGATACTTACAAGTTAAAAATCTGTATTTTTTGCTAGAAAATGACTTACAGTTGTGCTCATAAGTTTACATACCCTGGCAGAATTTATGATTTCTTGGTTCAGAGAATACGAATGAGGACACAAAAACATTTCTTTCACACATGGTTAGTGTTTGGCTGAAGCCATTAATTATCAATCAACTGTGTTTACTCTTTTTAAACCATAATGTTTACATACCCTGGTGATTTGGGCCTGATAACATGCACACAAGTTGACACAAAGGGGTTTGAATGGCTATTAAAGGTAACCATCCTCACCCGCGATCCATTTGCTTGTAATTACTGTGTGCATATAAAAGGTCAATGAGTTTCTGGACTCCTGGCAGACCCTTGCATCTTTTAACCAGCAAAAGAATTGTCAAAGGATCTGTGGGAAAAGGTAGTTGAACTGTATAAAACAGGAAAGGGATATAAAAAGATATCCAAGGAATTGAGAATGCCAATCAGCAGTGTTCAAACTCTAATCAAGAAGTGGAAGATGAGGGTTCTGTTGAAACCAAACCACGGTCAGGTAGACCAACTAAAGTTTCGGCCACAACTGCCAGGAAAATTGTTTGGGATGCAAAGAAAAACCCACAAATAACTTCATGTGAAATACAGGACTCTCTGAAAACATGTGGCGTGGCTGTTTCAAGATGCACAATAAGGAGGCACTTGAAAGATGGGCTGCATGGTCGAGTCGCCAAAAGAAAGTCATTACTACGCAAATGCTGCAAAGTATCCCGCTTACAATACGCCAAACAGCACAGAGACAAGCCTCAAACCTTCTGGCACAAAGTCATTTGGAGTGATGAGACCACAATTGAGCTTTTTGGCCACAACCATAAACGTTACATTTGGAGAGGAGTCAACAAGGCCTGTGAAACACGGAGGTGAATCGCTGATGTTTTGGGGATGTGTGAGCTACAAAGGCACAGGAAATTTGGTCAAAATTGATGGCAAGATGAATGCAGTATGTTATCAAAAAATACCGGAGGAACATTTGCATTCATCAGCCAGGAAGCTTTGCATGGGACGTACTTCCAACATGACAATGATCCAAAACACAAAAGGCCAAGTCGACCGGTCATTGGCTACAGCAGAATAAAGTGAAGGTTCTGGAGAGGCCATCTCAGTCTCCTGACCTCAATATCATTGAGCCACTCTGGGGAGATCTCAAACATGCAGTTAATGCAAGACAGCCCAAGAATTTCCTGAAACTGGAGGCTTTTTGCCAAGAGGAATGGGCAGCTTTACCATCTGAGAAGATAAAGAGCCTCATCCACAAATACCACAAAAGACTTCAAGCTGTCATTGATGTTAACCACTTACCAACCGGGCCACTTTTTTACATTTGGTGGTCACAAGCTAAAAACATTTTTTTTTGCTAGAGAATTACTTAGAACCCCCAAACATTATATATATATATTTTTTTTTCTAACACCCTAGAGAATAAAGTGGCGATTGTTTCAATACTTTTTGTCACACGGTATTTGCGCAGCGGTCTTTCAAGCGCGATTTTTTTGGAACAATTTTTTGAGTTAAAAAATAAGACATCAGTAAAGTTGGCACAATTTTTTTCCATATTGTGAAAGAGGATGTTACGCCGAGTAAATAGATACCATACATGACACGGTTAAAAATTGCGCGCACTCGCGGAATGGCGACAAAGTCCGGTATTTAAAAAGTTCCATAGGCGATGCTTTAAAAATTTTTAACGGTTACCAGGTTAGAGTTACAGAGGAGGTCTTTTGCTAGAATTATTGCTCACACTCTGGCAATCGCGGCGATACCTCATATGTGTGGTTTGAACACCGTTTTCATATGCGGGCGTGACTTACGTATGCGTTTTCTTTGCTGCGCGAGCTCACGGGGACGGTGGAGATTTAAATCTTTTTTTTTTTTTTTTTTTTTAATTTCATTTATTTATTTTTAGCACTGATCCTTTTTAAAAAAAAAAAAAAAAATCTGATCACTTTTATTGCTATCACAAGGAATGTAAACATCCCTTGTGATAGTAATATGTGGTGACAGGTACTCTTTTTGGAGGGCCGGGGGGTCTAAAAGACTCCCCATCCCTCCTTTGCACTTCCAGTATTCAGATCGCCAAAAACGGCGATTCTGAATACTGTCATTTTTTAAAATTTGGCGCCGTTAGCCGCCGTGTAAACCAGAAGTGACGTTGTGACGTCGTTTCCGGAATTTGCCGAAGGAGACCCGATCGGAGCCGATTACGGCTTTTGTCAGGTCTCCTTCCAGCCGGCGGATGCGCCGGATCGTCGCTCCGGTCTCCCGGTGGGACGGGAGGCCGGAGAAGAGCGGCGGAAGGGGGGGGGGTCCGCTCCCGCCCCCTGGGGTAAAGACAGAGTGGCTCCCGAGCCGGATCGGTCTCTACCCCTGGATAGCCGACCGCCAGCTCTAAAAAATTATACCGGGATATAGCCTGCAGGTGCAGGCTATGTCCTGGGAGAGCCGCTCAAACCCCACCGCCGCCTATTTACGGCGCTGGTCGGGAAGTGGTTAAAGGGGGCAATACACGGTATTAAGAACTGGGGTATGTAAACTTTTGATCAGGGTCATTTGGGTAGTTTCTGTTATCATTATGATTTAAAAAGAGTAAATACAGTTGATTGATAATAAATGGCTTCAGCCAAACACTAACCATGAGTGAAAGAAAAGTTTTTGTGTTCTCATTCATGTTCTCTGAAAAATGGCCAAGAAATCATAAATTCTGCCAGAGTATGTAAACTTATGAGCACAACTGTAGAACCCCGAAACATTATATATATTTTTTTTTTTGCAGAGAACCTAGAGAATAAAATGGTGGTTATTAAAATATTTTATGTCACCCTATTTGCACAGCGGTCTTTCTAACGGAATTTTTTGGGAAAAAATACATTTCAATGAATTAAAAAAAAACTAAACAGTAAAGTTATCCCAATTTTTTGTATAATGTGAAAAATGTTACACTGCAAGAATTGTGATCTTTATTCTAAGCAAAAAAAAAAAAAATGTGAATCTCATTTTAGCCAGAATTGTGCAGCTCTAATCGTTAGTACAGCGGCTCCGACCTGAGCTATCAGTTTCTTTTCATTTAACCCGCCAGGTTGAACGAAAAAAACTTGATAATGTGTACCAGGCTTTGCTTTAATTACTTGACATCACTGACACAGAACTAGTTTTTATATAAGGAAATCCAGCTTAACTTCAACATCCCATCTTCATGCTTGTTTCAGGTCACTGACTGAAAAAGTACTAAAATGGGTAGGGGGAGGGGCAGCATAACAGCCAGGCAACATGAATTTTCAGCAAACAGCTCGCAATGGTGGCCCCATATTTCTCCATAGACAGGTAAAATTATTAGGTAGTTAATAATGACATTTGTTGACTGTGATTAATTGTGAGGCAGTTACTGAACACAGTGAACATCTGCGCACACGAGTTCCATGGGACGCTGTGGCTGTCTGCTCAGATGGCCAAATTAATATCAACTCCTATGAGGGGACAGCTTGGACAGGACACCGACATCCTCATTACAATCTGAGGCAAACAATGCAGAGTCACATATCACCATCTATTACCATAGAAAGATTGCAGAGAAAACACAGGGACATCTACAAAATATTAAATTTCATTCTATAAAACAATGCAGTAATGAGGCAACCAATTTACATTTGTCCTTTAACAATCATTCGGCAGTGAACTGAAGCTTACTGAATGCTAACCTACTGCAGTGGTTTGTGCTGTATAATTGAGTATGCCTGTTCATGTTTCTATATTTCACATAAAAAAATACCAATTATAAATCTGAACACTAAGGACTTGTTCACATCACTGCTTTGTGGCAATGCAAAGTAAATTATTGCACTGTAATGTACCAAGCAAGGTGCAAAGTGTTATTTAGTTTGAATGGCACCTCTACACAACACTGTTGTGAAAAATATAGTGCAGGAGCAGAAGTGAAACAGCCGTGGTAATGCAAATTTCTGCAACGCATGATGAAGCATGCTGTAGGATATGCATCAATGCAACAGCTGGGTGTGGAGCCCAAGAACGTCCCTAGGGCTTCATGGCATCAAGAGGGCATCACCATTCCCTGGCACTTAGCACTCCTCATAGCAGTGTGATTATGTATTAACGGTTCTAACTTACTGATTTTGCACCTTAGACCAGTGGTTCTAAACCCTCAAGTACACCCAAAAGGCCATGTTTGCAGGTTTTCCTTTATCTTGCACAGGTGCTTTAAATCAGAGTCAATGGTTTGGTATTTTGGACAGCTATTTTATCTAAGAGAAATTCCCAAAACATGGCCTTTTGGGGGTACCCGAGGACTGAGATTGAGAACCACTGCCTTAGACAATCCTAGCTATATTTTAGACCATGTCTGCAGTGCTGGCAGACTTTACCCAAAGCTGCATTCCTGCAGTCATGGTGGAACCCATCCATATCCCAAGGGAAAATGAAAAGCACTTTTACTTGAATTTGCGCTATAAACAAAAAAAATATATATTTTTTACTTTCTGCTAAAAAAAAACATATCCAATAAAACAAATTTTAAAAATCAAATTTGTTCATAAATTTAGGTCATTATGTATTCTGCTATATATTTGTGGTAAAAAAAATCCCAATAAGCATATGTAGAAGTTATAGCGCCTACAAAACTATTGCATACATACTGGAATTAATATATAAACAGGCGGTCCCCGGGTTACAAGATGGGGTCTGTAGGTTTGTTCTTAACTGGTTCCCGACCACGCGCCGTGTTTTCACGGCGGCAGTCTGGATGCTGAGCGCGAATCGCCGTAAATAAGCGGCGATCTGCAATCAGCCACCAGGGGGCGCATGCGCGCACCCGCCGCACTCCTGAGGAGTGTGCCCGCGGCTCGGGCAGACCCGATGTCCGCCAGCGAGCCGCGATGAGCGGCTACAGGGAAAGAACGGGGAACCGCCGATGTAAACACGGCGGTTCCCCGCTCTGTTAGTAGGGGCATGGGTGATCTACTGATCCCTGTCACTGGGATCAGTTAGATCTCTCATACCCATGGTAGCCCAACCCCCCCACAGTAAGAACACACCCAGGGAACACAGTTAACCCCTAGCCCCCCCCCCAGGTTAACCCCTTCACTGCCAATGACATTTATACAGTAATCAGTGGGCATTTAAATTTCTGATCGCTGAATAAATGTCATTGGTCCCAAAAAAGTGTCAAAAATGTCCGACATGTCCGCCCCAATATCGCAGTACCGCTAAAAAACGCTGATTCCCGCCATTACTAGTAAAAAATAAAAAAAAAAATAAAAACCCCAGAAATGAATTGTCATCATCCGTAAACGCGGCCACTTTTGCGCAAACCAATCAATAAACGCCGATTGCGATTTTTTTATCACAAATATGAGGAAGAATATAAATCGGCCAAAAACGGTGAAAAAAATGTTTTTTTTATATTTTTTTTGGATTTGAATTTTAGCAAAAAGTAAGAAATTTGGGGTTTTTTTGCAAAATGGTCGCTCTTCTTTTGTTTATAGCGGCAATCAGAAATGACGCAGAGGCAATCAAATACCACCAAAAGAAAGCTCTATTTGTGGGCAAAAAAAGGACGCAAATTTTGTTTGGGTGCAACGTCGCATGACCGCGCAATTGTCAGTTAAAGCGACGCAGCGCCGAATCGCAAAAAGTGCTCTGGTCCTAAAGCTGGAAAACCTTCCGGTTGGTAAGTGGTTGTCAACCTGTGACAATCACTTTAACCTACAGGTAAGCCTAGAATAAGGCTTACCTGTAGGTACCCTGCATATCTCCTAAACCTGCACGGTTCAGAAGATATGCAGTGTTCTGCATGTGCCAACGTCATTTCGGCACATGCGCAGTGAAGAAACGGCCTCCGTACCGTTTCTCCACTGACACTGTGCCGTGACTGGCGGCTCCCGCGCGCATTTGCGGGAATGACGTCACGGGACTCCGGCCAGTCACAGAGCCGGAGTCACGGCCCCAGAAGGAAAAGGGGCTGAAGATGGACGCCGCCAGCACAGGGGACAGCGCTGGACTCGTTTGCAGGTAAGTGGCACATAATGGGTTACTATGCGATGCATAGCAGCCCATTGTGTTTCTAATTTACAGGCGTATGTAGAGGAAGCAAACCCCATCTGGGTTTACTTCCTCTTTTAAGTTGAATTTGTTTGTAAGTCGTTGCAACCGGTACATTTTTTAAGCATAGCTTCAGCCACAAAAAACTATTTTATATTCCCCTGCAAAGTAGAAGCATAATGGTCTACTATACACCACATAGTAGCCCATTATGTGTCACTTACCTGCAAACGAAACCTGCAATGTCCAGCGATGTCCCACTCCAGGCCGCGTCCATCTTCAGCCCCTCTTCCTTCCGCATGCGCGCGGGAGCTGCCAGTCACGGCACAATCTCAGTGAAGAAATGGCACGGAGGCCGTGCAGGTTTAGGAGATATGCAGGAAACCTTCAGGTAAGCCTTATTATAGGCTTACCTGTAGGTTAAAGTGGTTGTCACAGGTTGACAATCACTTTAAGCTTTTTGGATAGCATAGGGAAGGGTTAACACCCCTGTAATGTTTGTTTTGCTGTCTATATTTCTGTTCAGAAGATTTCACCTCACTTCCTGTCCCAATGATTACTGGATTTTGAAAATTTTGGGTTGTGGTGGAAACAAGGATTGGCGATAAAGTGTCAGTGGAGACGCCTTTTTCCCATAACTCCTACAGGAGTGAATTTCCTTTCCTAGGGGTAGAATTCCTCTCACTTCCTGTTGCCTACCTCCGTTTGTAAGTGGGATGTTTGTAACTAGAGGACCGCCTGTATACACACACACACACACACACACACACACACACACGCATACACACAGTATTTCACAAAAGTGAGTACACCCCTCAAATTTCGTAGAAAATGCATATCTTTTCATGTGACAACTCAGAACTCAGAACAGGCCTTGCCATGGTCAACCAAAGAAGTTGAGTGCACATGCTCAGCGTCATATCCAGAGGTTGTCTTTGGGAAAAAGATGTATGAATGCTGCCAGCATTGCTGCAGAGGTTGAAGGGGTGGGGGGTCAGCCTGTCAGTGCTCAGACCATACACCGCAGGCTGCATCAAATTGGTCTGCATGGCTGTCGTCCCAGAAGGAAGCCTCTTCGAAAGATGATGCACAAGAAAGCCCACAAACAGTTTGATGAACACATACAGACTAAGGACATAGATTACTGGAACCATGTCCTGTGGTCTGATGAGACCAAGATAAACTTATTTGGTTCAGATGGTGTCAAGCGTGTGTGGCGGCAACCAGGTGAGGAGTACAAAGACAAGTGTGTCTTGCCTACAGTCAAGCATGGTGGTAGGAGTGTCATGGTCTGGGGCTTCATGAGTGCTACCAGCACTGGGGAGCTACAGTTCATTGAGGGAACCATGAATGCCAACATGTACTGTGACATACTGAAGCACAGCATGATCCCCTCCCTTTGGAGACTGGGCTGCAGGGCAGTATTCCAACATGATAACAACCTCAAACACACCTCCAAGACAACCACTGCCTTGCTAAAGAAGCTGAAGGTAAAGGTGATGGATTGGCCAAGCATGTCTCCAGACATAAACCCTATTGAACATCTGTGGGGCATCCTCAAATGGAAGGTGGAGGAGCACAAGGTCTCTAACATCCACCAGCTATGTGATGTCCTCGTGGAGAAGTGGAAGAGGACTCCAGTGGAAACCTGTGAAGTTCTGGTGAACTCCATGCCCAAGAAGGTTAAGGCAGTGCTGTAAAATAATGGCGCTACTATGCACCGCCGGGACATACACGGCGCATGCGCCATAACATCTTAGAGAGGGAATATCTCCTAAACAGGTTTAGGAGATATTCATTTTACCTACAGGTAAGCCTTATTATAGGCTTACCTGTAGGTAAAAGTACAAAAATTGGGTAGACAACCTCTTTTAGGTAAATGCCTAATTGGAGCCACACCTGAAATCACCTGTGCTAAGAGCACAACTCATGCACATATAAGTAAAGACCCAACATTTGGATTAAAAACATTTCATAGACTGTAGTATCAAAAACAGAAAATAAAGAAAAGAGACAAAAAGACAAAAAAAAAACAAAACAAATAAAAAACAAAAAAGAAACACCAATAACTGCACCTAAATTCTTAAATATATATAACCAAACAAAAAACTGAAATAAAGTTTAAACACCAGCAGATAATTCATAGAAATCCCATACTACATAACTTCACATTCCTGAAAAGCAACCCAAACAAGACAGTACTCTGCTACTTATAATAAAATAGAAAAAAATTGTAGCAATGATCATAGCAGGTCGTCTTGTGCAACAATGACAACAGTTAACACAATATAACCCATTCAGCAATTAGGAGTAGCCAGTGGGATTCGTAACCAATCACAGTACATGCAACACAGACCACCAGGATCAGTGAGCCAAGTAGTGGAGCGCCAGACCCACCAAAAAAGCTTGCCACTGGCAGTGTCAGGAAACTAATGCTGCTCCTGGAATTAGGGTGTGGAAGCCTTTGCGTGGGCGCACGTAGCGTGTGCGCACATAGCGTGTGCGCACCTGTGCGCGTAAGCGCCGGCATTGGCGCCAAACGGCCCATTTAAGCTGACCGCACCCTGCAGCCAGTGCTGTCCATTCTACAGAAAATCCTGTGTTTCCCAGTGATCTGAACCTGTGCATTTCCTGTTCCTGTGATCCCGGCTTGATCTGACCACCCGTGCTTTCTGCCTGTACCGACTCCAGCTTGTCCACGACCACTCTTCTGCCTGATCCCTTCTGTACCTCGCTGCCTGCCTGTTGATGAACCCTGCCTGTGCCTGACCATCCATCCACCTGCATCCTATCATATTCGCCAAGTTGGATCTGCGAGGAGACTACAATCTTGTCCCCATCAGGGAAGGCGATGAGTGGAAGACCGCCTTTCGTACTCGCTTTGGGCACTACGAGTACTTGGTCATGCCCTTCAGGCTCTGCAATGTTTCAACTTTGTGAACGACATCTTTAGAGATTACTTAGACCTGTTTGTGATCATCTACTTAGATGACATTCTGATTTTTTCTGCCACTCTGGACGATCACCGTCAACACGTAGCCAAGGTACTAAGTCGCCTCCGTCAGCACAGGCTCTAGGCCAAAGCGGAGAAGTGTGACTGAGTGCTCCAGCATTCCCTTCCTGGGATTAATCATATCAGTCACGGGAGTCACCGTGGATCCACAGAAAGTTGCCGCTATCCTGGAATGGCCTGTACCGGTGCATAAGAAGGGAGTCTATCATTTCGTTGGATTCGCCAACTTTTACAAGAAATTTATAAGAGGGTTCTCCGCCATCATCTCACCAATTACCCAGCTTACCAAGCAAGGCACTCACTTCCAGTGGTCCAGCTGGGTGCAGGCGGTTTTTGATAAACTCAAGAGACTTTTTACCTCAGCACCTATTTTGAAACACCCAGACCCAACCTTGCCATACCTCCTAGAAGTGGACGCTTCGGAAAATGCAGTGGGAGCTGTCCTCTCGCAGAGACATGGTCCCAAGGTGTTACTGCACCCTGTGGCATTCTTTTCTCGCAAGTTATCGGTGCCAGAGAAGTATTATGATGTTGGGGACAGAGTTACTGGCCATTAAATCGGCACTAGAGGAGTGGCGCTATCTGCTAGAAGGGGCTGCTCACCCCCTCCTCATTTACACTGACCACAAAAATCTACCTGAGAACGGCAAATAGACTGAGACCACGTCAAGCCTGGTGGGCACTCTTTCTCTAGATTCTCTTTTCACCTTACTTACAGGCCCAGGTTGAAAAACACTAAACCGGACTCCCTGTCCCGGATGTTCTGTGATCCAGAGAGCACCATTCCACCGGACACCATCCACCAGCCCGGTAACTTCTTACTCACCCGGGAAGATCTGTTGTCCCAGATCCAACAGTCCCTAGCCGGAACCACCAGTTCTCCAGATCACAGGCTATTAATGAAAGATGGACTGTTGTAGCACAGTAACAATATGTTTGTACCTGAGGGCCTATCTGTTCTTCAGATCTGCCATGACCATAAGCTGATTGGGCACTTCGGCACATGAAACACATCGGAGCTTCTTCAGCACTCTTTCTGGTGGCCACAGGTGGATGGAGACTGCAAGAAATATGTTAACGCCTGCCCCACATGTGCCAGAAACAAGAACAACAAGACCAGGGCCTGGGGCCTGTTAAACCCACTTGGTGGATAGACTAACAAAGATGGTCCATTTCCTTCCGATGAAGGGCACACCGGATGCACTCGAGACAGCAGAGGTCTTTGTTCAGGAAATTGTCAGACTCCACGGAGTTCCCATGAACATAGTATTGGACTGTGGAGTCCAATTTACCACCAGGTTCTGGAGATCCCTGTGTGCCTCCTTGGGCATTAAACTATCTTTCTCCTCATCCTACCACCCGCAGACCAACGGTCAAACTGAAAGGACCAACCAGACCTTGGAGCAGTATCTGCGATGCTTCTCCTCCTCCTCCTCATAGAATGATTGGGTCTCTTTGATATCGTTAGCCGAGTTTGCGTATAACAACGCGGTTCATTCCACCACGGGGCAATCCCCATTCTTTGCAAACTACGGCTTCCATCCATCCTTTATCCCCAATGTAGTCCCTGAAAGCCCGGTGCCATCTGTACAGAGTACAGTAAAATTCCTTGAGGATAACAAACTGCTGCAGGAAACCATGGCCAAGGCCCAGGAGTGTTACAAGGAGACTTTTGACAAAAAGAGGAGGGTGAGTTGAACCTGGAGCCCGGTGAACGGGTCTGGTTGGCAACAACCAATCTGAAGATAGCCTGCCCGTTCAAGAAGTTAGGACCTAAGTTCATTGGACCTTTCCCTGTCAAGAGGAAGATTAATAGAGTGGCCTATGAACTGGAGCTCCCCAACACCTTAAGAATTCATTCCGTCTCTTGTGACTCTGTTAAAGCCTGTTGTCCCAGACCTCTTTACAGGATGGAGCGCTAATCCCCCCGGAGCCAGTATTAGTCACTGGGGAAGGAGAGTTTGAGGTGGAGGCTGTCCTGGACTGCAGGAAGAGGGGTAATGGCATCCAGTACCTCATCAAATGGAGGGGCTAAGGCCCAGAAGAGAATTCTTGGGAGCCTGAAAACAATATTCATGCTGAAGAATGCCTTAAAACATTTTGGAGAAACATCCCTGCTAAGTGTGCTTGGTTGGGAATCCGGAGGCTGCCCCTTGGGGGGGAGCAATGTCAAGAAACTAATGCTGCTCCTGGAATTCGGGTCTGGAAGCCTTTGCGCGGGCACACGTAGCGCCTGTGCACGTGTGCACACGCGTATGTGCCGGCATTGGCGCCAAACGGCCCATTTAAGCTGACAGCACCCTGCAGCCAGTGCTGTCCATTCTACAGCAAATCCTGTGTTTCCCAGTGATCTGAACCTGAGCATTTCCTGTTCCTGTGACCCCGGCTTGATCTTACCACCCGTGCTTTCTGCCTGTACTGACCCCAGCTTGTCCACGACCACTCTTCTGCCTGATCCCTTCTGTACCTCGCTGCCTGCCTGTTGACGAACCCTGCCTGTGCCTGACCATCCATCTGCCTGCTCCTTCTGTGCCGCATTGCCTGAACGTTGCCGACCCGGCCTGTTCCACTACTCTACCATCTCTGCACGAGCTTTGCTGAAGCCTACTCTGCTAGTACCTGCTACCAGCCAAGCCCTCGTGCCATCCCGCACTCCCAAGCCTCCTGCTCCCACCTTCAGGCACTCCCGAATCGGGATAGTAAGAGGTTGCTCCCTGCACAAGCCAGACTCCACCGCCAGGATTGTGACAGGCAGGACCTCACAGCCTCCCTCAACACTCCAATGAGTTTTTGACTGCACTTAGGTCAGGCTTTCGCACTTTCGACACAGAGGAACCCTTGAAATAACTTTCCAGTTTAAGGAACCCCTGATAAAAATGACTATATCTACATCTCAGGTTACATTAGTGTGATGGTCAGTGGGAAGAATGCTCCTTACACTTGTGATCATTGGGAAAAATGTCACTGTTACTGACAGCTAAAAATATCAACTGTGTTATTGGGAACTTATCTGAAAGGCAGGCATTGCTCATTGCTCAAGAAACCTCTAGCAACCTCTGGAGGAACCCTCATTGAGAAACCCTTAAAAAATAACTCTTGAAACCTCAGAACTCATAAGTGTGCTTGAAAATCTCTACAGCGCAGAGCCCCAGAGGAGTAGGTCTTGGTCTGAACCATGGCCTGCGCTACCTCAGGGGGAAGGGTGACAGCTAACAATCACAAAAATGCTAAAACACAAATTCTATAGCAAATAAATAAAAATTGTACCTCCAGTGAAGGGCCGACCTTACTTTCCTGAGGTTCTTTCTGGATTTTCCATGCCTTTTCACTGGCTGTGGCAGCCTCAACCCATTCTCCCTCAGAATCCTGCAAAGATCCAAGGTACATTTACAAATAATTAAAATCTTTGATGATTTTGCCAGAACTTAAAGAGTAACTCCCCTTCTGTTGAGAAAAATAATTTCCCTCTGGGTGATCTATGTACATTACAAGGATTTTAACTAACTTTGTTGCAGATTCCTACCTTTTGTTATTCTGAAGAAATCCCTGTGTGTTTGCCTGTGTGCACATGTTGAAAGTGTATCTAATGGGAGGGATTTCATAATTATCAAAAAGGAAAGGCCATTTTTATTATTCTTCAATGACAATATGACTTGAGTCGCAATGGTATATATATACACACTATGTTAATTTTTTTTTTTTTTTTGCCTTTTTTTTCCACGAAAGTGGAGTTACCCTTTAAAGTCTCTCTCACAGAAATGAGTGCAAAATGATAAAAGACCATAACAATAAATGTCTGCATAAGACTTTATTTCAGATTTTTACAAGACTAAAAGCAAGCAAGGATGTCTAAGTTCCCCTCCTGGTGAACCCAAGACTGCAAAACAACTGTCCCAAAATAATGGTTCTTTATGAAATCTGGCTAGACTTTAAAATCTTGAATCTTTTTTTTGACCAAAAATAGCAAGAGATGGTCTGAGGGCTGGTTCACACCACAATTTCAGAGTTATGTATGTGTTTTTGCATGCACATTTAAACAAGTTTTTAGTGGGTTCTCAATGCTTTCCAGTGCATTTTTTTTTTTTTTTTTAACACTTGAAAAACCTTAGGACAAATGGTTTCGTATGTGTGTTCCGATGCATTTACATGAGTTTTGACATGTTCCAGATGGCAAAAATGCAACAGGTTGTACTTATGTTGAAACCACTGGAATTGAATTAGGGTCATTGGCAAAAAATGTACAGGGAGTCCCCAGGTTACAAACAAGATAGGGACTGTAGGTTTGTTCTTAAGTTGAATTTGTATGAAAGTCAAAACATTACATGATGCCAGTATTGCATTCAATTGTGGTCATGCCATAAGAGAGCATTGTTGTTCAGTAGTTTAGTGGTGTCCGACTCTTCATGACCTTATGGACCATAACATGCCAGGCTTTTCTGTCCTCCACTGCGGAGCTTGCTTAACTTCATGGTTTGTTGTTTCGATGATGCTATCTATCCATCTTGTTTTCTGTTGTCCTCTTCTCCTTTTCCTTCCTTGTTGCTCAGCATCAGGGTCTTTTCCAGCAAGTCCTCTCTTTGCATTACATGGCCAAAATATTCGAGTTTCCACTTCAGGATCTGGCCTTCCAGTGAATATTCAGGATTGATCACCTTCAAGATTGACTTGTTTGATTTTTTTTTTCTGTCCAAGGGACTTTCAAGAGTCTTCTCCAACACCATAGTTCAAAAGCATCAATTCTTTGGCGCTCCCTATGGCAATTGGTTTTTGAAAATTTTTGGTTGTTGTGGAAACAAGGATTGGTGAGAACGCTTCAGTGGAAACACCTTTTTCCCATAATAACTCTTACAGGAGTGAATTTCCCTTCCTAGGGGTAGATCTCCTCTCACTTCTTGTTGTCTCCCCATTTGTAAGTAAGAGTCGTTTGTAAGTTGGATGTTTGTAAACCGGGGACTGCCTGTACATACCTTCTGGATGCATTAAAAAAAAAAAAAAAAAAAACACTGGAAAGCATTTTAGTGTGAACCAGCCCTGAATTAGAGGGATTAGAGGGAGGAAAGGTTATTTGATAAACAAAAAAAAATGAAAATAAAAAAGGGGCATACATTTTCAGCCATTGCTACCGCAAAGAGCAGGAGTGTTTTCTTTTGAAATTTGGGTTCTCCAACTGATCTCCAGGATCTTGCCTCAAACTCAGCCAAGCACCATTGGCATCTGTTGGGATTGTATTTTTTTTTTCTCCTAATTTTCTTTTTTTTAAACATTTAGTGCCACATTTTAAGAGCGGGGCTTTAAAAATCAACGCACCTTGCATTTTCATGCGAAGTCCACATTACACAGTTATATGCGAATCCTGACTTTTCCTATAATTTCCTAACCCTCTTATTGGTCGGTGATCCCCTTAATGTAAGTCAACCCATACCTGGAATTCTTGGCAAACGTGTGCATAGTTTAACAAGTTAAGGACATACTTCATACCCCTTACAATGCTCACCACTGACTCAAACATGTAGCTTTCAGAGCCTGCTTGCCAATTTGTGTAGCAGAGCTGCAGTCAGCAGGTTTTTCAGCACATATTGGTTGATTGTTTCAGCTTCAGAATGTAAAATACATGTAAATCAATTCTGATATAATGTATTGGTTACTACTGTCAGGGATATCCCTATGATGCATCTTGTTGTCAGGCACTTACCCTAATTAAAGGGGTTGTAAAGCCTAGTGGATTTTCGCTGAATGCATTCTATGCATTAAAGTGAAAACCCTTTTCTCAGTAGTGACCCCCCTAGAGCCCCCCTTTTACTTACCTGAGCCCGTTCATTCCAACGGCGGCTATGAGCAATCCGCTCCAGCGGTGTCTCAGGTCCTCATTGGCTGGATTGATAGCAGGGGAGCCCCATTGTTTGTGTGAATACACGAACAGCAGGACATGGGAGCGTGCCCGCACGGGTGACCCAAGGAAAGCTCTTCCCTGACGGGTCACTCGATGTGGAGGAGGACCCAGGAGCACCAATGGAGGACCCCAGAAGACGAGGTTCGGGGCCACTCTATGCAAAACCGCTGCACAGAGGAAGGCAAGTAAGACATGTTTGTTATTTTAAAGGAAAAAACGAACAAAGCTTTAAATCGCTTTAAAGTACAAGTTCACCTTCTATAAAACCAAAATAATAAATGCACATCTTTTTTGCAAGAAAAAAAATGTGCATTTACTATTTTTTTTTTAACAATGGAGCCTGGAATGCATTGCACCGTGATCAGCAGATTGCGGATGCAATGCCAGGATCCTGCAGACACTACGTACACTGTCTGCCAGTACCTCTAATACGGGCAGACAGTTAGTGAATTGCAGGCAGAATCAAAAAAGTACGAGGACACTCACCAGTACCCTTGCAGTTCTTCGAGAACTACAAGCCGTCAGCCACGGTGGACAATGGAACTTGTAGTTCATTCATTCACAGAACTCTGTGAATTAATGACACGGCCGTGTGGGCGGAGTCCTGCACGGCTACGCTGCTTTTAAATTGTGACAGTGGGTGCAAGGAGGATATCCCCTGCCCACTGTCTCAGGGAGAGGGGGATAGGGGGGAGAGGATGCAGGACCTGGAACACATTAAACCCTAAATACGGGTGGAACATGTTCCAAATGTGAACATAGCCTTTAAGGCTTCATGCACACTGCTGCTGGTAAACAGATGTTTAGGAGCAGTTGGGCATTTTTTTCAGCTGCCACTGAACTCTTTTATATATGATCTTATCAGTACATTTACACAGGATCGTTTATAGTAGTTTCTAGGCAGTTGAGTTTAGAAGCATTTTTTGGAAAGCCAGAAAATGCATTCTGTTCAGAGGCATTTGAAATGCCAAATGCCTGTAACAGCTTGTAAACGCGTCTAAACACGGTAACTCGCATTTAGTTTACAGGCATTTTTCCATTTATAAAAAAAATGCTTCTAGATGCAAATGCGACATGTAAATGCGGCAACACAGACATTTTTAAACGGCAGTTACTATCTGTCAAGTTAAATCATTCAGGGGAGGTTTTAAAACATCCCGTGTACATTAAGCTTAACTCTTCGTTCTTCCAGCTCTCCATTTCCTACTTTTACACCAAACAGGTGTTTTTCAGCTTTTTACATTGGTGACCTTTTGACCTGTGCAAAATCGTGGCAAAATCGCGGTAAAAATCGAGGCAAAATTGCGGTAAAAACACGATATGCTCAGGTGTGAATGCAGCCTTAGTGCCGAAAGGCGGGGCAGGGCTTAAGACCACGTGACCACTGTTATTGGCTGTCACGTGATCCGAAAGCGCCCAAATGCAAGGAGCCATCAGGGGCTTTCGGTTAGATGACAGTAACTGTGCCGGCAGCGCGTGCGCTCAAAAATGCAGCCCCTCGGCGCTAAGGACAGGGCACCGAGAGGCCGCATATTTTCGTATGGCCAGCACCAAAGGGTTAATAAACGTTAAAACTGGATTTTTTACTTACAGTAAAATCCCTTTCTCTGAGTTCATTGACGGGCACAGCGACTCATGGACAAGTGGGACATCCAAAAGCAGTGCCAAAACAATGAGGGGCGGGTAACAGAACAGCAAAAGAACTTCACCCAACAGAACCCTCTGTGAGGAACCAGAAAGTGTCTCACACGGCCGCCTGCCACACTTTGCAGCCAAATGCAGCATCCAAGGATGCTAAAACATCACCTTTGTAAAACCTTGAGAATGTGTGCACAGAGGACCAAATAGCCGCTTTGCACACGTGAGACACAGACTCCTGATGTCGGAAAGCCCAAGAAGTGCTAATCACCCTGGTAGAGTGAGCCGTGACCGGGAAAGGAGGCTCCAGACCCCAAACAGCATAGGCTCGGGTCACCGTCTGTCTAATACAATGTGTAATAGTGGCCGGTGAGGCCTCCAAAACTTTGCGTGGACCATCTACCACCACACAGAGTGCATCTGACCTCCGAAAGGAGACCGTGGTCGCCAGATACACCCGCAGGGCCCGAAAAACGTCCAGGGAGTGCAAAGCAATCTCCCTAGGGTGAGAGGGGCACGGACAGAGCGAAGGAAGGACAATGTCCTCATTGATATGGAAAGAAGACACCACCTTTGTCAAGAAGGAAGGCGACGGGCGTAAAACCGCCTTATCCTTGTGTAGGACCAGATATGGGGACCTACTGGACAGAGCCGCCAACTCGGACAGCTACCAGGAAAGCCACTTTTTGCGAAAGCAATTGTAGCGATATTCTCAAAGGGCGGCTTCTGAAGTACCGAGAGGCCCAAATTGAGGTTCCACAGCGCCAAAGGCGACTGTACCTGGGGGGGGGGGGGCGACATGTTGAACCCCTTGCACGAAAATGAGAATCAAAGAGTGCGTCGCCAAATGACGCTGAAAAAAAGATCGCCAGAGCCGATATCAGACCCTTGAGCGTACTCAACGCCAGCTTCTGGTCGAGTCCCTGCTGCAGAAAGGCCAGGGCCCGAGATACAGAAAAAGATCGGGGATTCCACCCCCAGTCTCGCACCAGGCGATATAAGCCCTCCAGGTGCGGTGGTAAATCTTTCTGGAAGTGGCCTTACGTGCCTTAAGCATGGTGGGGATCACTGACTCCGAGACAATCCGATCCCTCAACACCTGGGATTCAATAGCCAGGCCGTTAAAGCCAGCGAGGGTAAAGCAGGATGCAAGATGGGCCCCGGAGACAGTAGATCCTCGCGAAGTGGGAGTCGCCAGGGGACGTCTACCACCATTCGAACTACGTTGGCGTACCAAGGACACCGTGGCCAGTCTGGAGTTATTAGAATGGCCGATATGCCCTCCATTTCTATTCTGCGCAGAAGGCGCGGAAGCAACTTGAGAGGGGGAAAGGCATAGAGGAGCCGGTACCGAGCCCACGGAGCTACTAGGGCATCCGCAGTGTCTGCCAAGGGATCCCTTGTCCTGCTCACGAAGGTCTGCACCTTCCGATTGAGACGGGACGCTAGCAGGTCCACGTCTGGTGTACCCCACCTCAGACAAATCTGATGGAACACATCCGAGTGCAGGGACTACTCTCCTTGGTCCAACCCCTGACGACTGAGGTAGTCCGCCTGCCAATTGTCTAGCGAAGATTGCCGGTACGTGGAGTTCTGCCCACCGCAGAATGTGAGCTGCCTCCTAAGCCACAGCCGCACTTCTTGTCCCACCCTGGTGATTATGTATGCCACAGCCATGATGGCCCACAATTCCAGGACATTCATCGGGAAACGAGACTCCTCCGAACTCCACCGGACTTGGGCCGACAACAGCCCCAAGACTCTTCCCCAGCCGATCAGGCTGGCGTCCGTCGTATGCACCGTCCAATGAAGGGGGAGGAACGACTTCCCCAGCCGCAGGGCCAGAGCCCGCATCCACCAGAGCAGTGATGACCTGGTCTGGTGGTCCATCCTGATCAATTGATCCAGGGATGAGGGGGACTTGTCCCACTTCCGAAGAATCTCCCGCTGCATGTGACATTGGGCGCATGGAACCACCTCGAAGGTGGACACCATGAGCCCCAGGATCCGCATGCAAAAACACAGGGAGGACCATTCCTGGGACAGTAGGGACTGAACCGCTGACTGAAGCGTCTGTAGCTTGGGTGGTGGTAGGAAAACCTTCGCCTGGGCTGTAGAGCTGTACGATTAATCGTATGAAGATCTCGTCTCGATCTCGATCTACCCCCCCTGCGATCTCAATTGGGCATTGCTGCGATTTTCAGTGCAGTTAAAAGGAGTCTGACTTGGGGGGGCGAATCAGCGCGATTTGACAGTGCCTGAAGTCTTTTGAAGTCAGAGCGGCTTGAGTCTCAGGGGAACAGCCAAGTCTGGGCATACAGCCAACTTCTGAGTCATCATTGAAGTAAAATTACTTTGTAACTCTTATCAAAGACATTGAACTCTGAATGAACTCCCCTTCTATAGTTGTTTGTTTTAACCATTTGAAGACAATCTTTCCTAACACTTGCTGTTTACAAATAAAAATCCATTATTTTGTGCTAGAAAATGACTTAAAACCCCCAAACATTATATATTTTTTTTTAGCAGAGCCCCTAGAGAATAAGATGGCGGTTGTTGCAATATTTTATGTCACACGCTGTTTGCGCAGAAGACTTTTAAACGCAATTTTTTTGGAAAAATTACCCCTTTCAAAAACCTACAGTGCTGTTAGCCCATTTTTTTTTTGTATATTTAATATATTACGCCGCGAGAATCGTGAGAGAATCGTGATCTTTATTCTAAGCAAAAAAAAAATTGCGATTCTCATTTTGGCCAGAATCGTGCAGCTCTACTGGGCTGCATCCAGGATCCGACTCAGATACTCCAAACGGTGAGACGGAGTCAGCGCCGACTTCGGGCGATTGATTACCCAGCCGAACTCCTGCAGAGTATGCAAGGCGATCGTCACGTTGTCCCCGAGAGCTGGAGCTGACCCTGCCCGCAAGAGTAGGTCATCCAGATACGCCACCACTGCGATGCCCCTCTGCCTCAGAAAAGCCTGAACCGGGGCCAGCAGCTTGGTGAAGACCCAAGGCACAGATGCCAGGCCAAATGTGAGAGACACAAACTGATAGTGATGCTGCCCTACCGCAAAGCGCAGAAAGCGCTGGTGCTGGGTGCATATGGGAACATGCAGGCACGCATCTTTGATGTCGAGGGAAGCCAGGAAATCGCCCTAGTGCAGGGCCGCTATCACAGAGCGGACAGACTGCATTCTGAACCTTCACACACGTACGAAGCAGTTGAGAGCCTTCAGGTCCAGGATCGGCCGAACCCCATCCTTCTTCTTCGGGACCACAAACAGGTTGGAGTAAACCCTGAGGCATTGGCTGCAACCACAGAGAGGTCTGGTGGGGAAGCACCCGCATCGGCAGCCATTGTGTCACCCATCCCTGGTACACGCCACCTGAGGCCTAGGTACCAAGAGACCAGGTACCCCCCACCCCAAAACGCTTACTACAGGAGGGTAACCCCTAAGGGACTCACCACCTGTCCGCTCAACTGTCCAGGAGAGAAGCTGCTGCTTGCCCTGCCCGTCCTCCACTTGCTGCTGTCCCACAGAGAAAAGCTCTCAGTGCTGTGCTGGGGGGTAAAACAGCGCCAGAAACCTCAGGGACCGCCCCTCCACACACACAGGTCGGAACACTGCATGGGCCACAAGAAAATGGCCGTCACTGCACACTAGAGGCCAAGTCCGGTATACAAGCAGCTGCTTGGCATGTACATTTTGACCATCATCAGCCGTTTGCCCCACAGGCTCACGAGCTACATGCCGATTACACCCAGTGCCGGGACCAGGCACAGGAAAATGTGAGTGTGACAGATGTTAATGTTTTTACCCGTTTTGAATAAACTACTACACTATGGATTCTTTTCACCTTGTCCCTGGTGGAGTCATTTTACCCTTTTAGCTGGCTCAGACGGTAACCAAGGGGGTGAAGACGTTTTATCTTAAAAGGAAACATTGGTTTCAAAGGCGTTTTTTGACCTTCCTGTGAAAAGGGGGTGAAACCCTCTGGTGAGTTGCCACCTTATTCCGTTAGCTACACGTTGGTGGAATCATGTCACAAGGAAGGGATTAGAAGAATCCTTTTGTGCACTGGTTGTGGGATCACCTTGCATGAACCATTCTTGATATATGGACTTTTTGATGGACTTATTACATGATCATGTTGTATATATCTATTATGTTATTTTAGACCTAGGTCTGTGCCTTACTTTCACATATTAATTCATTGCTACCTTTATGGTCTTAAAGGGACAGCGGCCACTATAAATATTTGTTTGCTATTTATTCACCTTTTAGGGTGCCGGTTCTCTACATTTGTTTATCTGCAGAATTAATAAGCCCATAGCCGAAATGTGAAATGGCTCTGGAGCTTGGTTGGTAAATAAAGATGAAAAATGCTGCCTTATATAACCAATCAAAAGTGAAATTTCATCAATCTAGCTGTAATAAACAAATGTCTGACAAGCTCACACTCTAATGTCTATGGTGGGTCATTGATGGCAGCTAAGCAGACATTATATGCAAGCATATGCTCAGACCTGTATGATAAAATACCAAGGAGTAAAGATTTTGGATTAAAAAGACAATATCGTTGAAAAATATTGCCCCATTGAAGCTGAACTGCAGCAGAAACCTAAAAAAAAAAAAAAAAAAAAAAAAAACGCAAATGAATGCAGTAACGTGCTTATGAAAACTCATCAAGGACCCATTCCCCCCATGTGTTAGGTTATTGTGTGTTAAGACTTGTTACATTACGGTAACACGTTCATTTTTAATGGTCTGGCAGGGAAGCTTAGCCCATGATAAAGACATGACTTTTTCTTTTTTTTCTTTTAATACTGCAGCACACCACAAGGCACAAAGGTAGGGAGTCAACTTGCAAAGCGGTAACTCATAAGTTGTGCATTTAACTGGACATGTAACGCATCAGTGTAAATGGGCTCTGTATGTTTTTTTAAATGCAATATCTGAGTTAGACTTGGCATCAGCCTCTACTACCTAACTATAATGTTGTTGCTCCTTCACTGTTACAGCCTGTGGGAGGGTAGGTGCTATGTTGCTGAACTGTCGCATAGAAGAGGCCTAGTCACCAGGCTGCCTTCTGCTTTACAGGGCTATGTAAACATTTTGCCTTGACAAGGCAGTATGGCTTTGCAAACATATGAAACTAACCCTTCTGTTTTTTAATACATACTGGGGAATTAACTAATTAACTAAGGAACGAGTCAGGAGTGGCGACTGCCACGTTAACAGACCAGATAGACCTGTTTCAGGTCTATCTGTGCCACCCACGCCAGGTTCTAATTCAGAGTGAAATAAAAACTATCACAGCTCTAAACCAAATTAATAAAGGGAATACAGCAGGTTTCCATATAGCAAACTGCTGCAATTACCTGCCAGGTGTGCCCTTGTCGTACAGTATGCGAGTTCACAACCCTTTCTCTGCTTGTGCAGTGCTTACACTACTACACGAGAAGAGCCTGCAGGGCTGCACTCACTCTACTCTTCTCTCTGGTTCTGAACCCACCACGTTGGGGAGCTGGAGATGGCATTGGCAGAGAGATCAGAGCATATGGCTCCAGCTCTCGTGTTCTCTTTGCTGCCTGTCATGGAAAAGGCAGAACAAAGAACAGATCACTCCTAATAACAAAGGGGATTGCACCCAATGTGTTAACTAGGAGTAATGCTTGTTCCATTTTTTTTTTTTTTTAGGTTTAGAAGAGTTATGCAAGCATTTTACTTACACCAGTGTTTTTAACCTTACACTGCATGCCAGCCCCTCTCTTTTATCCAGCTGTGACATGCAGTGTGTTTGTGAAAAACGAAGAGTCTAAATACCATTTTTAAAGATATCTTCAGGCCGGTCACGTGACTCCCGGGCGCTCTTCTACTCCAGTCCAGGGCTACAGTGGGAGAAGCAGAGATCTCCCACTGACGTCAACTGTGATGTCATGTGACCACTGTGCTGGCCTCTTGGCTCCTCCCAATGTAGCCCTTAGATGGGGGCGGAGAGCATCTGGGATTCACGTGACCGGCCTGAAGATATCTGCCAGAAAGGTATTTTGACGCTTTGTTTTTCACAAACACTTAGACTGCATGTTATAGCTGGATAAAAGAGAGGGGCTGGCAGTACATTTTTTAAATGTTTAAAATACTACTAATAGCGGCAGGAGGGGAGGGACAGCTCACACACACATACACAGAGCTGTCAGGCAGAGAGGGAGGGGGGAGAGAGGACAGGGGAGGACAGGAGAGCTGCAGATGATGGAGGCACGCAAACTGACCACGGTGTCAGGGCTCAGCAGCCATGATATACCATGGTCAATTTACAGGGGGAAGGCAGAACACAGGATGAGCCAGGTATTTCAGGGCCAAATTACACAGCAGGTAACAAACACTTTAAGGAGTGTTGGCTATTTCTTTGATTTTAATTTGTGTTAACCTTATGACTGACTGGGCAGAAATGCAAAACCTTTAGCAGGTAACATTTTTATTATTTAGCTTTTCAACTGGGTAATTTGCTGTTTTTCTGAGGTTTAGCTTTAATGAGCCCAGTTTATGTCCTTTACCATTACTAAATTCCATATAAAACTGTTTATTTGTTTTTCTGTTTCAGTGTAAAGCACTAGTTTACCTACCTACAGTATCTCACAAAAGTGAGAACACCCCTCACATTTTTGTAAATATTTTATTATATCTTTTCATGTGACAACACTGGATAAATGACACTTTGCTACAATGTAAAGTAGTGAGTGTAGAGCTCATTGGTCCACGGACATAGGAGACATTGATGGAGATCAGTGGAACATGGCCCTAGAGTCAGTCCCAGTGGTGTCGGTGTCAGACTGTCCCAACTATTCATACTACATAGAGCCTACCGCATGCCCGCCCAACTTCATGACTGGGGTAGAAGAGACTCCCCCCTATGTCTTAAGTGTTCTACACATAGAGGAGACTTTATACATATGATATGGCGCTGCCCGAAACTTACAAGATACTAGACAGAAATTGCACAGGCTGTTTCCATTGTGGCCCAATCCCCCATACCGTTTACCCCATTGGTGTGTGTGCTGGGGGCTGTGGTCGTTGAAATGTATCCAAAAGGTATATACACTATGGTCACTAGATTACTGTACCTCACTAGGAAACTTGCACGTTATTGGATGGCTGCCACTGTACCCACGAGAGCCCAATGGGTGACTTATGTAAACTCTCTCCTCCTCAGAGAAAAATTAGCAAACATCTCAAAGCAGCTAGAAAGTTTGACAGTATATGGCAGAACTGGTTGGACAACCCCAGTCTTGCTCCCCCACAGTTTGTGATGGACAGGTTACTGCAGTTCTAGTACATTCCCTAATGTAGCCTCCCCACCTTCCCTCCTCTCCCCCTTTTTTTCTTTTCCTTTCTTTTTTGTTTTTCTCTGCCCCCCCCCCCCCCCAGCCCTTTTTCCTCCATTCATCTTTGCTTCCTTTTT
>BLSH010191986.1:579210-604526 GCA_018402905.1 Glandirana rugosa
CACTTTTTACAGTCTGCACAGGACCAATTTTCAGTTTTCAGCGCTGTCACTCTTTGAATGACAATTGTGCGGTCGTGTGACATTGTACCCAAGCAAAATTGACGTCCTTTTTTTCCCACAAGTGGAGCTTTCTTTTGGTGGTATTTGATCACCTCTGCGGTTTTTATTTTTTGCCCTATAAACAAAAAAAGAGGGACAATTTTGAAAAAAAAATCTAATTTTTTTTGCTATAATACATATCCAAAAATAAAAATACAAAGTTATTCCTCAGTTTAGGCCGACATATATTCTTCTACATATTTTTAGTAAAAAAAAAATAAAAAAACAAAAAAAAAATCACAATAAGCGTATTTTGATTGGGTTGCGCAAAAGTTATAGCGCCTACAAACTATGGAAATTGGTTTATGCTGTTTTTATTTTTTTATTTTTTTACTTTACTAGTAATGGCGGTGATCTGCGATTTTTATCGGGACTGCGATATTGCAGCTGACACGTCTGACATTTTTCACACTTTTTCGGGACCAATGACATTTATAGTGCACGTCACCATGACATTAATAGACTATCCTTAAAGTTGAACTTTAGTCATAAAATAAAGTCCTGAAAGATCCCTTCAGACTGGCTCCTTTTGCAGACATAGCTATGTGAAAACAGTAAAAATAAGTGTCTATACTGTTTAAAATACTGTGTAAAAATACTGTTTAAAATCCAGTAATGCACCATCTCTTCCTGCTCTGCACATGCTCAGTTGCTTTCTATTCTGGGCACGTACATAGTTGTATTGGAGTCCTGTACACCCTATGGAGAATAAAATAGGTGTGACAATTTTTGAGCCGTCGCCGCCAAAATCTGTTTCCAGCTATCCCCTCCTATAGGGCCTACATCTGACTCCCATTTATCCCTACATGGTAACAGGTCCGGAGCTTGGATATGGGCCAGTGAGCAGGTGTATATTCGAGAAATAATTCCCATCTTGTCAGCAGTGTTAACCACTTCAGATCCACGCTATAGCCGATTGACGGCTACAGCGCGGATCTGAATTGCCGGGGGGCCGTCAATTGAAGTCCTCCCCTTTGCGCGCTCCAGGCCTGCTCTCGCAGCCGCTGGCCACCCGAGACCCGTGATCCCTTCACAGAGAGCTAGAGCGGGGAACAGCCGATATAAACACGGTGCTTCCCCGCTCTGTGAGGCGGGGGGGGGGCATGACAGATCTACTGATCCCTGTCACTGGGATCAGTTAGATCTGTTATGTCCCTGTCAGCCCCGCGCCCACACCGTTAGAACACATACATGGAACACATTTAACCCCTTGATTGCCCCCTTAGTGTTTACCCCTTCCCTGCCAATGACATTTATACAGTAATCAGTGTCTATTTTTATATCTGATCGCTGTATAAATGTCATTGGTAAAAGTATTGGGATGCCTGCCTTTACACGCACAAGAACAAGGTTTAGGAGCATGTCTATAGGAATGTTTGACCATTCTTTCAAGACACATTTGTGAGGTCAGGCACTAATGTGGACAAGAAGGCCTGGCTGGCAGTCTCCACTCTAATTCATCCCAAAGGTGGTCTATCGGGTTGAGGTCAGGACTCTGTGCAGGCCAGTCACGTTCCTCCACCCCAAACTCACTCATCCATGTCTTTGTGTACCATGCTTTATGCACTAGTGGTGTGTACTAGGCTTAACAGTCCTAGGGTGACAATGCCTACCCACTCTACTGTATCTACAAAAAAGTGGTGATGTCACCCTGGCACATAAAATGTACAATAGAAAACCTTCCTCCTATCCTCATCTCCATAACATAAGGGGGGTTTCTGTAGTTCACCGAGAGGAGCTCGGCATGGATGATAACATTGCCTGGGATTTCAGTGTAGCAGAGGCATATATTTTCAGCTCTCTATCGTACACCACAATCAAACTGGATTTCCAGCAGGATCAGGTATTATTCTGTACTTGCAGAGTTTTTAAAAAGAGAAAAAAAAACAGAGAAAATTGCATGTATGGCAAATACGGGCTGAATCTTTTTTTCTCTGAATTGCTGTAAGCAACTTTAAGAAAAAGTCTGCTAGGTCATCACTAAAGACAGAGCCATAGGGTTCACAATGCTTACAGCATTTGGGCAATAAAAACTATACTACGCACTATGGCCTGGAAAAATGAGCAAACAGCCTGACCGCCACATACAGTTGTATGCAAAAGTTTAGGAGCCCCTGACAATTTCCATGATTGTCATTTATAAATATTTGGTGTTTGGATCAGCAATTTCATTTTGATCTATCAAATAACTGAAGGACTCAGTAATATTTCAGTAGTGAAATGAGGTTTATTGGATTAACAGAAAATGTGCAATATGCATCAAAACGAAATTAGACAGGTGCATAAATTTGGGCACCCTTGTCATTTTGTTGATTTGAATACCTGTAACTACTTAGCACTGATTAATTGGAACACAGAATTGGTTTTGTGAGCTCATTAAGCCTTGAACTTCATAGACAGGTGCATCCAATCATGAGAAAAGGTATTTAAGGTGGCCAATTGCAAGTTGTTGTTCTCTTTGACTCTCCTCTGAAGAGTGGCAACATGGGGGCCTCAATACAACTCTCAAATGACCTGAAAACAAAGATTGTTCTACATTATGGTTTAGGGGAAGGCTACAAAAAGTTATCGCAGAGATATAAACTGTCAGTGTCCACTGTGAGGAACATAGTGAGGAAATGGAAGACCACAGGCACAGTTCTTGTTAACGGAGAAGTGGCAGGCCAAATAAAATATTGGAGAGGCAAAGGCGAAGGATGGTGAGAAAGGTCAAAAACAACCCACAAACCACCTCCAAAGACCTACAACATCAACTTGCTGCAAATGGTGTCACTGTGCATCGTTCAACAATTCAGCGCACTTTGCACAGGGAGAAGCTGTATGGGAGAGAGATGCGAAAGAAGCCTTCTCTGCACATACACGACAAACTGAGTCACTTGAGGTATGCAAACGCACATTTGGACAAGCCAGCTTCATTTTGGTCATAAAAAGGGGCGTTATGCATGGCGGCAAAAGAATACAGCGTTCCAAGAAAAACGCTTACTACCCACAGTAAAATCTGGTGGCGATTCCATCATGCTGTGGGGCTGTGTGGCCAGTGCCGGTACTGGGAATCTGGTTAAAGTTGAGAGTCACATGGATTCCACTCAATATCAGCAGATTCTTGAGAATAATGTTGAGGAATCAGTCACAAAGTTAAAGTTACGCCAGGGCTGGATAATTCAACAAGACAACGTCCCAAAACACTGCTCAAAATCTACTCGGGCATTTATGCAGAGGAACAAGTACAATGTTCTGGAATGCCTTTAAATAGATTTAGTGTTCTGATCAAAAAATTGACTTTTTAGGCATGTCTAATGAAATATATAAAAATAAGCTTTATTTGTTACAAACAATAGCATTCATATGCTCACAATATACAATTGACTTTCTTTAAAAATTCAATAAAAAATGCATATATAATCCCAGACTGTGGAGTCTATATCAAAAAGATGTGATCTAAATCCATATGTGACTCCCAGGGATCCATCAAAGGTGGGTGAATTCCCTGGTGAGTCAAATAGGGACACAAATCCCCCTGCAATCAGACAGCCCCACCGCGACCTACTATATCAATGATTCAATATATAGTCATACTTGTGAACAATATTAATAGAGTCTGTTAACTTCACGTAGGTTAAGCTGACGGGACTCCCACTGGAGGGGCGAATGATGGTTGTTGGCTCGACTAGTTTCGCGCTTAGCGCTTCATCTGGAGCATCTAAAGTTTATCTAATAGAAGATAATAGATAAAATACATAATGGGATTAAAGAAGAACATATCCATACATGTAATTTTCTTATTTCATCCATTAATATGTTGCAACAAATATATGCAAAGTGAATTTCACTTACATCGTGAGTGTCAATAGTCTGCACATCTACAGTATCGGGGTATTTTCCCCAAAGGGTCCAACGGGGCCAAACCCTAAAATCAGGGTGGTCCTTTGTTGAGTAAAGGTTGTCACTACAGCCCCAACATTCCCTCCCGATGGTCAGGACTGCACCGAGCCAGCACGGGGGCCTGTATGTAAATGTGAGGGAAATGTTACAATATAATAGGTCCTCTTGTCTTAATAAATGTAAAACTTAGGATGTTCTAATTACCTGAGGGTGTAGTAGATTTAGGTATAATGTTCAGAGAGATACTGACTTTGATAGAGGTGTATACACATCTCATCAATGAGATCTCAAAATCAATCAAGTCTTCTATGGTATAGGACAGGAGAGGTGTTTTTTATATACACAGGAGGCTGCTGCATAGGGTACCGGAGTACCATACAATAGTTACTGCATTCGTCCGGGTATGACGGTGCATTCAATCATGATCCTCAATACTGTGAAAAATGGATAAAAATATGTATAAGAAATATATATAGAGAAACCGGAGAGCATACATCCATCAGAGTTACCTCAAGGTGGAATCTGTATGTTGTCCATCTCAAGGGGAACTTAAAAAATGGCTATCAGGTGTGGAACTTACCAAGTATGGCTAGATATGGTGGAGACGTCGATACTCCGGAGGGTCCGTCTGAACTGGTGGTAGATACCACCAGTTCAGACGGACCCTCCGGAGTATCGACGTCTCCACCATATCTAGCCATACTTGGTAAGTTCCACACCTGATAGCCATTTTTTAAGTTCCCCTTGAGATGGACAACATACAGATTCCACCTTGAGGTAACTCTGATGGATGTATGCTCTCCGGTTTCTCTATATATATTTCTTATACATATTTTTATCCATTTTTCACAGTATTGAGGATCATGATTGAATGCACCGTCATACCCGGACGAATGCAGTAACTATTGTATGGTACTCCGGTACCCTATGCAGCAGCCTCCTGTGTATATAAAAAACACCTCTCCTGTCCTATACCATAGAAGACTTGATTGATTTTGAGATCTCATTGATGAGATGTGTATACACCTCTATCAAAGTCAGTATCTCTCTGAACATTATACCTAAATCTACTACACCCTCAGGTAATTAGAACATCCTAAGTTTTACATTTATTAAGACAGAGGACCTATTATATTGTAACATTTCCCTCACATTTACATACAGGCCCCCGTGCTGGCTCGGTGCAGTCCTGACCATCGGGAGGGAATGTTGGGGCTGTAGTGACAACCTTTACTCAACAAAGGACCACCCTGATTTTAGGGTTTGGCCCCGTTGGACCCTTTGGGGAAAATACCCCGATACTGTAGATGTGCAGACTATTGACACTCACGATGTAAGTGAAATTCACTTTGCATATATTTGTTGCAACATATTAATGGATGAAATAAGAAAATTACATGTATGGATATGTTCTTCTTTAATCCCATTATGTATTTTATCTATTATCTATTATCTTCTATTAGATAAACTTTAGATGCTCCAGATGAAGCGCTAAGCGCGAAACTAGTCGAGCCAACAACCATCATTTGCCCCTCCAGTGGGAGTCCCGTCAGCTTAACCTACGTGAACTTAACAGACACTATTAATATTGTTCACAAGTATGACTATATATTGAATCATTGATATAGTAGGTCGCGGTGGGGCTGTCTGATTGCAGGGGGATTTGTGTCCCTATTTGACTCACCAGGGAATTCACCCACCTTTGATGGATCCCTGGGAGTCACATATGGATTTAGATCACATCTTTTTGATATAGACTCCACAGTCTGGGATTATATATGCATTTTTTATTGAATTTTTAAAGAAAGTCAATTGTATATTGTGAGCATATGAATGCTATTGTTTGTAACAAATAAAGCTTATTCTTATATATTTCATTAGACATGCCTAAAAAGTCCATTTTTTGATCAGAACACTAAATCTATTTAAAGGTAAACCTAGGATGTGGCATGCTTACCTGGTTTTACCACCATAGTCCCACCCTATGGTGGATAAGCTGCTTACAAAAACATTATATATAAATCAAATGTTCTGGAATGGTCATCCCAGTCCCCAGACCTGAATATCATTGAACATCTGTGGGGTGATTTGAAGCGGGCTGTCCATGCTCGGCAACCATCAAACCTAACTGGAGAGGTTTTGTAAGGAGGAATGTTCCAAAATACATTCATCCAGATTCCAGACACTCATTACAGGCTATAGGAAGAGTTTAGAGGCTGTTATTTCTGCTAAAGGAGGCTCTACTAAATATTGATGTGATTTTTCTGTTGGGGTGCCCAAATTTATGTACCTGTCTAATTTCGTTTTGATGCATATTGCGCATTTTCTATTAATCCAATAAACCTCATTTCACTACTGAAATATTACTGTGTCCTTTAGTTATTTGATAGATCAAAATGAAATTGCTGATCCAAACACCCAAATAATTATAAATGACAATCATGAAAATTGTCAGGGGTTCCTAAACTTTTGCATACAACTGTAGCTATGATGCTACATATTCAGTCTCACCTCCCTTCACCCCTGCTGACTTATCTCTGGGTCATCATCTGCACATTGCGAATCACAGCTTATTCCACATTACTCACTGCAACTAGAAATTACGACTGTTTGTTCTCTGCTTCGTGAATTTACCACCATCCCTATGAAGTCAATGGACACACAAACTCTATTTTGATGGGAATTTTCAGGTACATTCAATAATTAGCACCAACAATGCCTTATAAAATGTCACAAATTTATTTTCACTGCATTATATTCAATATAGAATTAAAAACCAGAGTTAGACTTACTGGTAACTCGGTTTCTGGGAGTCGTCCAGGACAGCACTAGAGAGATACAGCTCCCCCTTCGAAGGCAGGAAACACAAAGGGTTAAGTTTATAAAGGGGCAGCTTCCCCTTACTATTCTCCATTCTTTATCCGAGAACTTCTCTGGAACGATTTCTGAAAGAAACAAACATACTTGTCCAAAGTTATAACAGCATATATGGAGGGAATCCCTGCTGTCCTGGACGACTCCCAGAAACAGAGTTACCAGTAAGTTTAACTCTGGTTTTCTCTAGTTCTCTGTCCAGGACAGAACTAGAGAGGATCATAGAGAACTTACCAGATTTGGGGGGGGGGGGGGCAGAGGACTACTGCCAGGAGGATTTTTCTCCCAAACGCTTGATCTTGGGTTGAGATGAGGTCCAACCTGTAATGTTTCATTAAAGGTCGAACATGACCATGTCGCTGCTCGGCAAATTTGTTCTGGTGTTGCCCCAGCTCGCTCTGCCCAAGAGGCCGAAAGTGCCCGTGTGAAATGAGCCATGGGGGAAAAAGGGCATTCCTCCTTAAGGATCTTGTAAGCCTCCATAATCGATTGCTAATGCCATTCGAAGCTTGACACCCCAACCTTTTACCAGAATGCAAAACGAAAAGAGCATTGGATTTCCTAATGTCTTCTAATAACTAAATAAATAATGCAGGACACATGCCCTCACATCCAGATAGTGGAACTCCACTTCCTTAGGCCCAGTTGGAGATGTGCAGAAGGAAGGCAGAACAATCTCCTGTTGAATTTAGAAGCCACTTTCGGCAAGAACCTTGGGTCTGTCCGTAAAATCAGTCTGTCCTCAAAAATCTGCAAGAAAGGCTCTTTGATAGAAAAAGCCTGTAACTCACTAATACGCCTGGCTGTGGAGATGCCACTAAAAACACAGTTTTGAGCGTGGCCCACTTCAGGGATAGATGTTCTTCTTGAGAATGCCTAATCCAGCCCCGTAACACAATAGTCAAATCCCATTTGGGTAATATTTTGAATGGAGCAGGCCTCGTTCTGGCTAACCCCTTGAAGAACCTTCTGACTAGCGGGTCTAACGCCAGGGGTTGCTCCAAAAAAAACAGACAAGACTGCTACTTGCCCCTTCAAGGTACTTCTGGCCAGTCCTTGATCTGCACCATCTTACAAAAATTCCAGGACAGCTGCCACATCTGCTGACCGCTTCCTGGTGTCTAACCATGATCAAAAAACTTTCCAAACTTTAAAATAAATGGCTTGGGTCACTTTCTTTCTGCTAGAAAGAATAGTTATAATCACCCTATCTGAAAGCCCCTTAGACTTCAAGAGGCTTTCCTCAGATACCGGGCCGACAATGTTAGGGTCTGGATCTTCAGTAACAGAAGCGGGCCTTGCGAGAGCAGATCCTCCCTCCCGGGCAGAATAGGGGGGGGTCCCTTGCTAGACAATGCACGTTGAAAACCATGGCCTTTTCGGCCAATAGGGGACCACTAAGATCAGTGTGGTGTGTTCCTGAACAAATCACCTTAGTACCAGCAGAATATCCCCTTGGCCCCTCCCTCTCTTTCCAGAGAGAAATATGCGGGCACCTTGGTGTTCGCCTTGGTGGCAAAGAGGTCCGCCTCTGGAAGGCTCCATCGTTCTGTCACCTACTGGAAAACCTCGCTGTTCAACGTCCACTCTGATTCTCCCATCTGATGGCGACTTAAAAAATCTGCCAGGTGATTGTGTACCCCTTTCAGGTGAACTTCCGACAATGAACTTAGATTCCTCTCAGCCCCAGCAAAAATAGTATTTGACAGCCTGATCAAGGATGGGCACCGCATACCCTCTTGTTTATTCATGTAGGAGACTGCTACGACACGGTCTGAAAGAAACTGTACATGATGACCTTTCAGATTCTTGGCGAAGGCTCTCAGAGCTTCCCAGATCGCCTGTAACTCCCTCCAATCTTACAGATTGTATTTTTTCTCAGCGACCCTGGGCTACTTTGGACTCCCAGTGAGCTCCCCAGCACCAGGCGTTGGCATCCGCCGTAATGCAGACGGAAATCGGAAAGGACCACTGAAGACCTAGTCTTGGGTTCCCTTCTTCCCTCCACCACCACAGAGGCTTTTTGTCTTTGGAGATAAGTGGAAGGTCGTACTGTATCTAGAAACTCCTGTGTACCGTCACAGCTGCTTGGAATACTGGCTTGGAAACACCTGATATGGTCCCTTGCCTAGTTGCTGCTAGTAGTTCTAGGCCGGACATAGCTGAGGGAATGGATACAATCCGGGCGCTTTGCAAGAATTTTGCTGTTGCCTCTACCTTCAATATTTTGTCCGTGAGGTAGATCTTTTGTTCCTTCGAATTCACTATGAACCCCAGATACGGCAAGACTTGTGTTGGGGTTAGGTTTGATTTTTCCTTGCTTATTAACCACCCCAATTTTTCCAGAAAGCAGATGGTCACTCGCAGGTCTGCTTGTAGCTGGGGTGCGGACGGGGCAAAAAAAAAAAAAAAAGGTCGTCCAGGTATGGAATGACCTTGATTCCCTTCAGTCTGAGGGGGGGCTAGTGTCTCCACCAAGACTTTCGTAAAAATTCTGGTGGATGAGGACAGGCCAAATGATAGGGTCCTGAACTGCAGGTGCCGAACCTCTCTTCCCCATACAAATCGCCACCCTTAGAAACTTCTGTGAAAATTGTCTCCATCCGGAATGTTCGGTAGACCCCCCCTCGGTTCAGAGATTTTAAGTTCAATAATCAGACAGAACATGCACGAAGGCTTCTGTACCACTAACACATGCGAATAGAAACCTTGGTTTATCTCCTGCTGCAGCACCGGAATGAGAACTCCCTGGACCATCGGGTCGCCAATTTGGGCCAACAAGGCGTCTGCCATCTGGGGGTCCCTGGGAGGGGAGGTTACCAAAGTCCTTAAGGGCGGAGTGCCACTGAACTGGATCTGGTAACCCTTCCTGACAATCCTTAAAATGAAAGCGTTTTGGGTGATTTTTTTCCCATTGTGGGAGGAACTGCCTCAATCTTCCCCCCACCGGAAGGAACTAAGTCATTGAGATTTGATGATTTTTTTTTTTTTTTTTTAGGAGAAGAAAACTGGATATATTTCTGTTTCCCTTTCCCCCACTGTTTTTTGGTAGCTGGCGCTTTAAATGTCTGCCCCTGGAATACCCCTTGCCTTTAGGGCCGAAAAAAAAAGCTTTCCTGCGGCCTTCTTGTTTTTGACCGGGAAAGCTTTTTTCTTATTGACAGTTCTGTCTAGAACTTTTTCTAGATCCTGCCCAAACAACAGGTCTCCTTTAAACGGAATACCACAAAGCCTAGTTTTCGAAGCTGGGCCATCTGACCAAGATTTTAACCACAGGGCTCTGCGAGAGAAATTAACCAAGGCTACCGCCTTTGTCGCCAGCTTGACCGATTCCATAGATGCATCCGCCATATTTCCTGCTGCTTTATACGGCACCGGAAGGGAACCTAGAATTTCCTTTCAAGAGGTCCCCCCAGCTTGTCCAGCCACACTTCTAGGTTACAGGCTACAACCGTTGTGGCCATTGTTGGTTTTAAACTTCTCATGACCACTTCCCACGATTGCTTTAAGAGTACCCCCATTATCTTGTCCACGCGTTCCTTAAGGACTCCCATGTCCTCAAATGCGAGGTCTGTAGATTTGGCACACTGTGAAAAAGCCACATCCACTTTGGTAACCTTGTTCCATATGCACGCTGCATCTTCACTGAAAGGAAACCTCCTTTTTAAGCTCTTAGGAAAAAAAATTTCTCTGGCTCCACCCACTCTTTTTCATGGAGTCTGCCAGTGAGCTATGTACCGGAAAAAACGCTCTCAGGGTTTGGTACATTTGATCGCGTAGGGACAGAGGTTTGCTCTTCCTTGATGTCAAGCGTCTCATAAATCAGCCCCAACAAAGCATCCACCTCCTCGAGCGAGAGCCTGTATCTGGACATTTTTTTCTCTTGGCTCGGTGCATCCTTAATGGTGCTGCTTCACTTAGGTCATCAAGGGAATCCGATTCTTCTCCCAGTTTCTATATCCTCTATTGGGGCTGAAGCAGGGGGGATTTGGCTGGTGGTTTTGGGGTTTGAAGTTTAGACAGCATGGCTTTAAATGCTTTCATTTCCTTTTTAACTTCTGAAATAAACTCTTTATACACTAGCCGGACAATACGGGGTTTACAAAGCAGTTTGTTCCATCCTTCCTTGAATTTAGTTCTACAAGATGGACACCTCTACTTCCTCGACCGCTCCACTTCTCTGGGCTGAGCCTGAGCAACAGAAGGTGAGAAGGAACAGGGAACAAAACCACATACTGTACAGCTGTCTGTAACCACCATGCCCATGATGTGCCCCCACCACCAGCCATGGCCAGAATCGCAAAGCTCTTTAGCCCGGATCCGGCCCAAAAAAACAACCAGAAAAGAAGGAGGGGAACAAAGAGACCAGGACCTAAGTGGACCTTCCACTCCCACTTCCTTCCCGCAGCCCTGTAGGATAAGCCACTTCTGTGCCACCTGAGCTGTACCGGTGTCCCTGACACCCTCTGCTGGATGCATCATGCCGCTGCGCTGGAGAAGGATGCCAGGACCACTGCATTGTGGCTGGTGCTGTTTTTAAATGGACAGCCATGGTTCCGGTATCCATGCTCCTCGCAGGACCCGAAACCGGAAGTGACAAGCCGGAAGTCCCCGCCCTCCCTCCTGCGTTCCACAGGCCGGAACTGGTGGCCCAATGCTTGCCCCCCACACTGCTCATCTGCAATCTCAGTTTAGAGATGCATCCCAGCCTGCAAGCTCGTGCAGAGAGCGTCAGCCCCCCTGGGCTGCATGGATGGAGATGCGCCAGTTCCAGCTTCACTGTGCCTGACCGGGGGATCCCGATTCACCACCTTAAGGTACTGCAGATCCCAGAAATCCCATACCCACCTCCTCCTCTGGGGAGGAAACACAAAAGACTGGGGAAGAGTAAGGGGAGCCGCCCCTTTATAGACTTAACCCTTTGTGTTTCCTGCCTTCGGAGGTGGAGCTGTATCTTCCTAGTGCTGCCCTGGACTGACGACATTAAATTCAATAATTAAACATCAAAACCCAAGGCTGGTATCTTTATCCATACACATCCAGTGGTTTCTAATGGTCAGGAGTTTTATACCGATTTTTAATTTTTCTAGATCTAATTTAAAGTTGATCTCCAGCTTTGGTTTCAGTTTAAATAATATGTTTGGGCTAAGTTAGTCCAGAAGGACTATTTCCCTCACTAACATGTGAGGCCGCAGGGCATGCTGTATAAACTGTATGTAGTTCCAGGGGCCTGAGATGAGTTGTTCCTGTGTCACAGCTAGAACAAAATAGTGTCGGCCTGAGCAACGCTCAGCCATTCATTAGCAGCTTAGCATCCTACAGTGCCTTGAAAAAGTATTCATAAATAAAAGTATAAATTGAACTTTTTGGCCTAAAAGCAAAAAACCATATGTGTGGCAGAAAACTAACACTGCACATCACTCTGAATACACCATCCCCACCGTGAAACATGGTGGTGGCAGCATCATGTTGCGGGGATGACTTTCTTCAGCAGGGAAGCTGGTCAGAGTTGATGGGAAGTTGGATGGAGCCAAAGATAGGGCAATCTTAGAAGAAAACCTGTTAGAGTCTGCAAAAGACTTGAGACTGGGACAGAGGTTCACCTTCCAGCAGGACAACGACCCTAAACATACAGCCAGAGCTACAATGGAAAGGTTTAGATCAAAGCATATTCATGTGTTAGAATGGCCTAGTCAAAGGCCAGACCTAAATCCAATTGAGCTTGAGCTATTTTGCAAAGAAGACTGGGCAAAAATCTCACTCTCTAGATGTGCAAAGCCGATAGAGACATCCCCAAAAAAAGACTTACAGCTGTAATTGCAGCAAAAGGTGGTTCTACAAAGCATTTATTCTAAGGGGCTGAATACAAATGCACGCCACACGTTTCACATATATGTAAAAAAAAATTTGAAAACCATTTATCATTTGTGTTCCACGTCACATTTATGTGCCAGTTTGTGTTGATCCCCATGACTAAGCACCAGGAGGTAGAGTGAAACATGTTGGGGGCGTGGCCTGGTCGGAGTCCAGGCTGAGGTTGCCACTCCATTCACTGCAGTAGGACACCATAGATGTGCGACTTCCAGGGGTCACCCTTCCTTTCTTGTAATATGTGCCACTTTGTGTTGGTCTATCACAAAATCCCAGTAAAATACATTTATGTTTTGGTTGTAACATGACAAAATGTGGAAAATGTCAAGGGGTATGAATACTTGGATAGTGTCTGGGCCACATTGGATCCCTGAGGGCTTTTTTTTCAAAAGGCATTAGTGAACTACAACATTTGTGTGATAGTTTGAATTTATTGTATCAATTTAAAAAACATTTGTTTCTTTCCTGATGGCTTTTCTCAAGATGGATAGAATTCACTATCATAATACTCTAATATTTTTCTTTTGTCTATTTTAAGAATTATAATTTGTAGGATGTGTATTTAAAATGTATTTTCTTGTATTTGTATTTTTTTGATATCTGTTATCAGCCAGGGTCATTTAATACTGAGGAAGAGGGGAATCTCGAGAAATGCATCAACCTTGACATCGACTGACGTTCATGCTTTGTACACAATAACTGTCTGATGCAGTGAACCCTGCAACTATAAGCTTTGTTTTTAAGTGAACATATTGATGGCATTTTAATATGTTGAAATAAAGTTTTAATTTAGAATTGTGTTTTTTACCATTTTGGAGGCGCAAATCCCACTATTACATGGTTTAGTTGCAATATACAGTGGGGCAAAAAAGTATTTAGTCAGCCACCAATTGTGCAAGTTCTCCCACTTAAAAAGATGAGAGGCCTGTAATTTTCATCATAGGTACACTTCAACTACGAAAGACAGAATGTGAAAAAAAAAAATCCAGAAAATCACATTGATTTTTTAAGAATGTATTTGCAAATTATGGTGGAAAATAAGTATTTGGTCAATAACAAAAGTTCATCTCAATACTTTGTTATATACCCTTTGTTGGCAATGGCAGAGGTCAAACGTTTTCTGTAAGTCTCCACAAGGTTGTTACACACTGTTGCTCGTAGTTTGGCCCATTCCTCCATGCAGATATCCTCTAGAGCAGTGATGTTTTGGGGCTGTTGCTGGGCAACACGGATTTTCAACTCCCTCCAAAGATTTTCTATGGGGTTGAGATCTGGAGACTGGCTAGGCCACTCCAGGACCTTGAAATGCTTCTTACGAAGTCACTCCGTTGCCCGGGCGGTGTGTTTGGGATCTTTGTCATGCTGAAAGACCCAGCCACGTTTCACCTTCAATGCCCTTGCTGATGGAAGGAGGTTTTTATTCAAAATCTCACGATACATGGCCCCATTCATTTTTTCCTTTACACAGATGAGTCGTCCTGGTTCTTTTGCAGAAAAACAGCCCTAAAGCATGATGTTTCCACCCCCCATGCTTCACAGTAGGTATGGTGTTCTTCGGATGCAACTCGGCATTCTTTCTCCTCCAAACACGACAAGTTGAGTTTTTACCAAAAAGTTCTATTTTGGTTTCATCTGACCATATGACATTCTCCCAATCCTCTTCTGGATCATCCAAATGCTCTCTAGAAAACTTCAGACGGGCCCGGACATGTACTGGCTTAAACAGCGGGACACGTCTGGCACTGGAGGATTTGAGTGCCTGGCGGCGTGGTGTGTTACTGATGGTAGCCTTTGTTACTTTGATCCCTGCTCTCTGCATGTCATTTACTAGGTCCCCCCGTGTGGTTCTGGGATTTTTGCTCATCATTCTTGTGATCATTTTGACCCCACAGGGTGACATCTTGCGTGGAGCCCCAGATCGAGGGAGATTATCAGTGGTCTTGTATGTCTTCCATTTTCTAATAATTGCTCCTACAGTTGATTTCTTCGCACCAAGCTGCTTACCTACTGCAGATTCAGTCTTCCCAGCCTGGTGCAGGTCTACAATTTTGTTTCTGGTGTCCTTTGACAGCTCTATGGTCTTGGCCATAGTGGAGTTTGGAGTCTGACTGTTTGAGGTTGTGGACAGGTGTCTTTTATACTGATAACGAGTTCAAACAGGTGCCATTAATACAGGTAACGGGTGGAGGACAGAGAAGCCTCTTAAAGAAGAAGTTACAGGTCTGTGAGAGCCAGAAATCTTGCTTTTTTGTAGGTGACCAAATACTTATTTTCCACCATAATTTGCAAATAAATTCTTTAAAAATCAGACAATGTGGTTTTCTGGATTTTTTTTTCTCATTCTGTCTCTCATAGTTGAAGTGTACCTATGATGAAAATTACAGGCCTCTCTCATCTTTTTAAAGTGGGAGAACTTGAACATTTGGTGGCTGACTAAATACTTTTTTGCCCCACTGTATTACAAAGGTGTGGTGCCCCTAATGGTAAAATATTAACATCTGCACTCCTCCTGGTACCTTTTTTCAAGATTGTATTCTATTAATGAATACAAAGCTTCCTCTGCTTGGCTGAGTCAGAGAGGTGGGCTGATGATGTCAATCTCTGACTTGGCCAGAGGACGCTTTGTATTCATTGATACAAGGCTGCTAATGAATGGCTGAGCGCCACTCAGACCAATGCTATTTGTTTCATCTTGTATGGTCGCATCTCGTACCCAGAAAACATTGCTGTACACTCACCAGTGAGTTTATTAGGTACACTTTGCTAGTACCGGTTTGGACACACTTTTGCCTTCAGAACTGGCATACATTCAACAAGGTTTTGGAAACATTCCTCAGAGATGTTGGTCCATATTGACATGATATAATTAAGCAGTTGCTGCAGATTTGTTGGCTGAACATCCATAATGTGAATCTCCCATTCCACCACATTCTAGGTGCGCTATTGGATAGAGATCTGGTGACTGTGGAGGCCATTGGAGTACAGTGACCTCATTGTCATGTTCAAGAAACCAGTGGTGAGATTATTTGAGCTTTGTGACATATCTTGCTGGAAGGAGCCATCACAAGATGGGTACACTGTAGTCATAAAGGGATGGACATGGTCAGCAACAAAACTCAGGTAGGCTGTGGCATTTAAACGATACTCAACCTTCTGTTAGAAGAAAGAAAAAAACACAATGCTCAATTGGTACTAAGGGCCCCAAAGTGTGGCAAGAAAATATCCCTCACACCATTACACCACCAGCCTCAACCGTTGATACAAGGCAGGATGGATCCATGCTTTCATGTTGTTTACGCCAAATTCTGACCAATCTAAATGTCACAGCTGAAATCGAGACTCATCAGACCAGGCAACGTTTTCCCAATCTTCTGTTGGTCAATTTTGGTGAGTCTGTGTGAATTGTAACCTCAGTTTCCTTTTCTTAGCTGAGAGGAGTGACACCCTGTGTGGTCTTATGCTGCTGCAGTCCATCGGCTTCAAGGTTTGATGTGCTGTGCGTTAAGAGATAGTATTCTGCATACCTTGGTTGTAACAAGTGCTTATTTGAGTTACTGTTGCCTTTCTATCATCTCAAACCAATCTGCCCATTCTCCTCTGACATCAACAAGGCATTTTCCTCCACAAAACTACTGGATAGTTTCTATTTTTCGGACCATTCTCTGTAAACCCTAGAGATGGTTGTGCTTGAAAATCCCAGTAGATCAGCAGTTTTTGAAATACTCAGACCTGACTGTCTGGCACCAAGAACCATGCCACGTTCAATATCACTTAAACCCTTAAATCTTTCTTCCCCATTCTGATTGCTCAGTTTGAACTTGAACAGCAAGTCGTCTTCACCACGTCTAAAAGCCTAAATGCATTGAGTTGCTGCCATGAATGTATACCATCTGTAGCCTCTGCTACATACAGTTTATAGAGCACATCCAGTAGCTGCATGTGTTAGTGAGGAAAATCGCTCTGGGCCAGCTTGGCCTGAACAAACTATTTTATCAAACTAAAGCTGGAGATCAGCTTTAACATAGCATATAACCTACTGTATACATCACATTTTGGCATTTTTGTAATAAACAGAAGGTTTGTAAACCTAGGATTTTGCTCTACGCGTTTCATGGGTGGCATGTACTTCTTCAGGAAAGCATATTGCAGTGGATAAAAATCTCAGGGAACAACCAGCCAGTCCAGTATAAAATCATCATATCAACATGTAACTGTGCACAGATCTGACCCAATTCACCAGCCGGGAAGGGAGAGGAAACCCTGAAAGGTTGCTTCTAAAATGGACTCTCACCTACAATCACTAGTTTTCCAGATATTCAGTTAGTCCCAGGAAAAAAGAAGGGGAAGGGAGCGATGCATACATCTCATATCTTATTAACCCCTTCTCAACCTCCCCTGGATTTCCTGAGTAGGTTTGCCTAATCAAGTGACCTTGTCAGGGCTGGGCTCAGCCCTCCCCTCTGAGCTCAGGCTGCACAGCTGTCCGTTAATTGCCAGTACTCATCATTCCACATTGACTCACCTGATGATCATATCCTGCTGGTCAGTCAGCCTTGCTGGCTATTTAAACTGCCTGGATCAGATCTCCTGTACCTTGGTCAACATACAGTATCTCACAAAAGTACACCCCTCACATTTTTGTAAATATTTTATTCTATCTTTTCATGTGACAACACTGATGAAATGACACTTTGTTACAATGTAAAGTAGTGAGTGTACAGCTTGTATAACAGTGTAAATTTGCTGTCCCGTCAAAATAAAACACAGCCATTAATGTTTAAACCGCTGGCAACAAAAGTGAGTACACCCCTAAGTGAAAAGTGTCATTTCTTCAGTGTTACATGAAAAGATATAATAAAAGATTTGCAAAAAATGCGAGGGGTGTACTCACTTTTGTGAGATACTGTATCCAGATACACTCTGCTGTGTATTCTTGTTAAAGACTTTTGACTGCCTGACTTCCCTTCTGGTTCCCGATTCCGTTTACTGCATCTGACTAAGCTGATCTCTGGATTCCTGTTTTACTGGTTTGTTCCGACTACCTGCTCTGGTTTGACCATGTTTATTCTGTTTGTGTTATTTTACTATTTTATTAAAAAGTGAGATGTTTACTGCACTTCTGTCTCAGTCTGATTCATGGTTCCTGACAGACCTCTACTTTTACGACAAGGAAGAATCCAGAACAGAGAGACAATGCGGTCACTGCTGGTGTTAGCCAAGGTGGTATGGAGAACTCACATACAATGCTATTATTGGTAGTGGTCAAAATGTTTTATTGATGATGTATTAGCATTTGATGTTTTACATTACCTGCTCAATCTGATCAAGGCGCTCGCAGACATCATTCAGCATCCACGTGTCCTCTCCTCTCAGCCGCCTCTGTTCCTTTCTGCTTTCTTCCTTTTCATATTCTTCTTTAGCCTACAAAAGCACAAACAAGCCAATGAGCACCATTACACTTCCTTTTCATAAACTGGTATGTGCCCTTAACTGGTTCCACACCGCCTGGCAGTGTGGACGCTGAGCGTGAATCGCCGTAAAAAAGCGACGATCTGCGGGTGGCCGCTAGGGGGCACACGCGCGCTGTGCTCCTGAGGAGTGTGCGCGTGGCTCGGGCGGACCCGATGTCCGCCGGCGAGCCGTGATGCCAATGACATTTACACAGTAATCAGTGGACATTTACATTTCTGATTGCTGCATAAATATCATTGGTCCCAAAAAAGTGTCAAAAATGTCCGACATGTCCTCCCCAATATCGCAGTACCGCTAAAAATCGCAGATCACCGCCATTACTAGTAAAAAATAAAAACCCTAGAAATTAATTCTCATCATCCGTACACACGGCCACTTTTGAGCAAACCAATCAATAAACGTCGATTGAGTTTTTTTTTTACCAAAAATATGAGGAAGAATATAAAATCGCCCAAAACCGATGAAAAAAAAAATTTATATATTTTTTTTGGATTTGTATTTTAGGAAAAAGTAAGAAATTTGGGTTGTTTTGAAAAATTGTCGCTCTTCTTTTGTTTATAGCGGTGATCAGAAATGATGCAGAGGCGATCAAATACCACCAAAAGAAAGCTCTATTTGTGGGGGGAAAAAAGACGCAAATTTTGTTTGGGTACAACGTTGCGCGACCGCGCAATTGTCAGTTAAAGCGACGCAGTGCCGAATCGCAAAAAGTGCTCTGGTCAGGAAGGGGGTAAAACTTTCCGGGGCTGAAGTGGTTAAAGTGCACCGTACATGTCCTAAAGCACAGGTAGGCATGCTTAGCATATACAGTCAGGTCCATAAATATTGGGACATCGACAAAATTCTAATCTTTTTGGCTCTATACACCACCACAATGGATTTGAAATGAAACAAGATGTGCTTTAACGGCAGACTTTCAGCTTTAATTTGAGGGTATTTACATCAAAATCATCAACCGGGAGCGGGTAGGGCGGACTCGATCGCCGTCGGCTACCCGCGAGGGCCCCCCCGCAGTGAGAGAACCGGAGGTCCGTGTATGTAAACACAGATCTCCGTTCTCATAGAGGGGGAAGGGCTGTGATCACAGGCTTCCTGTATATGGAAGCCATGATCACTCCCTTCCCCCAGCTAGGCCAGCCCACATACAGTTAGAACACGCCCAGGGAACACATTTAACCCTGCAGGTTAACCCTTTCATTGCCAATGGCATTTACACAGTAATCAGTGCATTTTTATAGCACTGATCGCTGTATAAATGCCAATGGTCCGAAAAAAGTGTCAAAATGGTCCGACATGTCCACTGCAATACCGCAGTAACGCTAAAAATCACAGATCGCCGCCATTACTAGTAAAAAATAAAAAAATAAAAACCCCAGAAATGAATTCTCATCCGTAAACACTGCAACTTTTGCGCAAACCAATCAATAAACACTGATTGGGATTTTTTTTTTAATAAAAATATGAGGAATCAGCCAAAACCGATGGAAAAAAAAAATGTTTTGTTTTTTTTTTAAAGAAGACCTTGTTTTTGCATAGCCAGCATACATTACAGTTCTGTCTGAAAAACTGCAAAACAGTCTTTAATTTTTTATTTATTTTTTAATAAAAAAATTTGATCTCTGAGTCTGATTATATTTACCAGATTCAACCTCTAATAGTATATACAGTATATCTCTTCTGTCTGTTATTCTCAGTGGATTAGAGTTTTTGCTCCCTAACCATATAGTTAGTTATTTCTATTTACAACTGCATATATATATGTAATAATAAACTGCCTTTTTTAAAACTTTACATATTAACTAAATTATACACCAATGTTTTTTTAAGGTTATTATCCGTTTAATCGATTCATCGAAACAATAATCGGCCAACTAATCAATTATGAAAATAATCGTTAGTTGCAGCCCTAAATCAAACTTTCACTTTTTAATACTTGATAGCAAATCCTTTGCAGTCAATTACAGCCTGAAGTCTGGAACGCATAGACATCACCAGACGCTGGGTTTCATCCCTGGGGATGCTCTGCCAGGCCTCTACTGCAACTGTCTTCAGTTCCTGCTTGTTCTTGGGGCATTTTCCCTTCAGTTTTGTCTTCAGCAAGTGAAATGCATGCTCAATCGGATTCAGGTCAGGTGATTGACTTGGCCATTGCATAACATTCCACTTCTTTCCCTTAAAAAACTCTTTGGTTGCTTTCGCAGTATGCTTCGGGTCATTGTCCATCTGCACTGTGAAGCGCCATCCAATGAGTTCTGAAGCATTTGGCTGAATATGAGCAGATAATATTGCCCGAAACACTTCAGAATTCATCCTGCTTCTTTTGTCAGCAATCACATCATCAATAAATACAAGAGAACCAGTTCCATTGGCAGCCATACATGCCCACGCCATGATACTACTTTTTGGTAAAAAATCCCAGTAAGCGTATAATGATTGTTGTATGCGTTAATTATCTCTTGGATTGTAAGCTCGCAGGAGCAGGGCCCCTTTTGTTTTGAATTGTACTTTTGCTATAATGTCTCTCTTTATATTGTGAAGTGCTGCGCAAACTGTTGGCGCTATATAAATCCTGTATAATAATTATAGCGTCTACAAACTTTGGTATATATTTAAGGAATTCTTATTTATTTTTTATACTAGTAATGGCGGTGATCAGTGACTTATGGCGGGACTGTGATATTGCGGCGGACAATCAGACTCTGACACGTTTGACACTTTGCAGGAACCATTGACACTAATACAGTGATCAGTGCTAAAAATATGCACGGCCACTGCACTAATGACCCTGGCTGGGAAGGGGTTAAATATCAGGGGTTAACTGTGTGCCTAGCCTGCGTTTTAGTAACGGGTGTGCTGCTTTTATTAAGGGATGTGGGACAATACATGCCCCCATCGGTGGGTGCCGCTGAACATCCAGTGCATGCCGCCCGCAGATCGGCTTCTACTGCGATTCACAGCAAAAGCGGCGCTCCAGCGGCGTGTGTGCCCTGTAGGTAGAAGTGCAGAATCACATATATATATATATATATATAGCTGATCCTGCACAGGACGGCTGCCCTGTAGCGGTGTATGTGTTATGGGGTGGTCTGGAACTGGATAAAACGGTGGGTGTTGCAAGTTTTTATGTCACACATTATGTGCGTAACAGTTTTTCAAATGAAACTTTTTTTCTTTCACAATATTTTTATTGAGAAAAAGATTTGCATACAAAAGAAAAAAAGTAAACAGACATCAGGCAGGGCCAGTAGTAATGAGTATCATAAAGTCAGATCTTCCACGCCACAATCAAGTAGGCCCAGTATAGACAATAAGCAAACAAATAAAGTTAGGTAATGAACATAATAGTACATTCCACTAGAGCTGCATGATTAATCGTAAAAGAATCGTGATCTCGATTCACCACCCGCGATCTCCATCCCGCATTACCGCGATTCTCAGTGCATAATGGAGACAGATACCAGAAAAAAAAAACTCAGGAGGAGACAAGAAGCTTCACACTGGGACACTTGGCTGCACTGGTTGATCCGACTTGCGGGGTGACTAAGCTCAACTTGCAAACGACTTCTGTAATAAAAGTCGCCTGAAGTCTCCCCAGGAACCTTTTTCTAAAGCCCCTTTCACATAGGTGCGCTTTACAGGCGCTATTGCGCTAAAAATATCGCCTGTAAAGCGCTTCCCCATTCAACCCAGTGTGTCCTTTCACACTGGGGCGGCTCAGGGCGGTGCGCTCGCGGGAGTAAAATTAAATTCCTGCAAGCATGAGTGTTTAGGAATGTGGGGAGCGGTGTATTCACCGCTCCTCCACTGCCCCTGCCATTAGATTGAATGGACAGCTCTCCCGAATCAGCTGTACACCACTCCGGCACTTTTAACCTGTTTAACCCCTTGTGGGGGGGGGGCTTAAAAGTGCTGTGCTGCCACCCGAATAGCAGCATCATAGCGCTGCTATTACAGCGGTAGACCTTTACCGCTGACGATCGGGCAGTCCCAGTGTGAAAGGGGCCTTAGTCGGAGCGACTTGAGTCTCTCCTATCGGGGCAGCCGGCCAAGTCTGAGAACATTGCTGATAAAAGAAGCAAAGAGATACAATGTTTCTACTTATCAAAGGAATGAACTCCAGTGTATAGAATAGCTGAGTTTAAGACTAAATCTTTTCTGACATTTGTTGCTTACAAGTAAAAATCCAGTATTTTCTGCTAGAAAATGTTAAAACCCCCAAACATTATACATTTTTTTAGCAGAGACCCTAGAGAATAAAATGGGGGTTGTTGCAATGTTTTATGTCACACGGTGTTTGCGCAGCAGTCTTTGAAACACAATTTTTTGGGAAAAATGACTCAAAAAAAAAAAAAAATAACAAACAGTGAAATTAGCCCAATTTTTTGTATATGTAAGATGATGTTACGCCGCGAGAATCGTGAACTTTATTCTAAGCAAAATAATTGTGATTCTGATTTTGGCCAGAATCGTTCAGCTCTACATTCCACTATCAAATGCAATTTTTTTATACACATTAGTGACATTTTATGCACATAAACACAATATAATACCCAATTGTTTGGAAAAGTATAAAAGATGATATTACGCTGAGTAAGTAGACACCCAACATATCACGCTTTAAAATTGTGCACACTCGTGAAACGGCGCCAAACTACGGCACTTAAAAATCTCCATAGGTGACGCTTTAGAAGTCTTTACAGGTTTTCCAGTATAGAGTAACACAGAAGGTATGGAGCTAGAATTATTGCTCTCGCTATAACGTTCGTGGTAATACTGCGCATGTGTGGTGCACAACATATGCACTTTAAATTTTTTTTATTTTTTATTTACTTTTTTTGTTTTTGCATTGTCACTGTCAATTTTTTTAAATTAACTTTATTGCCACCACAAGGGATGAACAACATCCCTTGAGATAGCTACAGCGCTTACAGGTCTTCCTGAGAAAACGCACCTCCCCATTGAAATGCATTGAAAATGCGGCAAAAACACATCAAAAACGCACCCGTGTTAAGTTTTTCATGCAGTTTTCACATGACCTATAAAAACTGCGGTATAAGCGCAGCAAAATCTGTTATCGCCACCTTTTTTTCTATCGGCAGACACTGATAACCCTATTTTTGGTGGCCGATATAGATCAGTACATCCCAATTAATCAGCCATAACTTTATGACCACTGACATTTAAAGTGAATAACTGATTATCTTGTTACAATGGCATCTGAAAGTGGGTGGGATTTATTAGGTAGCATGTGAATGTGTTGCCTCTGAAGTTGATGTGTTCAAAGCAGAAAAAATGGGCATTGCAGTTTGCTGTATGGGACTGTATGGGGTGCTCATGCTGACTCGTGTCCACAGCCATAAGCACCTACAATGGGCACGTGAGCATCAGAACTGGACCACAGATGATGCTTTGTGCAATGTTTTGTTGGGAAGCCTTGGGTCCTGCTATTCATGTGAATGTTACTTTGATACATACCACCGACCTAAACATTGTTGCTGACCAAGTACACCCCTTCAAGAAAACAGTATTCCCTGATGGCAGTGGCCTCCTACAGCAGAAAAAATATGCCCTGCAAAAATTGTTCAAGAACGGTTTAAGTAACACAATGAGTCTGAGGTGTTCACTTGGCATCCAAATCTCAATCACTGAGCATCTGTGGGATGTGCTGGAAAAACAAGTCCAATCCATAGGGCCCCACCTCACAACTTACAAGACTAAAAGGATCTGCTACTGACGGCTTAGTGCCAGATACCACAGCATGCCATCAAAGGTCTAGTAAAGTCCATGCCTCAACTGGTCAGAGCTGTTTTGGTGGCAAAAGGGGGACCCTACTCAATATTACGTGGATGGTCATAAAATTATGGCTAATATTAAAGCGGAGTTCCACTCTATTAAAAGTCAGCAGCTACAAAAAGTGTAGCTGCTCACTTTTAATAATCAGACACTGACCTATCCCAGGCTCCAGTGATTCAGCCGCCCGCAGCGTCACTCTTCTCCCCCTCCTCTGTACAGCCCCAGCATCACAAGTGTGGGCACCCGACTTTGGCTTCAAAGCCAGGCGCGAGTTGCGCTGCGAATGGCCGGTGTATCTTCTGGGACCTGTGACGTGTCCCTGAAGATCACCAAGAGGAGGGGGGGGGGGTGAAATTCCTTCCGGTTCTGCGGCACCATGAGCGTTAGTGGACCTGGGACCCCGCCCCCCCCCCCCAAAAAGAAAGACATGCCAATTGTGGCATGTCAGGGGGTCACCTTCCCTTAAAGTGGAAGTTCTACTTTTGGATGGAACTCCACTTTAATAGCCATCAATTGCCTATTAACCAGTTCCCTACCGAGTCATATTAAAATGACGTCGGCAGGAACTGCTCCTCGATCCGGACAGACGTCATATGACGTCCGCCGCTTCTCGCCGCTACTGCGGGCCCCCAGAGCGGCGATCTCGGATCGTTCGTGTGCCGGGGGGGTCGTGTCTCCCCCCGATCGTGGTAAAGAGCCAATACATTTGGCTCTTTACCACATGACCAGCTGTGTCCAATCACAGCCGGCCACTTTGTTGATCCACATGGCCGTGGCTCGTGCGCGTCCCAGGGGACGCGCAGCGCGGCGATCGGGGACGAGGCTTGTCCCTTGGACACAGCCCGTTCCCGATCAGGGTAAATAAGCCAATGAAATGGCTCTTTACCACATGACCGGCTGTGTCCAATCACAGCCGGTCATAAATGTAAACAGTTCGCAGGTAACGCACTGTTACCTGGCTCTTCTCCTCACACACCGATCCAGTGTGAGGAGAAGAGAGCAGAACTGTGAGTACCACAACTGAGGAATATTACTGTGCCCAGATTGTGCCCAGATTGTGCTCCACTCCCCCTGAAGAGTACCTGTCAGTCCATCAGAGTACCTGTCAGTCAGAGTACCTGTCAGACCATCAGAGTACCATATCATCACATCAGAGTACCCTATCATCACATCAGAGTACCCTATCATCACATCAGAGTACCCGTCATCCCATCAGAGTACCCATCATCTCATCAGAGTACCCGCCATACCATCAGAGTACAGTATCATCACATCAGAGTACCTATCAGTCCATCTGAATACCCGCCATACGATAGCAGTACCTG
>BLSH010191986.1:621093-639743 GCA_018402905.1 Glandirana rugosa
TCCTGTTTTTTCTTTTGGTCTCCTTCTTCACCCTCTTCCTCTTCTGGTCTCCTTCTTTGCCTTCCTTCTCTGCGGGCCTCCTCCTTCTTCGCCCCCTTCTTCTTCTGTAAAAATTATTTCCTGAACAGTTTTTAACAGAAAACAGTGTGATGGGGGGGCAGGATGCTTTGGGGCACCTTGCCCCCATGTTGATGGAGACAAGGGCCTCTTCCCCACAACCCTAGCCGGTGGTTGTCGGGGTCTGTGGGCGAGGGGCTTATCGGAATCCAGAAGCCCCCTTTAACAATGAGGCCCCCAGATCCTGGCCTCCCCCCTATGTGAATGAGTATAGGGTACATTGTACCCCTACCCATTCACCAAAAAAAAGTAGTGTAGTGTGACAAAAGACAATTTTTGACAAGTCCTTTATTAAAAATGTCTTCTTCTTCCCCCGCTTCTTCCTCCTCCGGGCGTCTCTTCCTTCCGTTTCTTCCTCTGGTCTTCTCCTTCTCCCACTTCTTCCTCTGGTTTTCTTTTTTGTCCTGTCTTCTTTGTCCGGTGTTCTTCTTCCTCTGCCGATGACCCTCCTCAAATGCTGCTTCCCACTGATCTGTCCACGCCGATATCTAGCATTTCTTAGATAACCATGGGGCGTGGCCATCGGATGACGTCATCTGGAGTCCCGCCCCCCTTGTGACGTCAACGCCCAGGGCATGATGGGTCTGTGATGACACAAGGGGGCAGGGTCTCCGGATGACATCATCTGATGGCCACGCCCCATAGTTATTTAAGAATTGCCTGGCAACGGAGAGGACTGATCAGCGGGACCCAGCATTGGAGGAGGGTCGTTTGAGGGAGCGGAGCCCCCCCTGCCCCAAAGCACCCATCCCCTCATGTTGAGGGCATGTGGCCTGGTATGGTTTAAGAGGGGGGAGGCGCTCACTCGTCCCCTCCCTTTCCTGGCCTGCCAGGCTGCGTGCTCGGATAAGGGTCTGGTATGGATTTTGGGGGGAACACACGCCATTTTTTTTTACATTTTGGCGTGGGGATGTCCCCTCCAAACCATACCAGACCAGAAGGGCCTGGTATGGACCTGAGAGGGGACCCCACATAGTTTTTTTTCATGTTTTGTTTTTCCGGCAATTCTTTTTTCTACATTCAGCTGGCAGCAGGGAACCCCGCTGACAGCTGATGACTCATCGTTTGTTAAGGATGTGGCGGCCGGCTTCCCGGCCCGCTTCTTAGGAACTGGCTATATACAGTGAATGTAAAAAAAAGGGCAAAACGCGAATCACTGCAAAATTGTGGCAAAAACATGGTTAAAAAAATGTGGCAAGCACAGCAAAAAGCACTGCAGAAATGCTCAAAAGCAACATGCATAGATGTGAATTGAGCCTCAGGTAGGAGAAAAAAAAAAAAGCAAAATGCGCACTATTGTTTTTGGGCTGTACTATGGGTGCAAACAACAACTAACATACACATACAGTTGTGTTCATAAGTTTACATATCCTGGCAGAATTTAAGATTTCTTCTGAGAATATAAATGATGACACAAAAACATTTCTTTCACTCATGGTTAGTGTTTGACTGAGGCCATTTATTATCAATCAACTGTGTCTACTCTTTTTAAATCATAGTGACAACAGAAACTACCCAAATGACCCTGATCAAAAGTTTACATACCCTGGTGATTTTGGCCTGATAACATGCACACAAGTTGACACAAAGGGATTTGAATGGCTATTAAAGGTAACCATCCTCACCTGTGATCTCTTTGCTTGTAATTAGTGTGTGTGTATAAAATGTCAATGAGTTTCTGGACTCCTGACAGACCCTTGCATCTTTCATCCAGTGCTGCACTGACATTTCTCGATTCTGAGTCACGGGGAAAGCAAAATAATTGACAAAGGATCTGCAGGAAAAGATAGTTGGATTGTATAAAACAGTTAAAGAATATAAAAAGATATTCAAGGAATTTAGAATGCCAATCAGCAGTGTTCAAACTCTAATCAAGAAGTGGAAAATGAGGGGTTCTGTTGAAACCAAACCATGTTCAGGTAGACCAGCTAACATTTCAGCCACAACTGCCAGGAAAATTGTTCGGGATGCAAAGAAAAACTCACAAATAATTTCAGGACTCTCTGAAAACATGTGGTGGGGCTGTTTCAAGATGCACAATAAGGAGGCACTTGAAGAAAGATGGGCTGCATGGTCGAGTCGCCAGAAGAAAGCCATTACGTCGCAAATGCCACAAAGTATGCCAATTACAATACGCCAAACAGCACAGAGACGAGCCTCAAACCTTCTGGCACAAATTCATTTGGAGTGATGAGACCAAAATTTAGCTTTTTGGCCACAACCATACGTTACATTTAGAGAGGAGTCAACGAGGCCTATGAAACACGGAGGTGGATCGCTGATGTTTTGGGGATGTTTGAGCTACAAAGGCACAGGACATTTGGTCAAATTGATGGCAAGATGAATGCAGTATGTTATCAAAAAATACTGGAGGAACATTTGCATTCATCAGCCAGGAAGCTGCACATGGGACGTACTTGGACATTCCAACATGACAATGATCCAAAACACAAAGCCAAGTCCACCTGTCATTGGCTACAGCAGAATAAAGTGAAGGTTCTGGAGTGGCCATCTCAGTCTCCTGACCTAAATATCATTGGGCCACTCTGGGGAGATCTCAAATGTGCAGTTCATGCAAGACAGCCCAAGAATTTCCAGGAACTGGAGGCTTTTTGCCAAGAGGAATGGGCAGCTTTACCATCTGATAAGATAAAGAACCTCATCCACAAATATCACAAAAGACTTCAAGCTGTCATTGATGCTAAAGGGGACAATACACGGTATTAAGAACTGGGGTATGTAAACTTTTGATTGGGGTCATTTGGGTAGTTTCTGTTGTAATTATGATTTAAAAAGAGTAAACACAGTTGATTGATAATAAATGGCTTCAGCCAAACACTAACCATAAGTGAAAGAAATGGCTTTGTGTTATCATTCATATTCTCTGAAAAATGGCCAAGAAATCATAAATTCTGCCAGGGTGTGTAAACTTATGAGCACAACTGTATGTGGTATCACTGCGATAGTCAGGAGCAGGAGAAGTTTAATTGGGTTCTTTTGGTGGAAGGTTATGGTAGCAGGAAGAAATATACAGCTAAATTTGAAAAAAACATTTTTTTTTACTATTTTGGGCCAATTTTCCTTTGATAATACAAAAAAAATCAGAAGATATCCATTACTATTTACCACCAAATGAAAGTCCAATTTGTCCAGAAAAAAATGCTGTATAATCCACCTGGATGCACAAAAGAGTTGTGATGATATGTACGGTTTTACTAACACTATGGATGCACAATTCTGGCTAAAACGAGGATCACGATTTTGTTGCTTAGAACAAAGATCACGATTCTCGCAGCTTAACACCATCTTTCACATTATGCAAAAAAATTGGGGTAACTTTACTGTTTATTTTTTTTTTATTCTCTAGGGTCTCTGCTAAAAAATATGTATAATGTTTGATGGTTCTATGTAATTTTCTAGCAAAAAAGATACTGATTTTAACTCGTAAGCAACAAGTGTCAAAAATGGTTTAGTCTTTAACCGCTTCAGCCCCAGAAGGATTTATCTCCTTCCTGACCAGAGCACTTTTTGCAATACGGCACTGCGTCGATTTAACTGACAATTGCGCGGTCGTGTGAAGTTGTACCCAAACAAAATTTATGTTCTTTTTTTCCCACAAATAGAGCTTTCTCTTGGTGGAATTTGATTACCTGTCACGATCCGGGTTGTGGAGTCTGGCTTATGCAGGGAACAACCACTCTTGCGCACCCAATTCAGGGACCCCTGGTAGAGCAGACAGTAAGTCTAAGAGTGCGGGATGGCATGAGGTCTGGATGGTCACTGGTGGTGAGGTGATGCTCCAGATGGTCGTGCAGATCAGAAGAGTGGTCATGTAGGCTGGGTCGGCAACTGGCTGGCTGTGCGGTACAAAGGGGTCAGGCAAGAGAGTGGTCAAGTCTGAGCAAAGTTCATTAACAGGCTGGCAGCATAAGTACAGAGGGATCATACAATTGGATGGTCGTGGATAGCCGGGGTCGGTGCAGGCAGATAATCAACAGTTCAGGTCAAGCCGGGTCGGATCAGAAAACAGGTAGTAACACAGGAAACAGGAACAGAGCTGGGGCTCACAGGTACTCAGACGCTGTAGAACGAATAGCACTTGCTGACAGGTGCAGGGGGTTTAAATAGCCGCTTGGCGCCGTTTCTGGCGCGAACGCGCACAGGCATGTGCATATGCGCCAAAGTAAAAAAAAATGCCAATTTTCTCCTAACATTGCCCAACTTGGCTAGCTTGGCAGGATTGTTGTCCTTGAAGGTTTGGATACAGTAAACTGCATGAAGATTGGCTTTGGGCTGCCAAGTGCTCTCTTCTGGGCCATACCCTTTCCACTTTACAAGATACTGGATCCTGCCACCCCTCTTTCTGCAGTCAAGTATTGACTCAACCTCAAATTCCTCTTCGCCATCAATCAGGACAGGGGCAGGGGGAGCGCTAGCTCTATTGGGGAAGGGATCCGGGGTCACCGGCTTCAGCAAAGAAACATGAAATACCGGGTGTATCCATATGGATGATGGAAGTTCCAACTCATAGGAGACCTGGTTGATCTTTCTCTTAACAGAGAAGGGGCCGAAGAATTGTGGGCCCAGCTTTTTGGATGGGAATGACAGTCTCAGATTTTTTGTGGATAGCCAAGTTTTGTCGCCAGGTTGAAGATTGAGTTCACCGCGTTTTTTCTTATCGAACGCAGCTTTGCTTAATTCTTGCATTTTAGCAAGTGTCTCTTGCAGCAGCTTCCAGTTGGTTCTGAAAAATTGGGTGGACTCATGTACTGCTGGTACCGCAGTTTTACCTGTTAAACTGGGAAGCACGGTGAGGTGAAAGCTGTAGTTGTCCCAGAAAGGTGATTGCTTCATTGCAGAATGCACAGAATTATTGTTGGCGAATTCCGCCAGGGGTAACAGCGTGCACCATCATTTTGGGAGTAGGCCGAGAAACAGCAGAGATATTGCTCCAACGTTTGGTTTGTCCTTTCAGTTTAACCGTTTGTTTGCGGGTGGTAAGCCGTTGAGAATGAAAGGTCAATTTCCAGGGCAGAACAGAGGGCTCTCCAAAACCGTGAGGTAAATTGAACTCCCCGATCAGACACTATGTTGTCTGGGATGCCCTGTAGCCAGACAATTTCCAAGGTCTCTTTTGCAGTGGGGGTGCCCTTCATTGGGAAGAAATGCGCCATTTTAGTCAGCTGATTCACAACTACAAAGATCGTGGTGTGCCCATTGGCTGGGGGCAGCTCCACTATAAAGTCCATTGAGATCTTGGACCATGGCCGGTCAGGGATGGGAAGGGGTTTCAACAGCCCCCAGGCCTTGGTTTTGCCTGTTTTGTTGCTGGCACAGGTAGAACAGGAGCGAACGTAGGCCTGACAGTCTTCAGCGAGTAATGGCCACCAAAAGGAGCGTAGCACGAGTTTGGCAGTTTTCCACATGCCGAAGTGCCCGGCTAATTTATGGTCGTGGCAGAGTTTCAAAATGGCAGGGCGCAGTTCCTTGGGCACGAAAATTTGGTTCTTATGCCACCAGAGACCATCCTTCCAGGTCAGCCCTTGGCCAGGTGACCTGGAGGAGCAGGCTGAGGTTCTCCGTATCTGGGAGAGTAGGTCGTCTTGGGTAAGCAAGAAGTTTCTAGGCTGTAGGATGGTGTCAGGGAAAGCAGATGTTCCAGGTTCTGAGAACATACGGGACAGGGCATTGGGTTTGGTGTTTTTCGACCCAGGCCTGTATGTCAAGTGAAATTGGAATCTAGAGAAAAAGAGCGCCCAGTGAGCCTTACAAGGTTTGAGCCTTTTGGCCATTCTGAGATACTCTAGATTCTTATCATCCATATAGATCAGGATGGGGTGCTGGGCTCCCTCCAGCAGATAGCGCCATTCCTCCAAAGAAGCCTTGATGGCCAACAACTCCCTGTCCCCAACATCATAATTCTTCTCCGGAGCTGAGAGTTTGCGGGAAAGGAAGGCTACTGGATGAAGGAGTGCCTTAGCTCCGCTGTGAACAAGGCTTCAAGCCGAAACGCGTCTGCGTGTGCTGTATTTTTATGGGCATGGAATAAATTTATTGGATATCGTACTGTGTCGGTTCTTTTTGCTGTATCTAATTTGGACTATCGGATGAGGAGGAACATCCTGAGCCTGAGCACCTGACACAGGTGTGCATACTTTTATAATGAATTGAATCTTTTGTGTTCTGGGTCCTGAGCGGTGCACCTTTGTGGTTTGCCTTAGCTCCCTGTCTCTGGAAAAGTACAGCTCCCACAGCCGTCTCAGAGGCATCAACCTCCAGGACTTAGGGCAGAGTGGCGTCTGGATGTTTAAGAATGGGTGCTGTGGTGAAGAGCTTCTTCAGAGCTTGGAAGGCATGTTGCGCCGCGGAAGACCAGTGCAACCGCTGACCCTGCTTTGTAAGTTGAGTGATGGGGGCGATGATGGCCGAGAATCCCCTGATGAGTCGTCTGTAGAAATTGGAGAAACCTACAAAGCGCTGGACCCCTCTTTTATCCACTGGTGCTGGCCAGTCCAATATAGCTGTGACCTTCTGAGGGTTCATAGTAACTCCAGTAACAGACAGGATCAATCCGAGGAATGTGATACTGGAGCGCTCAAAGGCGCATTTCTCTGCCTTGGCGTACAATCTGTGTTGCCGCAAGCGGCTGAGAACACAGTGGACATGTTGGCGATGCTCTTCCAGGGAGGAGGAAAAGATTAGAATATTGTCTAGATTTATAATGACAAAAAGGTCCAGATTGTCTCGGAATACATCATTGACCAGGTGCTGGAATGTGGCTGGGGCGTTGCAGAGTCTGAAGGGCATGACGAGGTACTCGCAGTGGCCAAAACGAGTCTGGAATGCGGTTTTCCACTCGTCGCCCTCTCGGATGCAGATCAGGTTATAAGCCCCTCTGAGGTCCAGCTTGGTGAACACGGTGGCTTACCCTAGCCTGTGGAAAAGTTCTGGAACAAGTGGGAGAGGATAGCGGTTTTTAACCGTGATTCGGTTCAGATCCCTGTAGTCTATGCAAGGGTGGAGAGTATGGTCTTTTTTTCTCGACAAAGAAAATGCCAGCCCCGGCAGGGGATGTGGACGGTCGGATGAACCCTTTGGCCAGTCTTTCGTCTAAATAGGCCTTGAGGGCCGACAGTTCAAGTTCAGACAAAGATTAGATACGGCCAAAGGGGACTTCAGTTCCTGGGAGCAGCTCAATGGGGCAGTCGTAAGACCTATGCGGTGGTAGTTGGTCTGCCCCCTTTTTGCTAAAGACATCTAGATACTCATGGTAGACTGGAGGGACAGCTTGGTGGGTTTCCGGGTCAGGCTCAGAGTCCAAACTCAGGAGTGAGGGGCCAACGTCCCGGGACGGAAGCAGACAGTGTTGGCCACAGGAAGGGTATGGGAACTGTATATGCCCAGAGGACCAGTTTATGTTGGGGCTATGCGCCCGGAGCCAAGGAAGCCCCAAGATAATGGGGAAAAGTGGTGAGGCGATAACATAAAGGACGAGCAGTTCTTGGTGCCCCCTGGCTGTGGACACAGGTATAGGCTGGGTTTCAAGGGTTACTTGGCTGGATTTGATAGCCATCCCGTCTGCCAGGCGAATGGTCATTTTATGCGCCTTGGGGCGCAGGGGCATCTGGTGTAATGTGGCAAAGGTCTGGTCCACGAAACGGCTACATGCCCCCGAATCAATAATTGCTGGTACTTGGATGCTCCCTCTGGGCAACTGCAAAGAGATAAGGAGAGTCAGGTGAGGTACATTACTACTGACAGGGGTTGCATCCTGGTTAGCCCGGTGGTGCCACTTACTGGCTTTGGCGTGACAGGTCCTCACCATGTGTCCGGGTTCCCCACAGTATAGGCACAGATACAGAGCACAGCGCCACTGTCTCTCTTCTGGGGTGAGAGACGGGCGCGAAAGGCCAATCTGCATCGGCTCAGGCGGGTAAACTGGTGCGGACGTGGCAGGTGCAGGAGCAGTGTGACTGGGGACCCGGGGCATCATCCAAGTCAGACGTTGGACAGCAGATGTTCCAGAAGCTCGTTCAGCCCGATGTTCCCGGAGCCTCCGGTCAATTTGAATGGCCAGGTTTATAAGGGCATCCAGAGTCGCGGGCACCCCGACGCGGGCGAGCTCGTCCTTTAACGGCTCTGATAGTCCCTGGCGAAATTGATAGCAGAGTGCTGCATCATTCCAGGCGGTGTCAGCACTCCAGCGCCTGAATTCCGCTACGTAGTCCTCAGCGGAGCGCCGGCCCTGCTGCAGGGCATGCAGGGTAGCCTCGGCTGTGGCTGCAAGGGGGGGATCCTGGTACAGCTTGGCCATAGCGTCCAAGAAGGCACTCAGGGTTGCGACTTCAGGCGCTCTTTGCTCCCAGAGCCAATGAGCTCAGGTCTAAGGTTCACCTTGTAATAGGGAAATCACCAGGCCCACTTTAGTGGCTTCCAATGAGAGGGTACGGGGCTGCAGGCCGAAGTATAGCTTGCAGGAGCTGCAGAAAGCCCTGAACTATCTTCAATCCCCCACAAACTTGTTGGGCAGGGGGACCTTAGGCTCAGATGGCAGTGCCACGATGGTGCGGGCCGCTGCAGCTCCCCTTCCAGGTGCAGAGGGAGCAGAGAGCTCACGCACTTGCTCCTCCAGCCGGGTGTAGCCATCTTGCAGGTTCTTCACAGCTTGTTTGAGCCCGGCCAAGTGGACGCACAACTCGTCCATAGCAGAGGGTGCTCCTTGCGCAGACTTGGACATGGCTGTCCGTTACTGTCACGATCCTGGTGGTGGAGTCTGGCTTATGCAGGGAACAACCACTCTTGCGCACTCGATACAGGGACCCCTGGTAGAGCAGACAGGAAGTCCAAGAGTGCTGGATGGCACGAGGGCTGGATGGTCACTGGTGGTGAAGTGATGCTCCAGATGGTCGTGCAGATCAGAAGAGTGGTTGTGCTGGCTGGGTCGGCAACTGGCTGGTTGTGCGGTACAAAGGGGTCAGGCAAGAGAGTGGTCAAGTCCAAGCAAAGTTCGTTAACAGGCTGGCAGCAGAAGTACAGAGGGATCAGACAATCGGATGGTCGTGGATAGCCGGGGTCGGTGCAGGCAGATAATCAGCAGGTCAGGTCAAGCCGGGTCAGATCAGAAACAGGTAATAACACAGGAACAGAGCTGGGGCTCATGGGTACTGAGACGCTGTAGAACGGATAGCACTTGCTGACAGGTGCAGGGGGTTTAAATAGCACAGTTTGGCGCTGTTTCCAACATGTAGGTAAACCTGTAATAAGGCTTTCCTGTAGATAAAAAGAATATCTCCTAAACCTCTACGGTTTAGGAGATATTCTCACTGCAAGCGCCGCTGACGTCAGCAGGCGCATGTGCAGTGATGTCCCAGCGACCAGCAACACTAGGGGGCGATCAAAGGGTTAAACGTGTTCCATGTCAGTGTGTTCTAACTGTGTGGGGGCTGGAATGACTGGGGGAGGAGAGAGATCTCTGCTCCCATATACTAGGAACAGACGATCACTCTCCTCTCCCCTGTCAGAATGGGGATCCGCTTGTTTACATTTATTATTTATTTCAGGTACTTATATAGCACCGTCAATTTGCGCAGCGCTTTTACATATACATTGTACATTCACACCAATCCCTACCCTTAAGGAGCTTACAATCTAGGGTCCCTAACTCACATTCATAAATACTAGAGCCAATTTAGACAGGAACCAATTAACCTACCAGCGTGTCTTTGGAGTGTGGGAGGAAACCGGAGTACCCGGAGGAAACCCACGCAGGCACAAGGAGAACATGCAAACTCCAGGCAGGTAGTGTCCTGGTTGGGATTCGAACCAGTGACCTTTTTTTACTGCTAGGCAAAAGTGCTAGCTACTACACCACTATTTACATTCACGGATCCCCGTTCTGTCGCCGCGGGGGAGCGATCACGGATGGCCGGCGGACATCGAGTCCACCCCACCCGCTCATTGGTTCCCCCGCTAGCGTGAGAGCAATACTCGCTCTTGCGCCCGCCATCAGGTGACGGCAATTCGCGGAAGAGAGCCATGTTGCCGCTGTCAATCCACGGCTGGTAGTCAGCAACTGGTTAAAGCCCAGTGCCACCTATTTAAAAGTCAGCAGCTACAAAAAGTGTCAGAGTCATATCTCCGCTGACATCCTCCGCTCCATAGGGGTGCATGGAGGCTCCGTTCAGGTCCGCCTTTAAAAACTGACAGGCGAACCTGAACGGAACGTCCGTGTGAAAGGGCCCTTAGAGTTATTTTACCCTTAGACATGAAGGGGTTAAAGTAGAACTCTAGGCAAAACTTTTTCTTATTTTGGATAGAGTAAGGGAGGGTAATAACCCCTGTCAGATTATTTTTGCCATCTGTGTCCCATTGGGGAGATTTCCCTTCACTTCCTGTCCCATAGCCAAACAGGAAGTGAAAAGAAATCCCTGCAAAGTAAGGAAATTCCTTGGGGACGCCCAGCTCACCAGAATTAGTGTCCCCTTTGGAAGATTTCCCTTCTATTACTTTTCTGGGGACAACCCAAAATGTGGGATTTTCTTTTACTTTCAATGATAATGGCAACCAGGACAAATAGAGAGGGGGAATCTCCTTAACGTGGGCACAGACATCAATGAAAACTGACAGGCGTTCTAATCCATCGCCACTCTGTCCAAAACAAAAAAAAAATGGTTTTGCATTTAGTCATACTTTAAAAAAATTAATGCAGCCACCACATCTAAATGCTCGTACACATGATCAGAAAATCTGAGGAGGGGGGCATGTCCGAATGTAGGAAGCGGTGGACGTGCGGGAGAAGGGCTCCAACAATCCTTTCTCTAATCCTCTGCCATCTACCATTTTACAGCACCGAGGGGGCCATCCATCACCGTCACTTTATCAGGGAAGACCAGTGCATCATCCCCAGGGTGTAGTTTGCCGGTCGGCTGAACGGCCCCACTAATCACGTCCCCGGCTTGCAGCCTAGTCTGCAGATCGCCAGCCGGTGGACGGGCCATCCGCGGCCCCATCGACCCTCAACCGGCCTCCACTCTGCCCTCCTTCTTTACAGCCTGCAATACTGGTGAACGGAGGAGCCGTGGAAGCCAAGAATCGCCGCCATCTTGCCATCCGGGCCTCGCCTCCTTTATCAAGTGTGGGGGACAACGCGGCTATAGCTGCACCGGCCTTGGTGCTACAGATTGCCACCCCTATCTCTTTGAGAACTCGGCTGGACAGAGTGGAGGGTCGGCACAGGAGCAGGGGAGCCACAAATCTGAAGCTCATCATAATCCTGGACCCTGCAGCATCCATACGGCCTGGTAAGTGAGCCCCGCGGAGGCTGTTCCCTCCTGGGTGAGTGTTCTACTTCTGGTACTTGCTAGTGGGGTGTCCGAAGTGATTCCCCCTTATAAAACCCTGCCAACTGGACTCAGCCGCGGACCCCCTAGTACTGGCCAGTGTTGCCCTATACTACGGTGTTCCTGCTCTACATATATATTGCATACCAGGGAAGTGTGTTACTTACAACAGAGGCGGAATGATGGTTAAATATGGGCCACCCGTGCCCACGTCGGCAGTGGAGCAGCTGGCCAGGTTTAGAAGACAGGAGGGTGCAGACATTGCTGCGGGCTTAGACCACATGCCACAGCCTTTACTACCCGCAGTCTCTCCTACATCACCATCGCAGGGGGTGAGCGCATCTGGACTAGCTCTTTTTGCCACGCAGGGAGACCCGCAACCGGTGCTGGATACCCCTTATAGCCCCACAGAAAACACAGCTTCTGGACCTCCTATTGCAGAACCCACATTAGCCGAGATTATGCTAGCAATCCAGGACTGTAAAATATCCCTATCGTTGCAAATTGAAACCATCCGCATTGATAACTCCCTGCTGAAGCAGGATGTACAGACTCTGAGGGAGAGGACTGAGGCCACTGAGGAACGCATTAGTACCCTCGAAGATACAGTAAAGTCATTATCGGCTAACGTGCAGGCGAACACTAACGAACTGGCGGCCCTCCGTGCTAAAATAGACGACCTGGAGAATCGTTCCAGAAGGAACAACCTCCGCTTTGTGGGATTCCCGGAACATTCAGAAGGTTCCCGGCTGGAGCGGTTCCTACAATCATGGCTGTGAGAGGCGCTGGGGATTTGAGGCCCTATCCTATGCCTTCCTCATTGAGTGGGCGCATTGTACTCCACCGCGAGTACCAAATCCTGGGTCTCCCCCACGTCCCTTAATAGCGTGCATCCTCAACTTTCAGGACAAGGTGACGATTCTGCGGCTGGCCAGAGAAAAGGGTCCACTTAAGTATAACGGCAACATCATCTCTATATATCCTGATTTCTCTGCGGATGTCCAGCGCCAACGTGTCTCCTTCTCTGTGGAAAAAAACAGTCTCCGGCAGGAGGGCCTGATATATGCTATGCTATTCCCTGCCAAATTGAGGGTCACCTGTGATGGCAAAACTTCTACAACACCTCTAAGGAAGCCATGGCCTGGCTCGACGAGCGCTTCGGCCCACAACATAAACGGGGACGTATGGGACAATGAAAGCGACACTTCTGATGCTCCTCATACATGAACTGGATCCTTGGGCGAAGACACAGGTGGCTACCTACCATTATACCTGAATTTTTACAGTTTCCCTGAGCCGAGGGTTTTTTCTTTGTGTTAAAGCTCTCCTGTGCTCCGGTTTGCTCACCAAAGCTCAGTGTTTTTTTGTTTTTTTTTTTATTTTGCCCGGATTGAACCAGCCTTATATAAACTTGGGGCTGTGGGCGACCCCGCACGAACAGTTCTGTACCTGATCCTACACCCAAACGGCGATGAGCTGGACTGCAACCACGACTGCTTCCACCATAACTGATCCCCCCCGAGTATGTTGCATATGCAGCACACCACACTTGTGACCACCTTGCTGCTATACTAAACTATTCTTCACCTTCACGGGCACTACCTATGTCTCAACGAAGGAAGCTATCCACATCATCAACCCCATCCCACTGAATGGTGAAACCATGGGAATTGTTTTTTGTCTGGTTACTACCTCTTGGGTTTTTTGTAGGACTTCTAGTTGGTTCGGGATCCAAGCTCGCTAGGTTGGGGGTGGCTGAGCAGAATGGGTGGGGGGGGGGGAGCGAATGGTCGTTCTATTATGGACCTTTTTGGGTTCATTGAACCTTCTGCTAGGCTACTATTGTTTTTTCATTTTATACAAGCAGGATACTTTATTCTCACGGACTGTTTTTGGGTGAACCAACACTCTATCATTTGGCTTGATTTCCATATCATTAATATTGATTTTTACAATGATCCTTGTGATATAGTATATGTTTTGCATGTTATAAATGGCTAAACCTCTTAAAATTATTTCCTGGAATGTAAGGGGGCAAACTCTCCTCACAAGCGGTCCTTAATTTTTTCCTTTCTCAAGCGACATCAACCACACATTATTTGCCTACAGGAGACACATTAGGTTAAGGAACGGCTGCGATCGCTTAAAAGAGCGTGGTTAGCCTATTCATTCCATGCCACCCACACCACTTACTCCAGGGGAGTCTCTATGTTATTGGCCAAATCCCTATCAGCTGAAATCATATCAGTTAAAACAGATCCAGTTGGCCGGTTTGTTATACTTACTATACAAATTGCTAGAACGACCTTCACTCTGGTCAATGTTTATATACCCCCCCGCCCCCCATTTAATCCAGATCTCATTTCCAAGTTGTCTGTTCTCCTTGTCGCTAGAGTCCCTGGTCCTGTGTTATATGTAGGGAATTTTAATGCTGTTCTGGACCCCTTATTGGGCCGCTTGGGAGGTAGTGGTAAATCCTGCCCCTCTTTTGTAGACTGGGCCGGAGTCTATCATCTCACTGAATTGTGGCAGTGGAAACACCCTGCCGAATACTAATACTCATGTCACTCTGATTCTTTTCATACAATGTCTTACATAGACCTTGCGTTTGCTACACCCGATGCTCTCCCACTGGTATCATCGGTGTCTTACCTACCCAGGGGTGTGTCTGACCACGCACCTGACAATGGATCTCCTTCTTCTGCCTGCACAGGGGCCCGCTATATGGCGCATGGGCCTGCAGTGGCTGGAGGACGAGATTGTACAGAGATCCTGCGGGAGGGACATTGTGGACTATTGGAGGCTTAACTGAGGGTCTACTGACTCCTCTAACATATGGGAGGTGTCCAAGGCTGTACTGAGGGGTGCCTTTATGTCTGTGACAGGTGTTCTAAGTAAAAACGCTATGCAGTGCACCAAAACATTGGTTGAGGCATTGGTGGTTGCTGAGGCAGACTATGTGGTGGACCCTGACTCCACCAAGCGTGACTTCTGGTTGTCTAGGCGCAGGGAATATGAGCTCAAGTTGCTAGACTTGACTCAAAAACGGATGCTACATGTGACACAGAAAATATTTGAACATGGTAATAAAGCCGGACGGCTTTTAGCCTACCTAGCTAGACCAGACCGTACCCCTATCTCTATCCCCTGAATTCTCACCTCCCAAGGAGGGATTAGTGACGTCCCACAAGATATCATGGGCACGTTTCTGTCCTTCTACAAAGAACTGTATACCACATGGGCCCACTATTCAAATAAACACTTAACTGAGTACCTTGCTTAAATGCCTTTGCCTCATTTAACCGGTCAGGAGACGGAAGACTTAGACGCCCTCATCACAGTGGAGGAAATTAAAAGGGCATTTTCACAACAAACCACAAATCCCCGGGCTTGGATGGCTTCCCGGCCGAATGGTATCAGAAGTTTAACTCACTACTTAGTCCCCTTCTTCTTAATACATATAAGGAAGCATTAAAAAAAGGAGTCCTCCCACCATCTATGAGGGAAGCATTGATTGTGCTATTGTTAAAGCCTAGGAAGGATCCATTACTCTGTGACTCCTACTGCCCCATATCTCTTATAAATGTGGATGTTAAAATTCTCCCTAAGGTGTTGGCCAATCGTCTTAAACTAGTAATTGAAAAACTAATAGGCTGTGACCAGGGAGGTTTTATACCGGGAAGATCCACCAGAATGAATATACGTAGACTGTTCCACAATTTACAATACCAACATAGTTGCGCACCTACTAGGGTAATCGTGTCACTTGATACTAAAAAGGCTTTTGACAGTGTAGAATGGCCCTACCTGTTTCAGGTACTGAAGTGTTATGGGTTTGGTCCACGCGTGATAGCCTGGATCAGACTACTGTATTGCTCCCCAATGGCCCATATTAGGGTTAATTCCAGGATGATGGGGGCGTTCCCAATCACTAGGGGAACCAGGCAGGGGTGTCCTTTGTCCCCCCTCCTGTTCGCCCTGGCCATGGAGCCCCTTGCCATCCAGATCAGTGGAACCCCACAGATAAAAGGCCTTCCCATTGGGACAATTGAAGAATGTATATCTCTATATGCCGATGATACCCTGTTGTTCCTAGCTGATCCAGGAGATTCCCTTAAAAACCTATTATCTCTTATTAACACTTTTGGGGATTACTCGGGGTTCAGGGTGAATTGAGAAAAATCTACCCTTTTCCCCCTGGATCATGGAGCCATACCATTGATGTACGCGGGGTCGGAAGTTACAGGTTGTCTCATCCTTTAGATACTTGGGCGTGATAGTGCAGTTGCCACTCTCTAAATACATTACAAATAACGTGTGCCCTTTAATTACACAACTGCAGGATCACACTAAGCAATGGATGGACCTTCCACTGGATCTTATGGGCAGGGCTAACATCATTAAAATGATTTACCTCCCTAAACTGCTCTATATCCTGGCCAATGCCCCATGTAGGATCCCAAAATCTATCTTTAAACGTATTGATTCGCTATGCACCACGTTTCTTTGGCGGGGTGGGCCACAAACGATAGTCCTTGAGACGCTTCGACTTCCCCCCCATCTAGCTCGCCTTTCCCAATTTCTACCTATATTACCTGGCTTCCCACCTGGTGTTTATACATGACTGGTTGCAACCCAATGACACTAACGCCTGTACTAGCATGGAGGGGGCTATTGTCTCTTCTATGGAGACATTACATAACGTGATATATAGAGATCATGTTTCTGACTGACCCGGGTAGCAATAATACATATGTCCCTTTCTCTCTTTAGCTCGATTAGAAATAAGTATGCTTGAGAACCTTGGGGCGCCTCACCAAACATGCCCTTGTGGTTTAACTGCACTCTTGGGGACCTGGAGTCTATTCCAGACCTGGTAAGATGGTCCTCTAAGGGAGTCAAATATTTATGTCATCTGTTTGACACGCAAGGCTTTAAATCCTTCCAACAACTACAACAACAGTTTGACCTCCTGAATTACTATATATTTTATTACTATAAACTAAGGCATGCAGTCAGGGCACAAGTAGGTACCCTAGATAACCCACTCATTATGTGTGCACTAGAAAAGCTGCTAAGGGACCCTGCCACCACTAAACTTATTTCAACTTATTATATGACCCTGGTTACAGACACCAACCCTATATTTCAGGTTGCTCAAAATAAATGGTCAGATTTGGATATACAGATTACTGAAGAGGACTGGTCAGAATTCACTGAGACCTTTAAATCATCGGTTATCTCCTCTAGAGACCGAATTATTCAACTCAAAGTCTTCCACCAATCCCACCTTACTCCACATAGGCTACATAAAATGGGTTTATTACCTATAGATGCATGCTTTCGGGGATGCAGCCAACAGGCAGACTTTCTGCATTGCTCCTGGACATGCCCTCTAGTACAGAACTTCTGGAGGGAGATTGGCTCCTTCCTTTCGTCGGCTCTAGGCCTCCCCAACATTATCAACCACAAGAATTGTCTCCTAGGGGTCTTCGGGGACCTATCTCTGTCAGCCTCGGCGAAGAGACTTCTTCATATTCTTTTTTTCTATGCAAGGAAATCTCTCTTGCTGATGTGGAATAGCTCACAGACACTAAATAAAACAATATGGTTGAAACTAGTGAATGATTCGCTACCCCCATATAAAATTATGTCTGACATTAGAAAATGGAGCAAGGGATTCTATAAGGTCTGGGGTAGATGGCTGGCTAGTCCCCTTACCCTCTGTCCTACCCTACCATGATGAGTATTTTTGTTCTATTTACCTCTGGCCAGACCTAACCCTTCCGACCCCCCATTGACTTTTATTGTATCTTGATATTGGGTGAACAGACTCCGGCCTGGGGGTGTACCCCACCTGCGCCCAGGTCCCGGACTGCGGTCCGGTTCGGGGGCTATTCGGCCGGCAGCATCCCGCCCAGGCAGGGGCGGAAGGTCTGCGAACGGGTGGCTACCCTCTACGCCCGACAGGAGTGGTGAGTGAAAGCTCCCCCCTTTTTAGGTGTGGAGGGTGGACCGGCGGGTGTCCCGGCGATTTTCTGGGTAGTCACTGGTTGCGGGCTCCTGGGGCCACTTCCCACCCCCTTCCCCCAGCACCGCATCCGATCGTTGCCTCCACGTTTTGGGGATTTTTGCCGCCATTTTGCGGTAGACCGCCGCCATTTTCCCATGGTCGCGGACATTTTAAGCCTATGGAGCTTTCCCCTAGTGCTCAGAGCGGCCATTTTGCGGTAGTACATGTTCCCCTGCAGGTGGTTTCGGCCTCTAGTGTATCAGTATGCTCACATTTGTTTGTGAATTCACTGCAGTCTCTTGTCACATGATTCTGTTTTTCAGTGGGCTCAGGGAAAGTGTACTGGTCAACATACAGTAGTCAAGAATTGAAGTTTGAAATTTTACAAGGATGAGGGCTGCTCTCTGGGACTTAGACTGGGATCTGGCATCGCTGAACACAGAACAGAAATGGGAATTTTTCAAAAAAACTATGCAAACTCACTGTAAAGTATATTCCCATGGGCAATACGTTAAAAGGCCAAAAATAAAACCTATGGGGCTCAAGGCCAAAGTTAAGAAAGTTATAAATGATAAGAAAAGAGCATTTAAAAAAATATAAAAATGAAGGAACACTATCATCTTTTAATTGTTACAAAGAATATAACAGAATATGTAAAAAGGAAATCAAGGATGCAAAAATTCAAAATGAACAACAGATTGCAAAAGATAGTAGGACAAACCCCAAAAAATTCTTCAAATATATTAACCACAACAGTACCTGGCACGAAAACCCCCTTCCTGTCCAGGCCATTTTTCAGCTTTCAGCGCTATCACACTTTGAATGACAATTACTCAGTCATGCAACACGGTACCCATATGAAATTTGCGTCCTTTTTTTCACACAAATAGAGCTTTCTTTTGGTGGTATTTAATCACTAGGAGGGGGTTTATTTTTTGAGCTATAAATAAAAAAAGATTGAAATTTTTTTGAAAAAATGCCTTTTTCTTTGTTTCGGTCATAAAATTTTGCAAATTAGTAATTTTTCTTTGTAAATTTTGGCCAAAATTTATACTGCTACCTATCTTTGGTAAAAATAACCCAAATAAGTGTATATTATTTGGTCCTTGTGAAAGTTATAGAGTCTACAAGCTATGGTGCCAATCATTGAAAATTGATCACATCTGATCACACCTGATATA
>BLSH010191986.1:651104-666447 GCA_018402905.1 Glandirana rugosa
GCTTGGGGTCGTTGGCCGGGGGGTGGGCACTCAGCCCGCCCCCGTTGGGTAGTACACCTCCAACTAAATAGGAAGCGAGAAAGCCTGAATACGACGGTCTCGGAAAATGACCCGAGTCGCCTTCGGAATGACCTGAACTTCGGGAATGGGCGACTCGGCCCACAGGCTTTTTTGAAGAAGACTGGACTTCTTTGTCCCGGGACGGATGTCGCTTTTAGGGCGGCGAAACCGAGACCTTCCTTTCATGAGAAGGGAGGGCACTTTAGGAATTACTAAAATAGGTTGACACCAGGTTTGTCTGAGGGAGGGACTTTCCCTTCTAGACGTTATCATTAAGGATTTCACGGGAGGGAAGAGTACTTTCCTTCCAGAGCCAAAGCGGCGGGATTTTCGCTGTAGGCAGGGCCCTGTTTCTTCAGGTCAGAAGAAGTTTTTTCGGACACCCGGCTCAGCGGGTAAGGGCTTCAAGTCCAGTAAGGCTTCCGCTGAGCCCAGTAAAAGGCTCTGGCAGCATAAGTCCGAAAGAGCGAAGGATAAATCAACCTCCACATGATGGGTTGCCCCCGCCCGACTCACGGGTGGGGGGCCGGTTGCTGGGGTTCGCAGACAGATGGACTGCCCGCATCACCGATCGGTGGGTACTGGAGGTGGTGTCCTCCGGGTACAGGATAGAATTAATCTCTCTGCCCCCAGGAAGGTTCTTCCCTTCAAACTTGAGACTCCCTCAGGAGTGTCGGGAGGCACTTCTAGGCGCCGTTTGGGCGCTTGCCGAACAGGGGGCGATTGTACCGGTACCCATGGCGGAAAGATTTCACGGGTTTTACTCAAACCTCTTTGTGGTGCCCAAAAAGGGCGGTGTCAGGCCAGTTCTGGACCTGAAGGCATTAAACCGCTTTGTAAAGACAAAGAGATTCAGGATGGAGTCCATCCGCTCGGTCGTGGCCGCCCTGCACCAAGGGGAATTCATGGCGTCCCTGGATATCAGGGACGCGTATCTCCATGTTCCAGTTTGTCGCAGTCACCAGCGTTTTCTACGCTTCGCAGTGGGGGACCTGCATTACCAGTTTGTGACACTTCCCTTTGGGCTGGCTTCATCTCCCCGAGTGTTTACCAAGGTGGTGGCCCCGATGCTGGCGCTGCTGAGACAGAGAGGTATTGCGGTAGTAGCATACCTCGATGATTTACTCCTGAGAGCAGAATCTGCTGCGGCTCTGGAGGAAAACATGACAATCACGGTGTCCACGTTAAAAGAGTTCGGTTGGCTGATCAACCTACAGAAATCATCGTTGACTCCATCCTGCTGGCTGGAATACCTGGGTCTGATTCGGGACACGGTGCAGGCAAGGGTGTTTTTACCACCAAACAAGCTCCTGACACTTCAGGCAGCAGTGCGAACCCTGTTATCACGCCAGTGGCCCTCCTTACGGTTCTGTATGCGAGTGTTGGGGCTCATGGTGTCGACTTTCGAAGCGATACCTTACGCCCAGAGTCACACTCGGGTCTTGCAGAAGGCGATTTTGTCGCAATGGGACAAATCCCCCCTATCCCTAGACAGACTGATCAGGTTGGATCATTAATCCCGAGGATCCTTGATTTGGTGGATTCAGGCTCCGGCCCTAAAGTTGGGAAAATGTTTTCTCCCCCTCAATTGGTCGATAGTAACGACGGATGCCAGCCTATCGGGCTGGGGAGGGGTCCTGGGTCAGTTCTCTGCCCAGGGTCATTGGTCAGTGCAGGAAGCTTGTCTTCCAATAAATGTACTGGAACTGAGAGCGATCAGACTTTGTCTGTCACGTTGGTCAAAAAGGCTGTGAGGCCTCCCTGTCCGGGTTCAGTCGGACAATGCCACAGCTGTGGCATATGTGAACCATTAGGGCGGAACAAGAAGCTCGGCAGCAGCCACGGAGGCGGCTCTGATCTTTCGGTGGGCAGAACTTCATGTGCCAGCTCTCTCTGCAATCTACATCCCAGGCGTGGAAAACTGGCAGGCGGACTTTCTCAGCCACCGGACTCTGAATAAGGGGGAATGGTCCCTACATCCAGAAGTGTTCCGCCAGATTTGCCTCAAGTGGGGCACGCCAGAGGTGGACCTCATGGCCTCCAGGTTCAATCACAAGGTACAGACCTTTGTGTGCAGAACAAAAGATCCGTTGGCGGTTGCCTCGGACGCACTGGTAGCGCCCTGGGGTCGGTATCGGCTTCTGTACATCTTTCCGCCTCTAAAGCTTCTACCGCGGGTTCTGCGCAGGATAGAAGCAGAGGGAATCCCGACAATCCTGGTAGCTCCAGATTGGCCTCAGCGTCCTTGGTACGCCGACGTAGTACGGATGGTGACAGATGTTCCGTGGCGTCTTCCACTTCGCGAAGACCTACTGTCTCAGGGGCCCATCTTGCACCCTGCTTTACCCTCGCTGGCTTTGACGGCTTGGCTATTGAGTCCCAGGTGTTGAGGGATAGGGGTGTCTCGGACTTCGTGATCCCTACTATGATTGAAGCACGTAAAAGTACCTTACGTAAGATTTATCATAGGACCTGGAAGGCCTATATTACCTGGTGCGAGGCAGGGGGTTGGAACCCCTGCTCTTATATAGTGTCCAGAGTACTGACTTTTTTGCAGCAGGGACTGGACAAGAAACTGCCGTTAAGTGCGCTTAAGGGTCAGATTTCGGCCCTGGCGGTTCTTTTTCAACAGCCCTTGGCGTCTCATTCATTGATCCGTACATTTGTACAGGGGGTACGTCATGTGGCTCCTCGGATATGGTCGCCTCTGGCACCGTGGGATTTGAATCTGGTGCTTTTTGTGCTGCAGAAACCACCATATGAAAAGGTTAGGGACATTCACTTGCGACTGTTATCGCAGAAAGTGGCTTTTCTGGTTGCTGTCACATCCGCTAGGCGGGTGTCTGAGTTAGCAGCGTTATCCTGCAAGTCACCTTATTTGGTCCTTCACAAGGACAAGGCGGTTTTGCGACCTTCCCCTTCGTTTCTTCCGAAGGTGGTTTCTTCTTTTTATGAGGATATTGTTCTTCCCTCATTGTGCCCGCACCCGTCGCATCCCAAAGAAGTTGAACTGCATTCTTTGGATGTGGTGAGGGCTTTGCAGGTGTATTTGTTTTTTGCAGCTTCTTTTCGGAAGTCTGATTCTTTATTTGTGCTGACGGAAGGGTTGCGCAAAGGCATGGCGGCCTCGTCAGCTACCATTTCTCATTGGTTAAGGAAGACCGTGACTCATGCATATGAGATTCGGGGCAAGGTTCCCCTGTTTCCAGTCACGGCTCATTCCACCAGGGCAGTTAGTACTTCCTGGGCGTTTAGACACCAGGGGGCCTCAGTGCACACGTTTACTAAGTTTTACAAAATTGATGTTTCAGCATCTTCGGATGCTGCTTTTGGCTGCAAAGTATTACAAGCGGCAGTGTAGGCGCGATTAGCGCTGCCTGAGAGGGCTTTTTCTGTTGGGTACAGTTGTTATAGTTTGCCCACCCCTCTTGATTGGCACAGCTTTCGGACGTCCCCACGTGTCATAAGAAGGCTGCGTCTGTCAGTGAACGGAAGAGTAAAAGGGATTTTATTATAACTTACCGTAAAATCCTTTTCTCTGAGTTCACTGACCGACGCAGCACCCACCCCTCTGTGTTGAGTTTGTACGGCTTGTTACGAACTGATGTGCTATGCAGAGCAGGGGGATTATATGCTAAGGTGAGGACGGCCCCCTGGGAGGGGCCAACCTATGCTTTTGTTTTATTTTTGCCTAGTCTACTCCTAGTAATATGAGCATAACCCCACGTGTCATAAGAAGGCTGCGTCTGTCAGTGAACTCAGAGAAAAGGATTTTACGGTAAGTTATAATAAAATCCCTTTTTTTCTTGCAAAGGGAAATGATGTCATACATCCCAAGAGTCCTCAGGAGAGAAGGAGGCTTTCTCAGCTAAGCACACTCTCCTGCATGTATGCTAAGAGCAGATGGATTCCAGGAAGTAAATGCTGCATGAATGATTTGCCCTTACTCAAGATGGCCGGTGGCCAGAAATGCTAGGGGGGTTGTTTTCCATGCTGATTTCTCAACAAAATAAGGCATAGAGACATGGACGGATGGAGGAGTTTGATTTGAACATTAAAATTAATTAAACAGTGATTTTGGTTTGTGGTGCTCAGATGCAATAAAGATCTGCTTTAAGAAACAGACACTTACCTGCCCAGGAGTCCAGTGCTGTCATCACCCGGGCCGGTTCTTTACTGGTCCTCCAATCTCTGGTGCCATCATCTTGACTGTAGGAGCCAACTGGGACTTCCTGCTGTTTCACAGCCGCACATGCGCAAGTTTGCACTATTCTTTCAAACTGGTCCCCCAGCCTCCTGGGTCCTGTGCCATGTCCCAGGAGGTTGCAGACGGGGATGGGGGTGGGTCGAACCTCCGTAATTCTCACCTAGGCCAGAAATGCGTAAAAGGGAGCAGGTACTTGTCAGAAAACTGTACCCGTTCCCAGAAAAAAAAACTTTCATAAATGGTAGAGGAGTGGGAGGAGGATAAGTATAATTTTCACTTTTAAGTGATGTTCTGCTTTAAATTAACTCACAAAAGAGGTGCTTGCAGCTTCTGTAGAAGAGAGAAAATTGGCCATCTGGTCACACAATAACGCAAGACTAAATCTATCGCTTTGGTGGCAAAACAAACCACAAGTGTAATGCTAACATTTTTACTTAAGAAAAATTGTATTTTGCAAACTTTTAACATAGGAGTGCAGCAATCAAAATAGTTTAAATACCCTGTAAATCATTCCATAAATATGGTGTGCTCCTCCTATATACCATACAAATCAATCACAAATCTTAATATGTGAACCAATAAATCCCTTATGTTACATGCGCAAAAAAACACAATTCCAATGCCTCTGAAAATGTATATAAAGTGTAATAAAGTGCTTTAAACAAAAGTGCTCAGTTCAGCGTGATCGAGTACTGCTATAAATAAGTATAAAATCCAACAAAGTTCAGAAACTTAAAGCACTCAATCCATATACAGTATCTCACAAAAGTGAGTACACCCCTCACATTTCTGTAAATATTTTATTATATCTTTGTGACAACACTGAAGAAATGACACTTTGCTACAATGTAAAGTAGTGAGTGTACAGCTTGTATAACAGTGCAAATTTGCTGTCCCCTCAAAATAACTCAACACACAGCCATTAATGTCTAAACCGCTGGCAAAAAAATGCCAATTAGCCATTTTCCCTCCCTGGTGTCATGTGACTCGTTAATGTTACAAGGTCTCAGGTGTGAATGGGGAGCAGGTTTGTTAAATTTGGTGTTGTCGCTCTCATTCTCTCATACTGGTCACTGAAAGTTCAACATGGCACCTCATGTCAAAGAACTCTCTGAGGATCTGAAAAAAAAGAATTGTTGCTCTACATAAAGATGGCCTAGGCTATAAGAAGATTGCCAAGACCCTGAAACTGAGCTGCAACATGGAGGCCAAGACCATACAGCGGTTTAAAAGGACAGGATCCATTCAGAACAGGCCTCGCTATGGTCTACCAAAGGTGTTGAGTGCACATGATCAGCGCCATATCCAGAGGTTGTCTTTGGGAAATAGATGTATAAGTGCTGCCAGGATTACTGCAGAGGTTGAAGGGGTGGGGGGTCAGCCTGTCAGTGCTCACACCATACGCTGCACACTGCATCAAATTGGTCTGCATGGCTGTCATCCCAGAAAGAAGCCTCTTCTAAAGATGATGCACAAAAAAGCCTGCAAACAGTTTGCTGAAGACAAGCAGACTAAAGACATGGATTACTGGAACCATGTCCTGTGGTCTGATGAGACCAAGATGAACTTATTTGGTTCAGATGGTGTCAAGCATGTGTAGTGCCAACCAGGTGAGGAGTACAAAGAAAAGTGTGTCTTGCCTACAGTCAAGCATGGTGGTGCGAGTGTCATGGTCTGGGGCTTCCGGCACTGGGGAGCTACAGTTCATTGAGGGAACCATGAATGCCAACATGTACTGTGACATACTGAAGCAGAGGATGATCCCCTCCCTTCAGGGACTGGGCCGCAGGGCAGTATTCCAATGTGATAATGACCCCAAACACACCTCCAAGACGACCACTGCCTTGTAAAGAAGCTGAGGGTAAAGATGATGGACTGGCCAAGCATGTCTCCAGACCTAAACCCTATCTGTGGGGCATCCTCAAATGGAAGGTGGAGGAGCGCAAGTTCTCTAACATCCACCAGCTCCGTGATGTCATCATGGAGGAGTGGAAGAGGACTCCAGTGGCAACCTATGAAGTTCTGGTGAACTCCATGCCCAAGAGGGTTAAGGCAGTGCTGGAAAATAATGGTGGCCACACAAAATATTGACACTTTGGCCCCAATTTGGACATTTTCACTTAGGGGTGTATGCACTTTTATTGCCAGCGGTTTAGACATTAATGGCTGTGTGTTGAGATATTTTGAGGTGTTTACACTTTTATACAATCTGTACACTCACTACTTTACATTGTAGCAAAGTGTCATTTCTTTAGTGTTGTCGCATGAAAAGATAGAATAAAATATTTTTAAAAATGTGAGGGATGTACTCACTTTTGTGAGATACTGTGTGTTCAAGTGGATTCTGTGCTGACTGGGGACGAAACATGCTGAGAGTGGTGTCTCAGCATTTGTATTGATACGGGCCCTTGCTTGATCTTGTCTGTTTTAATAAACAATATTGCGGCTTCGCTGGCTTCTTTTAGGAGGGATACTGCAAAGCTGTGGTTGGCAGAAAACTCACTTCTTACCGGTGGTATCGAGGCTTTGAAAGGTCAGATGGTTGATGACAACATGGCCAGCGTTAGTACACACAAGCGCATATTGATCTCTTTTACATTGAGCTCAATGGATTTGGTAAGAGGCCGAATACCTGTGATGGAGGATTCACTGCCTGCACCTCTGTATTTTTCACAGAATCCAATTGGACATCTATAGACTGAGCACTTTGTTTTAGCACTTTGTTGGTTTTCATACTTATTTATAGCAGCACTTGATCACACTGAACTGAGCACTTTTATTCAAAACACTTCTTTGGACTTTATATCCATTTTCAGAGGCATTGGAATTGTGTTTTTTTTGCGCATGTAACATAAGGGATTTATTGGTTTACATATTAAGATCTGTGATTGATTTGTATGGTATATAGGGGAGCACACCATATTTATGGAATAATTTACAGGGTATTTAAACTATTTTTATTGCTGCACTCCTATGTTAAAAGTTTGCAAAATACACATTTTTTTTTTAGTAAAAATGTTAGCATTACACTTGTAACATAAGGGATTTATTGGTTCACATATTGAGATTTGTGATTCATATGTATGATGTATAGAAGGAGCACACCATATTTAAGGAATAACAATTTTTAATTCCTAATTGAACATTAACCACTTGCGGACCGTCCACCTTACATTTACTGCGGCAGGGCAGCCACTCTGCGGCAGATCACGTACCTAGTATGTGATCTGACACTTCCGGGTCTGGGGCGCGCACCTCCGGCGAGCCATTCCGCTGTGATTATACACAAGGGGAGCCCCTGTGGCGGGCCTTGCGGGCTCGATGTCCGGCAACGCCCACCGATTACACAGGACACAGGCAGAACGGCGATGTAAACAAGACAGACCGCCATTCTGTCAGAGGGGAAGGTATTGATCCTGTGTTTCTGCAAAGCAGGAACACGGATCTTTCCCTTTCCTCAGTCAAACTTCCCTCACAGTGAGTAAGGACAACCTAAGCATACATTTAACCCTTTGATTGCCCCTGATGTTAACCCCTTCTTTGCCAGTGTCATTAGTACAGTGACCGTGCATATTTTTTAGCACTAATCACTGTATTAGTGTCACTGGTCCCCCAAAAATGTCAGTTATGTGTCTGATTTGTCCACCGCAATATTGCAGTCCCGATATAAGTCGCTGATCACCGACATTACTAGTAAAAAAAAAAAAAAATAATTGAATAAAAATATCCCATAGTTTGTAGATGCTAAGTCTTTTGCGCAAACCAATCAATATGCGTTTATTGTGATCTTTTTTACCAAAAACATGTAGCAGAATACATATTGGACTAAATTTATGAAGAAAATACATTTTTTTATTGGATATGTTTTATAGCAGAAAGTAAAAAATATTGTATTTTTTTCCCAAAATAGCGCAAAAAATAAAAACCGCAGAGGTGATTAAATACCACAGAAAGCTCTATTTGTGGGAAAAAAAAGTATACAAATTTTATTTGGGTACAGCGTCACGCGACCGTGTAATTGTCAGATAAAATAACGCAATGCCTTATCGTAAAAAAATGGCCTGGTCATGAAGGGGGGTGAAATGATTGAAGTGATTTTTTTTATTGGGCCACCAGAGCTTTTAGCCACAATGTGCAAAGAAATTGGGCTAACTTTACTGTTGTCTTATTTTTTAACTCAAAAAAGTGCAAATACAGTGCAACAACTGCCATTTTATTCTCTAGGGTGTTAAAAAAATATATATAATGTTTGAGGGTTTAAAGTAATTTTCTAGCAAAAAAAAAGATTTTAACCTGATTTAAACACCGACTCTCAAAAAGAGGCTCGGTCTGGAAGTGGTTAATACACAACTGCTAATAAATTCACGTCTTTGGGTTGTGGAATGCTATAGCAAGGGTAGGTTTTATTTTTACTATAGCGTTGGGGTGTCATCCAAAATGAACACCAACACACATACCCCATGTTATTGCAATGCATGGTGTAAACAGAGATCTCTCCCAACCATAATGGCTCAGTCTGTTCCTGCCCACCTGGGAGTTGGGATTTGTGCGCCTAGGTTCCTATATAATTCTACAAAGTATAAAAAAAAAAAATAAATACACCACAGAAAGTCAAACTAGATAAAGGATCCGCGCTAATATGTGAAAATGTGAGAAAATATAATCTATAAAAATTGACTCTGTGAGGTGCTACAATATCTGGGAAAACCATCCTTTGATGACGTCACTTATGACGAAACATGTCGGGCGGTCCTACGTATTGACGAGCACACGACCCATGTGACCAGGATAGCACGGGCTGCACGTTCCCTGAGCCGGCGTTTGTTTTTCTCTGAGCGTTTCTTACAATATGATAAATGTGAGTAGCCTGTTGGCTTATGTTTACTTCTGGATACCATACAGTATTTCACTATCTGGCATTTATTTTTTCTATATCCTGCCGCTGTGAGTTCATCGGGATATCTGAGGAGGTAGTGACACCCCATTTCCTAAACCTGCCGAGGCTACTTGCCGCTATGTTCCTTATGTCTGCCTAGAGCTAGGTAAACTTACATCTCTGGTAAGAGTTGCTATACTCAGAGTGTGGGGTGACACAGGACGCTATCTCGATCTATACACCTGGTGGAAGTATCTTCCTATTCTCTTCTGGGACACTATATCCTATTCAACCCATTATGTTGGACTTTTGATGATTTTATGTTCTCTTGCACTAATTTTATGTATGGCACAAATCAGGTGCATTAATTTAATTTGTTTGTTCTGTTTACCATATTGATTTATACACATCAATGTTTATTCATTTCTTAGGAGTGGCATACACTTAGAATTTTTTGAACACAATAATTCTAATATTGTTTAGGGTTGCGCAATTCCTTTTTAATTCTACACTACAGAAAGTGTAGATCTAGGGGGACTCTTGCCTGTAGTAGACCCCATGACCTCAAATGCCCATGCACAGCTGTTGTCCCCCATGGACCCCACACCTGGTGTATCTGATAACGCACATACACCATTTCTATGCGTTTAAGATAACCAGCGTCTGTCAGTGTTAAACAATCTTTCTTTTGAAATATACTCCTCAATATTATATGTTATTTTATTCCCACTTCTATCTAGAGGTGTACAGTGAATTTCCTTTCACAGTTTTAAACTCAATGTAATCTTCTGTAATTCCTGCAGAATCCCCGCTGGTATAACTTTCATTCTTGCTGATCGGAGATTTACCCAGCAGAAGAAGAAGGGATAAAAGAAGTGTGAATGACCTTTACAGCGATTGATTGCTGGCAGAGGACTAAAGACACACTGCTACATCCCGGCACAAGATGATCACTGCTATAGATGGGTAATATAGTAAGAAATAAAGTCAGCAAGTGGTCAAATCAATAAGAAGTTTATGTATAATGTGAGAGTAGTGAGAAAAAATGTGTTTTCAGCTCCCTGATATATAGATTAAAATTGGGAAATTAAATCTATGGGGCACCCACGCTTAGGTAACCTAAACTCATGTACTCAAATTGCATGAATCAAAATCTATATGGTATGGTATGCATACCCACCTGCAACTCTCATCATGTACTGCTGTATATAGATATCACTGAATTCAGAAGGAAAAAAGAGCTTATAATCAGGTGCTTCCAATAGGTTTACTGCACTGTGTACTTTTTTATTATATATTTTTTTGACTGTTGTTGGTTTGATTACTTTGTTTGCAAGACTTTGTAAAACTGTATATCCTAATATGAGTTAATTGCACTGTTTAGTAGTGTTTGCCCTGCTGAGGTGATACTCCCTGGGAGGCAAGGCATAACTCTGATGGCCAAAATTTCTTTGGGGAAGTACCTCCCTCTGCTGAAGAAAACAAGTGAGGGAACCACCTCTCGGGGGTGCCGCAGTAAGTAAGACGATTGGAGGTACGATTCCTGGTCTCCCCATTTAAGAGGTAAACTACTTGTGCACTTAACCATCCCTTATGGGAACTCAGTTGGGGTTCCAGGGACATGGATTTATGCCACTGCCAAATGCACTTTGGGACTTAAGGACTCTCTCACTTTTAAGGTATGACTATCTCATGGGCGTTCAGGGGTACCAGCAGAACAGCCATTGGGCATGCATAATGAAGATATTGTGTGAAATGTTTATTTGTTACTTTTCAACAACTTCAGTAAAGAGTTATGTTATTTAACTTGACCTAGTCTGAAGTTTCTAAAGACACACTTAAAGGGGTCAATGCATGCGTGTCATATCCTAAAGAAGATGGCTTAAGAAGGGGACACGACAACTTGGAGAGGATGCAGTACAATTGTCTACCGTGCAGTGAAGCTATTCCGAGGAGGCTGTATTGCCATTGCTAATGACTACTGTAATAGTGTCAAGTGCATAAGTAACCAGCCAGTCAGGAAGCGGTGACTTGGCAAAGGTGATGGAGGCCCTGGTGGTGAAAGAGCTTTTGTGCTTAAGCTCCTTCCCTAGCAATCGGAACCCCAATACATGGGCATCCTAGGGACCCAGCCTGCGAGTCTCAGAAGATGGAGTGAGGCCGCAGGAGAAGAGTAAGCATGGGTGATGTACAGAAGTACAGTCAGGGCTGGACTGGCCTACCGGGATAGCGGGAAATTTCCCAGCAGGCCGCTTTGAGTTGGGCTGTGACCACACAGCTGTTGGCCCAGTGTTGCCAGTCGCACGTTATTTTATGGGCAGCCCATAAATTTCAGCCTATTTTAGGGCTGCCCGTAAATGCCCATTACGGGCAGCGGCGCCTGTAAAAAATATGGCTGCGCGCCGACATGTCAACTGTGCATGCACCGTTATGAAGCTACCTGGGTTTGGGAAAGCTTGTACATGCTTGGCCATATTCGGGCAGGTGGGCGCATGCACAGTGACGTAATGGCGCAGAGCAGCGCCATTTTGAATGTAAGGCACTCGTCTCAGCGGTGGCATGCACCTCTCCACATCAAGGCCAGGTAAAACCAGAACCCTCCGCAGCCTCTGACCACCTCCTGTTACTCTCCTGTACCAAGTCTGCACAGCCTATGACCACCTCCTGTTACTCTCCTGTACCATGTCTGCACAGTCTATGACCACCTCCTATACCATATCCGCACAGCCTCTGACATCTCCTGTACAATGTCCGCACAGCCTATGACCACCTCCTTTACCATGTCCGCACAGCCTATGACCACCTCCTATACCATGAAAAGGGAAAAAAAAGACTGGTGATGGCGCCTCGATTTCTAGGTTAATACATGTAACCATTAACAATCTTATATGGATAATTAAGTGATAGCTGCCCCTTTAAAAGTGACAAAGCACTAAAGATAACAAACAAATACGTGTAAAGGTGATGTCGCTATATACCCTTATGCAATATGTCATATTGAACAGATAATTGCAAATATGGGAAAAAACATGTGTAAAAAAATCAATCAATAGTCCATAGTGACAGTCCCAACACCAACATGAATTAAACGAATGCTTCAGACGCGGTGTATCTTCAGCAAGAGCGCTTCACCATGAGCACTAGAAAGGTGGATGGCCACTCACCAGAGGTGTTTGAACACTTTTTAGGGTAGGTCAAAATGCGCATGTATATATACACCATAGGGTCCTGGGCTCAAGTTTCTCCACTGGTCCTGTCATCCAATAGGGCTAAGGATGCGAGGGACAAAATGTGATCGTACCATGCCCGGTACTAATTTGTCTACAGCGTGGGTGGACGCATGCACTGTGATGTTGCCAGTGTGCGCACCACGCCTCGTTGTGGATCGGGTGTTCAGATCAGTGTCACATATGGGACCCGGATGTGGCAGATCCCTCCTTCGACATATGTTTTGCCATTTTAGCGTCTTCAGGAAGTGAACCTTTTCAATCACTTTAAAGTCTAAAAATTGAGATTGCATAAGACCATTGGTGACTCGTTTTTTGAGCTTAGCATAGGGCTGAGTGGAGAGATTTCGGTGTAAATTTACTGATCTTCTTACTGAAAAAATTTCAACAAAGCAGAACTTCTTAAAGGGGTGGTAAACCCTAATGTTTTTTCACCTTAATGCATTCTATGGGCTATTCATATACAAGCCGCATCTCAGCGGAAGATCCCAGTTCTGTGTCATCCAGCTGCCCGGTCCTCCTGACAGTTTCCAGGCTGATCACTTCTGGCAGAAGCGGTGCAGTCTTTCTTACAGGGTATTAGAGCAGCTGGGGGAGGCAGGGAGTCCCCCTCCGTGCCGCTCTGATGGCCGCACCACTTCTGCCAGGAAACTGTCAGCCTAGTCTGCCCTTGCTCCGCACTCGCCCTCCACTAATTTCCACTCATCAAATGTGAGCAGGCAAGTGGAAATTTTGAAGGCTGATATAGCGTATACAATTGCGACACGAGTCATATTGTAATTAAATGTTATTAAAAATAACCTTTCCTTCTTAATCTGCAGCTCTATAATTTCTGTAAATGCAATGCAATATGGCTACCTGGAGGTATTCTGTACCCACGATGTATAGAGAACGCCCCCCCCCAGAAACATAATTTCCTGCTTATGTGATTGTCTCACTGATTTTCCCAGAAGTCAGTGCTAAGATACAAGTCAGATTTTTTGGCATCCCCTGCAACAAAAATTAAATTTTTGTTAAGAAACCCCCAACAGAAAATCGCGTATAAAGGAATGCAGTACCTTTCCTGAATCGGAGATCTACAGCTGCAGCAGCTGATTGATAATTATGAAATCACTCCCATTAGACCTAGTTAGCACAGGGGCACAGAGGAACAAATAGTGATTTCTTCGGGATAACAAAAGGTAGGAATCTGCAACACAGTTTGTTAAAATCCTTGCAATGTACATAGCTCACCCAAAGGGGAATGTTTTTTTCTCAACAAAAGTGGCATTACGCTTTAACCCTAGTAGTGTGGGGAGCCCCGCTGCAAGAGTAATTGTTTTTTTTTCTGTCTGGAGTGGGGCTTTAGGTTGGTTTTTAAAGTTATTCTAAAGCATTTTTTTCAATTTAAAATAAAAAATATGCTATATGGTGTTGCACGGAGTGGTTCCTTACCCCCTTTTCTGTGGTCCCCTAGCAGTGCTCTCCCCTCCTCCCTCCTTCTTACGAGTGCCCCCTCAGCAAGTGGGTTGCTGTGGTGCTCCCGAGCCAAACTGTGTGTGGCTCAAGAGAGGAGGCAGGTAAGTGTTTAGGGATGGGAACGGGGAGGGGACCGATTAGTGGGGCATTTTTTCATAGAATGCATTAAGGTAAAACACCCTTAGGCCTCAGAACCATTTAAGAATGCAATGGGCTTTAAATGACCCCACAATATTACAAAAGCCCCTTCTACCTATCCTGCACCTATTCTTGGGGAAAAAAATTGACCTAATTTCTTTAGTTGAGACTACTGAATTTTGAGCACAGTTCATGAGCACTACTGAGCAAAGATGTAAATTACATTTCATTTTCTTGCATGGTATTCTTCAGAACCAAGAAACCCTTACCCAGGGTTCTTACAAGACCTTAGCAATTTGGGCATGTGCCCCTAGTGGAAGGGCTGCAACCACTACTTTTCAAGGTGAGAGCTAAGAATCCTAACTGCTTGTGTCTAAGGCAGCTGTAAGGTAAACCTTTCTAGCATCAAAAATCCAATGCAGATTCATGCTCATGCTCGTGCACATTGCACATGTGTTAATATTAATGAGCGAAGGGCCGATGTAACTTATGCAGTGCCAGTTCATCGCGCATGTATCCATGAATTTGTGCGCGAGCACATGCACTTACCAATAAGAACTTGGCGCCCAGTGGCTTATTTAAACTGGTCTATCACTATGAGCAGTTTCTGAATGTTTCTGTGTTCCCAAGACCTGATCTGCTGTACCTGCTTACTCATGTATGACCCTGCTTGCCTTTGGACTTCGCTTCTGCTATTGCTCTAGCTCTGTTACCTACTACTCTGACCTTGGCTTATTTACTGGATCTGATCTGCCTGTGGACTCTGTACCGCGTTGCCCGGCTGTTAATGACCTTGGCCTACCTCCTGGTCTTGCTTTGCATGCTGATTCGGTACCTCGCTGCCCGGTTGCCACTGACTACTGCTCGTCTTCTGGTTCTGCTTCCATCCCACATTCTGGTGCCAAGCAGCTCCTGTATCCTTTTCCGAGGACTGCGACTACCAGCTCTATCCACCTACAGAGTGGACATCACCAGCTAGCTGCTACGGCACTAGTGCCACTCCTTGCCTTTACACTCTCTGTCTCCACCTTCAGGAGTTTGGGGTGGGAGGTGCAAGAGAGGCCGTCACAATATTCCAGTCTTAACCAGGTACGTGATAGCAGCATACAGCTGTTGCAAAGGGAGAAGCTGTAATTTTGTATGAAAGACACATAAGACAGAGGATATCTGCTATTCACAGCAAGGCTATGCATTCCACAGCCATCATTTTATGGCCCATTCAAGCCCCATTAGAGCCCCATGATTGGTGGAGAGGCCACCATGTGACTTTGGCACGTTTCACTTAATTTCCATTGCGGTTAGCCAGCTTCATAGTCCTAAAACAAACAGAGTGCAATACATTTTGTAAAGCACATGACTGTGCTGAATAATCCCCCC
>BLSH010191986.1:666457-680031 GCA_018402905.1 Glandirana rugosa
CCCCCCCCCCCCCCCCCCCACAATCAACCTTCTGCACTGTTCAACCTCTAGTGTTAGGCAAAAAATGCATAAGGATCAACCTTCCTCCCTAGGTGTACTCATGGGTGTCCTGGGTCTTGATGGATCCTAACCAACCCTTCTGCACTAAACCCTACTGCAGTATCCCCCTCTGTACACACACCTCCTTTCTCCTTCTGCTTTTAAAACCATTTTGCTCTAAAGAAAATCTCTCCATTTCTTTTCCTTACTTCTGTTTCTAAGCTGTTCAAATTCCCAATACGTTCCTTCTACATTCCCAAACATCATTTAACGGCATAAATATATCCTTCATACAAATGTCAGGATTATTAAACACACACTAAAACTCCAGATGGCTTTCAAAGGGATATTGATTACAAGTAACTCACCAACTGTTCCCTGTAATTTCTTCTTAAGTATAAATTTTTAAAATATGAAAGATGTAACAACAGAAAGGGTTGCCTAGGTAAATGACTTGCACGTACCTGTTTTTGGTCTCTATATATTGTCTCAATATGTACCTCATACACCACAGCTTACCATATCATATCTTCTCTCCTACTTTTTAATTTGCTTAACTTGTCATGTTTTATTACAGACCATATTCTGCACAAAAAAATGCCCAAAAGTGACAATGAGCTCAATACCCAAAGCAATATTGCATGCGATATTTGGATCTTGTGACCCATTTGATCCAAATATCGCATGCCATGCTGAAAATCTCAATTCTTTGTCAGTTTACAAGGTAATTCCCGCAAAAATAAGAAAAACACGGTAAACGCTTAGGAAGAAAAGCTGACATGTCCATACTTGACAAATTATGTCACCCGGGTGACCCTGTCCCTTTGTTTACTTAGCAGCAGCAGGACCCAGAGAGCACGTTCAGCATGAAGGAAGTGATGGGATTGGAGGTGCATCTCCGAGTCTCCACTATCCGCTAAACTAAGCAAAGGAGCTGGGTCACCCAGGTGAGGTCTTTGATGTCACCCGGCTGACCCCGCCTCTTTCTTTACTGTAGTGGTGGGGACCCAAAGATGCACCTCCAATCCTGGCACCGAATTATGTGGTGCATCTCATCAGTGAAAAGGTTATCGCATATTTTAGGAGTAAAATACCTCACTATGTAAAGAAATAGCGCATGCAGTATTTTAGCAGAGTTTTTTAATCTAATACATTTTTGAAAACTACCACATGCAATATTTTATCGCTATTTTTCATTTGGTATTTTAGTTTTAGCTGAATGTGCTTAAAAAGGGGGCACCTTAAGCTTCCTGTAATTACCTAGATTAGTCTGCAAATGAATCCTTGTGGATTTCGGGAGGCAAGTTTGTTACTTTAGCACAAAAGTCCTCAAACTACAGTCTTGCCTTTTATTGGTCCCCACAATGAGAAGGCCGACCCTTCATGCATGCTAGAGCCGCTGTGTGCAGAATGGAAGGGGCTGCCAGGCACTATATGCAGAGTATTCCAACATTGTCAATATAGCTTAGTCGGCACTGTCAAACGGATTGATCTCCTGCCCCATAGTGCCTGCATAGTTCTGGTCAGTAGTGAAGAACAGGGCATGAAGCAAATACATACAGTATAGTTGAGAACCGAACGCAGGTGCACAATAGGACACTATTTCTCTCACTGACCCCACGAATAAGGCATTATTTCACCTACAAACAACAACAAAATTTGCCCGTGGGACTTTAGATGAGGCAAGTATGGGGGCTAACAAAGATGATGGTAAACAATAATGACATGGTTTATTGGACATGAGTAAAAGTATAAACATGAAAGCCCAGCCAGTACAATGACATGAGATCCCTTTGCTGAAAACAGTCATATAGATGGGTGTGATAAATATGTTGGTAATACAAGCATATAACACTCTATGCATTTCACAAGCAACATCTCGCTTCTTCAGGAGTACGTTTTGTATAGGGTATATGTCACAATCCTGGTGGTGGAGTCTGGTTCGTGCGGGGAGAAACCTCTCTTACGGCCCTGGTTCCAGAACCCCTGGTAGAGCAGACAGGGAGCGCTGGAACACAGGGGAGCACAAGGGCTGGATTGGACACAGATGATAGTAAGATGTCTTCCAGAAGTCCGTGCAAGACTGAAGAGTAGTGGTTCAGGCCGGGTCGGTAACGTTCAGGCAAAGCAGTACAGAGGGAGCAGGCTGATGGATGGTCAGGCACAGGTCGGGTTCATCAGCTGGCAGGCAGCGAGGTACAGAGGGATCAGGCAGAAGGGTGGTCGTGGACAAGCAAAGGTAGGTTCAGGCAGGAAGCACGGGTGGTCAAGTCACGCCGGGGTCACAGGAACAGGGTCGCTAGAGAACACAGGAATTGCTGTAGAACAGACAGCATCTGCTACAGGGAGCAGGACGCCTAAACAGGCTGTCTGGCGCCATTGGCGCACGATCGCGCACGGACAGTCCTGGATGGCTGGAAACGGCTATTTTCCTGACAGTATATCTATAAAACAAAGTACATGTTGAAGATACGCATCACCAAAAAAACTCACATATCTCTCTTAGTAAGCGGGTGTCCATGTAGCACCCCATACTCACTTTTTGGCAAAGCCCAGGTTCCAAGCAATGATCCCCCGGAGAGCGTCCAGCAGAATGCATCTAGCCCATGAGCTGAAGTGTCAGAGCCAACAGTAAACCACTGGGGGAGCACACGGGGGGCAGGCATGGCTATAGAGTAAGTGATTCCACTCATGTCACACAACATCAGGGTAGACAACTGCAATGTAATTGTATATGGGAGTAATTATGAGTATAATTGAGTAAATATTGCCATACCGGGCTAATAAACAGCAGTGGGTATACAATAAAGGTCGATGCATAATGCAGAGCAAATACACAGTGCTGGGCATGTGAGAGTGGAAAAGAGAAGTGGATATGACAAGGGAGTGCATGGGTGGGTGAAATGAAGAATGAAAGGAATAGTGTCACACCTTGACCGGGGATTGATCCTGGGACCTGTGTTCTTGTGGTGAATTCCTAACGGCCTTAGCCACAGAGTATCTACTATCCTTGTGGAGTCCTGGCTATTTACTGCTTTCTCATGATGACTCTGGCTCCACACAGTGACCAACTGTAGGCAGTCACCTCAATTAATACTCTATAAAACCTCACTTCCCCTTCCTGTCCTTGCCTGAATATATGTTTTAATTACTGCCAGACATTTATCCTGTTGCCTGTTACTAACTTTGCTTGTTCCCGACTACGCCTTTGGATTACCCTCTGTTACTTCATTGCCCGATTGTTGTCGAACCTTGCCTGTCTCTGACGCTGTCTCTGGTTTATCCCTTGGACCTCTGCCCGGATTTGCTACTAACCGTGAGTGTTTTATTTATTGTTGTGCCTTGATTGGTATTGTTTGCACTTATCATAGAGGTCCCAGAATTCTGTCTGCAGGACTGCAACCGTCCTCCACCTGATACTGGGATAACAAGACTACTGTTCAGGAAACCGGAGTGACGGTTGGGGTTCCTGGCAGACCTAACAAATAGTAGCAGTGGCAAACCTAGGACAGATAAAAAGTGCAACATGTGGAAATGTACGGAGCGAGAACCCGTAGGGTGTATGGTATCTGCAGTGCTTACCAGGGAAGTGTCCTCCAAATAGAATTGTGTGAGAGAAAAGAGACACTATGTCCGTCCTCCCCTAGTGAGTCCCTGAGGGTTCCACCCCGTACAGGTGGTAGGTAATGTGAGCACAACGCCCACTAATTGGGAAGAACACACAGGTGCGTGAACAACCCATCACCACCTAGTTGGATGAGCCACGCCCTACTGTGGGGACGCCGCTGGAATGCGGCAGTCACCCGGAGGGCATGATGATATGCCATCACGTGGTTACACCGCTAGACCGCGGAAGTCACACCACGGGCGTGGAGGCATGACATTGATATGCAGGTGACCTCGTCCATCTGTATAGAGAGGCGGGGGCAGCAAGGGAGGAGACCTCCCCTTTGCACATCGCAGCTCCCAGGACAGGCGGAACTGCCGCCACCCCCGGAAATAACCTTGACCTTTATTGTATACCCACTGCTGTTTATTAGCTCAGTATGGCAATATTTATGCACTCATAATTACTCCCATATACAATCACATTGCAGTTGTCTACCCTGATGTTGTGTGACATGAGTGGAACCACTCACTCTACAGCCATGCCTGCCCCCCGTGTGCTCCCCCGGAGGTTTACTGTTGGCTCCGCCCCTTCAGCTCCCGTGCTAGATGCATTCTGCTGGCTGCTCTCCGGGGGATCATCGCTTGGAACCTGGGCTTCACCGACCAGTGAGTATGGGGTGCTACATGGACCCCCGCTTACTAAGAGAGATATGTATTTATGTTTTTTTGGTGATACATATCTTCAATATGTACTTTGTTTTATAGGTATACCGTATACAAGACGTACTCTTGAAGAAGAAAGATGTTGCTTGTGAAATGCATAGAGTGTTATATGCTTGTATTACCAACCCATTTATCACACCCATCTACTGTATATGACTGTTTTCAGCAAAGGGATCTCATGTCATTGTACTGGCTGGGCTTTCATGTTTATACTTGTACTCATGTCCAATAAACCATGTCATTATTTTTTACCATCATCTCCCATACTTGCCTCATCTAAAGTCCCATGGGCGAATTTTGTTTTTGTTTGTTTGATGTACAGTAATGGAGGCATGTTATGGGTAGCGCTAGACCCTCTCTCTTTTTTTGCATTATTTCACCTACTGACATCAACAATGGGACACCATTCCTCCCAATGACACCAGCAATGCCACAACATTTACACCAACTATGAGGCACTAATCCTCCCTCTGACAGCAACAATAGGGCACACTATTCATTATATTGACACCAATATTGACAACAATATCATAACATCTGACAATGCTCTAGAGCCATGATGTTACATAGAAACATAGAAAAGTGACGGCAAAAAAAGACTGAGTAGTCCATCGAGTCTGCCCCTTTTTATTTATTTATATATTTTTTTTTTTTTATATATATATAATTTTTTTTTTTTTTTTACATTAACCTTGTTGTCTGACTATAGATTTATGTTTATCCCAAGCATGTTTGAAGCCATTTACTGTTGACTGTCTCACAACCTCTGTTGGTAGTTTATTCCAATCATCAACCACCCTTTCAGTAAAATAATACTTTCTAAGATTAGTTTTGAACTTCCCCCCAGTTAGTTTGAGGTCCCCGTGTTCTTGATTTTGGTTTCATATTGAAAAGACTGCCCTCCTGAACCTTATTCACCCCTTGATGTATTTAAAGGTTTCAATCATGTCTCCCCTCTCCCTTCTTTCCTCCAGACTGTACATAATGAGTTCCTGAAGTCGCTCTTGATATGTTTTATCCCCCAGACCTTTCACCATTTTTGTTACCCGTCTCTGAACTCGTTCTATCATGTCATTCGCTGCTAAGGAGTTGGTGGCTGGTCAGCCTGTACAATTACAGAACATGGCGCTGATCCAGGGCAGGCCTGCCTCCGACATTTTGAAGAAGAAGGGAAGTCCACCTCCTCAAGTCCTGCTCCACCTTCTGCCCTCTGCCGTTTTATCAGAACCAAAGGTTAAGGCTCAATGTGAAGGGGGGATTGTGTGATTATGGGGCTCTGCGATGGGGGGACTGTGTGACTGGGGGCTTTGTGATTGGGAGACTGTGTGATTGGGGGGGGACTCTGATGTGATGGGGGCTCTCATGTATAGCGGTGCCCTGATGTATAGGGAGGTCTCTGACATGATGAGGGCACTCTGATGTGATTGGGGGTTTCTGATGGCTATTTCATCATTGCAGTTGTGTGCATTATCCCAGGCACTGGTTTCCCATTGATAAGTAGCATTTCAATTTTTTACATTTTAGACTGGGATGCCTTGAGATTTTGCATACTTTTAAAGATTGCCGTGACTGAAAAAAGGTTGAAGAACACTTGGTTAGAAAGCTATAGCAAGTGTAACTTGACACAAAGAAAATTATCTTTGGTTCCTTAGGGTTCTTTTTCAATAGGGTATAAAGTGATCAGGATTTAGTTCACTAGCTGATATAAACAATATCATTTTAGCTATCTGTAATAGGAGCTTAGGTCTCGTTCACATGGCCGATTACTTGTGTAACCATTGCCACCTTGGGGGTTGCTGAAAGTAGTGGTTCTACCTGTCACACTCCCCTCAGTCACATTTTTCCACACATCCAGAGTCACAAGAACAGGCCGGTACTTTCTTTTGTTGTTTTATTAGGGGATTAAACTTGGATGGGGAAAGGGGTAATTATGCATACCTCCCAACAGTCCCGGATTGGGCGGAACTGTCCCACATTTTCACCTTTGTACCGCGGTCCCAGAGTACAAGGGCTTTGTCCCGTATTACTCCATGCAGAGCAGGACCTGCAGCAGTATGCTGTAACATCTAGCGAAGCCAGGGATTGGTGGGCAAGCCTGCAGGGATAAAGCTGCAATGAGAGAAAGTGCAGCTGTCAAATTCAGCCTCTGATGTCGGGGATGGGTGGGCCGATATTTGCTTCCAGCATCCTGACTCCACCCCACAAAAAGAGCGCCACCCTGCCCCTCTCTGACCCCGCCCACCAAAAAGCACACCCTGCCCCTCCACCTGACTTTGGCTACCAGAGAGCGGCACCCTGTTCCTCCTCCTGACTCCGCCCACCACAGAGCAGCATCTGGCCCCTCCTCCTGACTCCTGCCACTAGGGAGCGGCACCTGGCCCTCCTCCTGACTCCGCCCACCACAGAGTGGCACCCGGCCTCTCTTCCTGACTCTGCCCCCCATAGAGGTGGTCTTGCAGTAACATGAGGTGAGGTCGGTGCTCCAGGGCGGACTGAGTAGGGTGGACACCGGGGCCCCCAGGAGGGCCAAGAGTAGTGTGGTGGCCCTCACCCTGCAGACTATGAACACCAGGTACAGGCAGTGGAGTATGCTGTAAGGGGACTACAGCTCCCAAGGTGGTCAGGGTGACCAGGAACTACAACTGCCAGCATGACCATAATGACAGGGGAACTACAAATCACAGTATATCCTGAGTTACAGGGAAATTAGAAGTTCCTGTATGCATAGGGTAACACGAGACTGTATGTACGTAACGCACTCCTGAACCTCACACTCTGTACATAACGCATTCCTGAACCTCACACTCTGTACATAACGCATTCCTGAACCTCACACTCTGAACATAACGCATTCTTGAATCCTTCCACACTTTGTGTAACGCACTCTTCCACAGTGTGTGCAAAACCATTTGTAAGGGAAGCTTTTTATTTTTTTTTTTTAACGATTGTACTGGGATTTGTGTCTGTGAGACTCTCTTGCTTGTGGCACAGCAATCAAAGCAGGAAGCCTGAGTTTTGTTTAACCAAGCCCCATAAGCCCCTCCCGCTCTTAATCATTTGGCCACACCCGTTTTTTGCCATGGCGTGCATAGGGACACTTCCTCTCTCAAGTGTCCCTCATTCTGAAGTTCAAAAGTTGGGAGGTATGAATTATGGGATGCCCAAGGATTAACAATTCTTTCATAGGACCTTCTATATACACTTCAGTAAATACACCCCTCCTCTTTGACAATTTTGCTTCTCAGTTACTTCATCTTACTTCCTCCTGCACAAACTTCTTTGGTCTAGCTAGCACATGGTGAGGCCTGCTTGTTACTTTAGCACAGCCTCTGAACTGCCCATTACAGGCAGGGTCCACGGGCCCCTATAGTGTAGGCAAAGTTGTTTGAAGTGCTAGCTAGCCATGATGGACTACTGCTCCCAGCCCATCCTCTTCCAGGCCCAGCCAGCCCTCCTGGTTGTGACGGCCCTCCCCCTGTCACAGGACACCACAGTCCCAACTGGCTCTTGCACCCTTCTCAGACTGTCTCTCACCTCAATCTGGATACTTTTAAATGTTACCTGCGGGGAGTGTTCATCTCGGTTTTAAGATTAAAATAGACACGAAAGCCCATGGGATGCAACTTACCAAACTGGTTAATAGATTGGAGGGGGGGTATTTGGCTGACCCATCAGAGCAATCAAAAGCCTCCTGGTTCTCTGCGTTAGTCAAGGTGGTTAACTCCAAAGCAGAGAAAAAATGTTTCTTTTCAAAGGTAACTTTTTATGAGGAGGGGGAGAAGACCGGTCGCCTTTTGGCCAAAATTGTTAATGTACGCCCCTTGGCCCCAGCTATAGGTGCCCTGAAATTGCCCAATGGCCATTTAGCTAACACACCTGAAACTGTTATGGATGAACTGGTCCATTTTTATATTGATCTATACACCTCTAGGGCTTAGTATACCTAGGAGGAACTCCTTAATTGCCTAACCTCCATTTCCTTGCCATTAGAGGCCCCTCTGCCTTTGAAGGCACTTCAGGAGGCGGTTGGTGCATTCCCACACTCCAAGGCCCCAGCTGATGATGGGATTCCTATGGAGGTTTACCAAACGTACTCTGAACTTTTGTTACCTAAGTTTCTGGCACTGTTTAATATTGCTGGTTCTGAGCAGAGACTACTTGAACCCATGTCTAGAGCCTGCATTACATTGTTGCTAAAACAGGACAAAGTAGCTACTGAACCTTCCTCATATAGGCCTATCTCACTTCTTCAAACAGACATTAAAATACTGGTCATGGTCCTGGCCAGAAGACTGAACACGGTTATCTCAACCATAATTCACCCCAATCAGGCAGGCTTTCTGCCCAATAAATCCACTGCAATCAACCTTAGGAGGTAGTTTGTGGATAATAGTGGTACCAGGGCCTTGCTTTCGTTAGATGCGAACAAGGCATTTGACAATGTGGAATGGGGATATTTATGGGCCACGATGGAGAAGTTCGGATTTGGGACCAAATTTATATCCTGGGTCCGACTTCTGTATTATAGACCACAAGCAACTATTCAAGAGGGGGGTAGGGTTTCTGCACCTTTTGAGTTAAGCCGGGCCCCTATCGCCGCTCCTCTTTGTCATGGCAATAGAGCCACTGGCGGCACAACATAGAGCACATGCCGGTATTACGGGTTTTAAATATGGTGGTCAGCATGAGAAGCTCCTTCTTTATGCTGATGACGTGCTTTTGCTTCTAGGAGACACAGATGTCTCACTACGAAATGTTATGGAGGTTATCTTGAACTTTGGACGGTTCTCGGGACTGACCATTAAGTGGTCCAAGACTGCTTTGCTGCCACTTGATCGGCCGGATGCCCCCCATTATTGTCTTCATGCCCTGTGCCTGTGGTGTCCACCTTTAAGTACCTCGAAATTATTATCTGCAGATTTTTGTCGCCTAAACATTCCATTATTGACAACATTTGTAGATAAAGTTAAACTATGGAATAAACTGTGGCTCTCAGTGCCAGGAAGAGCTAATTTGATTAAAATGATTTTTATGCCCCAACTGCTTTATTTTCTCCATAATTCCCCGGTGGTCATTCCCCTTAAAATCTTCCACGTAGTGAATTCCATTTTTAGAACATTATTATGGAAAGGAGGGAGTGCCAGAATTAAACTGGAACAATTACAGAAGCCAAAGGATGGGGGAGGGCTTGCTCTCCCAAATCCTTGGCTATGTTATATTGCTTCCCAGCTTCAACATTTGATTGAAGGCATACAGGAGCACAACATTACGGTTGACGAGACTGACAATTCCACACTGTCAATCCTGTTGCATAGCACTGGTGCCCCCGCTCTGGTGGAGGACCTGGAAGCCCAGCAGTTCTGCAAGCCGAACAAACAATATCCGACCTATAGGCTTATGCAAAAAATCTGGGATAAAGCAAAGTATCTCCAAAGGGTTACTGGGTACACAGAGTTTAGCCCTATCTGGGGGAATCATTCTTATCCAGAGTTGGCTAAACTACAACACGCATCTATTTGGAGTAACGCATATTTAACATATCCTGGTTAACGGTAGGCTCCTAACATTTTCTCAGCTACAGGATAAATATGGCGTTCCGGCCAACAAGCTATTTTATTATCTCCAATTAAAACATGCTGTGGCAACTCAGCAATCACTTAATGATGCTACTCTGTCTCCCATGCCAATATTTAATTTCATACAACAGGTGTCCTGCATGAAGGGCTTCATATCAAATTGCTTGAGAGTTTCCCTAGCTCAGCATGTGAGAAGTGGGAGAGGGATGTGGGAGAAATACCTGGAGAACTTTGGGAGGAAGCTCTGGAGGCAGTGGGCCTCTGTTCACTTAATGTAGCACAAAGACTCTCCCAATTATACATTTTGCTGAGAGTTCACCACACTCCACTTAGACTACACTCTATGGGACTGCGCCCAGACCCTCTATGCCACAGGTGTGAAAGAGATGTGGGAGACTTAATACATTTACTGTGGAGATGCCCGAAACTGCATCGTTGTTGGGGCTCAGTTGTCTCCACGGTGAATGCTGCCCTGCAGGTGTCTATTCCCCTGGATCCTAAACAGTGTATCTTAGGCATACTCAATGTAATAGTTACTGACTGCTTTGTTTCAAGCCCGCAAGCTCCTTCTGCAGCACTGGACTTCTCTGAGTCCTCTATCATTTCAGATTTGGATAGAACAAATAGGTTCAAGGCTCAGAATGGAAAAATGTAATTATCAACATAGAGGCAGCCACTTAAAATTTGACAGAGTATGGGAAGGTTGGATGGCTTCTCCGGGATTAGCCCCGATAGACTTGATGATGAATAGACTTTTTATATGATACCAGGTTCAGCATCTTCTGTATACTGACGTGTGATGTAATATATCGCTTCCTGAATGAAGAGGACTAGTGGGTCCAGTGTTTGCTTAGGCCTTAATGTTTTCAACCACTGAGGATGTGTATACTGGATTTACCTTGTACAATGTTACCGAAGAATGTGGGTTATGTACTGAATGGACTACAACTGAATTGCTGTATACTTCGGTACTTACATTTTTGCTTTTACTTGAATTTCTGTGTATTATTGTGGCATCTCAATAAATTTTTACCTGATTAAAAAAAAATCACCACTAAGGTTGGGTTCATGGAATTTCAAACAGAATTTGACAAACCTCTGGTTTATCTAAATCCAGGCACATTCACTCTTCCCTATTGTCCACTAACAGAAAGTAAGAAACACAGAAAGAGAACAGAGATGCACATCTACAAAGAGCAGTGAGAGAGCAAGTGGCAGCTTTCTCATAATGCTAAACACCAATTCGTTTCCATAGGTAAGTCCTAAGAATATATAACATATGATCAACAACATATCATCACAGTATCACAACATTCACTTTTAAAGTGAAAACCTTGAGAGAAACAGTGACTAGTCCTCTTCACATCATCTGTACTCCCAGATACAATCTTTTTTTACAAAATGTTGTGGTGGCTTAACCAAAATGTTACCTGGAAGACTTTCTTGGAGCCATAGAACTTGGTTGGCAGGGAGGATTAACCCTCCATTCCAGCTAGTCTGCTTGTTGGACAACTCTAGGAACGATGAGTATAACAGGAACTTATTTTTGAGCTTTTTTAACTGTTGACTTTGTGCTTTACCTTTTGGAATATTTGTTGTACAAAATTATAATTTCTGGATTCCGAAATATAATTGCTGGGCTACATATTCCAATAAATTTTATATACCTGGTGCTTCTCCTTTTGCTTATTCAGTTTCCAGGACACTAACTGGCAGGTATTTGTGGTGGGATACAGCTGCTGAGTTTATAATATCTATCATTTCGATTGCAGACATATAAAGTATAAGTGGAAGCAATTCTATGGATATACAGTAGAATGTTTCTCCTTTCTAGATCATGAATTTATTTCTGCCTATTTGACCAGCTGAGCACTGACACATGGAGAGCACTACTAGGCAGGTATTAGAATTGTTACATTGGATATATCTGGCAAGCTTACGGTTGGTGTTATTTCACTTTATGAGTATGTCCTCCACAGAAGATGGTGCACATGGTTTTTGAACATAATATACAAATACAGCATACACCAGAAATGTCCCACACAGAGCAGTGGAGACTAACAGATAGTCAAATGAGTGGCATTAAGCAGTGTCAATGGATACAAAAGGCTTATTAATTATAGAACATATACAATGATTATCACCATGCTAAGGCCTATTATAAATCTTGGGGACCATATATCCCTATTGATTCAGCCAAACCAACCACATGAAGACAGACTATGGCGTGTCACAACACATAACACACAATAAAATTTGTCCGGACGCCAGCTCAGATGCACACCATGAGTGCCCTATGGGGAATTCCCCATGTAGTGCTATTACCAATGCGATATGTAAGGAAATTCAAGATGTGCATCAATCCCCGGTGACTCGAGTCATGATGAGAGAGGAGGGGGGAGGGGGGGGAAGAGGAGGGAGGGTATGCGGGTGGGTGAACCCGCTTACCCCTGGTATTCTTATAGATCCAAATGTCAAGGAGCGGATAGAGTTCCAATGACTGTGTAATGTGTCATTCCACGTGAATCATCCTAATGATGGTATGCAATAGTCATAATAATGGAAGTGCACAGAATACTGGCCGATTCCTTCCCGTGTATGATGCGGCCAGATGTATGGGGATAGTTAATCGCTAAGTGTATGTGTATAGATGTATTGGGCAATTAACAATGTACTGCCCCTATGTCCAAGATGCAAGTCCTGACACACTACCCCCTTCGAGTGGCTGGCAGGTTAGCCGCCTAGTGCTGGCCTTCAGTGCACTAATAGTATCTCATGCATGGTACCTCTATCTCCAACAAGCATACGCCGTTTTTCCAAGCCACAATTACTGTGATCGTATCACTGCGATGTTACATAGTTACATAGTTAGTCAGGCTGAAAAAAGACACAAGTCCATCCAGTTCAACCAAAAAAAAAAGTATAACCAAACAATCCTGTATACAATCCTTCACCCACAGTTGATCCAGAGGAATGCAAAAAAACCCAGCATGATCCAAAAAATTCCTTCCTGATCCCCCAAGAGGCAATGGGATTCACCCTGGATCAACTTTACCTAAAAATGTTAGTACCTAGTTATATTATTTATATTAAGGAAAGAATCCAGGCCTTTTTTAAAGCAATCAACCGTGCTGGTCAAAACCACGTCTGGGGGGGGAGTCTATTCCACATTTTCACAGCTCTAACTGTGAAGAAACCTTTCTGTACAGGGAGTGCAGAATTATTAGGCAAGTTGTATTTTTGAGGAATAATTTTATTATTGAACAACAACCATGTTCTCAATGATTCCAAAAACTCATTAATATCAAAGCTGAATATTTTTGGAAGTAGTTTTTAGTTTGTTTTTAGTTGTAGCTATTTTAGGAGGATATCTGTGTGTGCAGGTGACTATTACTGTGCATAATTATTAGGCAACTTAACAAAAAACAAATATATACCCATTTCAATTATTTATTTTCAGCAGTGAAACCAATATAACATCTCAAAATTCACAAATATACATTTCTGACATTCAAAAACAAAACAAAAACAAATCAGTGACCAATATAGCCACCTTTCTTTGCAAGGACACTCAAAAGCCTGCCATCCATGGATTCTGTCAGTGTTTTGATCTGTTCACCATCAACA
>BLSH010191986.1:680041-698071 GCA_018402905.1 Glandirana rugosa
TGTTTATTCTCCGTACCTCCTCGAGTCGATACTCCTTTCTGATCTCCTAGACTTAAATAAGAGAGAATTCTCCTCTAATTCTCCCCTATACTAGTTGTACATGTTTATATATTCACCAGGTATATCACTTGAACCACAACTCAATAAATGAAATTCCAGTAGTGTTTCCTGTTCCCCCGTGAGAAATGCAGATCTCCTTTTTTCTAAAGTAGATGTTTATGTGACACACGTCTTAATAATCCGTTTACTCATAAAACTGGTGTAGTAGGAGAAATACGTACAACAGAATGAGGTTCGACATATCCGAGCTTTCGGATGATGGTGGTAGTAGGCTTTCGAGCCTATACAGCTTGGAGTAAGACAACATGCATAAAGAGGATGATGTGGTCAAAATACTCATTTGCCTAATAATTCTGCACACAGTGTATTTGTAGATGAAATCTTTTTTCCTCTAGACGTAAAGAGTGCCCCCTTGTCCTTTGTGATGACCTTAAAGTAAATAACTCAACACCAAGTTCACTATATGGACCACTTATATATTTGTACATGTTGATCATATCCCCTCTTAATCTCCTCTTAAGAGAGAATAAATTCAGATCCTCTAGTCTTTCCTCATAGCTGAGCTCCTCCATGCCTCTTATTTGTTTGGTTGCCCTTTTCTGTACTTTCTGCAGTTCCCCAATATCCTTTTTCAGAACTGGTGCCCAAAACTGAACTGCATATTCCATATGAGGTCTTACTAATGATTTGTACAGGGGCACAATAATGCCTCTATCTCTGGAGTCCATACTTCTCTTAATACAACAAATGATTTTGCTTGCTTTGGAAACCGCAGCTTGGCATTGCATGTCATTATTAAGCTTATGGTCTACCAAAACCCCCAGATCCTTCTCCACTATGGATTCCCCCAGTTTTACTCCCCCTAGTATGTAGGATGCATGCATATTCTTAGCCCCCAAGTGCATAACTTTACATTTATCAACATTAAACCTCATTTGCCACATAGTCGCCCAATTAGACAGTGCATTGAGGTCTCCTTGTAAGTTGGAGACATCCTGCAAGGACTTTATTCCACTGTATAGCTTGGTGTCATCTGCAAACACTGAAATGGTACTTTTAATCCCAGACCCTATATCATTTATAAATATATTGAAAAGTAAGGGTCCCAACACTGAACCTTGGGGTACACCACTGATAACCTTAGACCATTCAGAATAAGAATCATTAACCACTACTCTCTGAATTCGGTCTTTTAGCCAGTTTTCTATCCATTTACAAACTGATCTTTCCAAGCCTGTAGACTTTACCTTACACATTAGCCATGTGTGGGGAACGGTGTCAAACGCATTTGAAAAATCCAAATACACCACGTCCACAGCCACCCCTCTGTCCAAGGTTTTACTTACCTCCTCATAAAAAGAAATCAGGTTTGTTTGACAACCTATGTCTTTCATGAATCCATGCTGTCTGTTGCTTAAAACATTGGCCCTACGCCAATCCAGTGGCACTATTCCAGTCATCAAGGAGTCCCTAAAAATGAGATACAATGGCTTTGAAATGACAGAGCTCAATTCCTTTAGGATCTGTGGATGGATGTCATCTGGTCCAGGTGCTTTATCTACCTTTATTCTGTCTAAATACTTCTGGACCATTTCACTTTTGAGCCTTGTCTTGTTACACTCCTCGCCCCATTCAACTCGTCCTCCGTGGAAACATCAACGTCACGTGACGCCGCTCCAGGAAACCTGGAAATGCCTCTCTGATGACTATGTAGGGAAATAAGGAGTTGCCATATGTTTACATGGAGGACGAGTTGAACGGGGCAAGGAGTGTAACAAGACATCGCAGTGATATGATCACAGTAATTGTAGCTTGGAAAAACGGCGTACGCTTGTTGGAGATAGAGGTACCATGCATGAGATACTATTAGTGCACCGAAGGCCAGCACCGGGAGGGAGTTAGCATTGACTAACCCACCGGCCACTCGAAGGGGGGAAGTGTGTAAGGACTTGCATCTTGGACATAGGGGCAGTACATCGATAATTGCCCGGTACATCTATACACACACACTTAGCGATTAGCTATCCCCATACATCTAGAGTGACTGCGTCATACACGGGAAGGAATCGGCCAGTATTCTGTGCACTTCCATCATTATGACTATTGCATACCATCAATAGGAAGATTCACGTGGAATGAGATATTACACAATCATTGGAACTCTATCTGCTCCTTGACATTTGGATCTATAAGAATACCGGGGGCAAGCGGGTTCACCCACCCGCATACCACCCCTTTCCCCCTCCTCCCTCATCACGACTCGAGTCACCGGGGATTGATGCACATCATGAATGTCCTTACATATCGCATTGGTAATAGTACTACATGGGGAATTCCCCATAGGACACTCAAGGTGTGCATCTGAGCTGGCGTCAGGACGAATTTTATTGTGTGTTATGTATTGTGACACGTCACAGTCTGTCTTCATGTGGTTGGTTTAGTTGAATCTATAGGGGTATATGGTCCCCAAGATTTTTAATGGGCCTTAGCACGGTGATAATCATTGTATATGTTCTTGGTGTATGCTGTTTCAGGTCAGAGTGACACGGCCAAAAGGTACAGCAGGAGTTAACAGGACAATTAACCACCAGCACAACCCTCCATTTTTGTCCCCTTTTTTGTAATATAAAAAAAACAGGCTGCTATTTTGTAACATAATTTTATATGTAAAGATTTTTCTATTCCAACATACGGTATGCCCTAAGGCAGGGGTCAGCAACCAGTAGATCGTGATCTACTAGATCACGGCAAGGTGACTGGTAGATCACGGTCTGAGCTTGCTGACCCACCATCCCAGAGCATCAAAAAGAGTGCGATGTAGAGGGACTACTTGTAAAGTTGGAGTTGTAGTAGGGAGCAAGAGCCCCATAAGCCGATGCCTCCTCAGTAGTGGTGGCTCCTATCCCATGCCAAGTGATACCAACTGCATTCCACCTCTTATCCTGACTAGTGGTCTCCAGAGTGGTACCAGCAGCAGGAAAGAGATCTTCAGGTCAATGTGAAGCAATACACTGGGCATAATAGTGTAGCGGTACCCCTGCAGGGGCTGCTGAATGTTGTGGTTCACCTGTCTCCCTGCCCAACCCGGCATTCTCCTCTCAGTCACTCTGAGACATAGAACAGTCCATGTGCTTTGTACTGTTGTACATCTACTGTTTTTTTTGTTGTTGTTTTATTGAGGGGATTGAATTGGATGGGAAAAGGGGAATATGGGATGCCCAGTAAGATTTGGTATAACTTGCTTGGGGCTACTATATATAGTATACTATATATTGGGGCTACTATATATAGTATACTATATATTGGGGCTACTATATATATATATATATATATATATATATATATATATATATATATATATACTCAGTGGTGTAGCGTGGGTTGTCAGCACCCGGGGCAAGGCAAGTAATTTGCGCCCCCTAATCTGTGGACTTTAAGCACTCCCCGAGTCCCTTTCTACAATAGTCCTGACCAGCCTGATTCCTACACTGGCCACTACACTGACCTCCCTGTCCACTACCCTGACCCTTACACTGACCTACCTGATTCCTATACTGACCACTACACTACACTACACTACACTACACTGATCACTACACTACACTGACTGCACTGTCCACTGCACTGCACTGCACTGTCCACTACACTGCCCTGACTGCACTGTCCGCTACACTGCACTTCCCACTCCACTGTCCGCTACACTGCACTGACTGCACTGTCTACTACACTGTCCACTCCACTACACTGCACTCCACTACACTGCACTCCACTGTCCACTCCACTACACTGCACTCCACTACACTGCACTCCACTGTCCACTACACTGCACTCCACTGTCCACTACACTGTCCACTCCACTACACTGTCCACTGCACTGCCCACTACACTACACTGTCCACTACACTATCCACTACACTGCACTATCCACTACACTGTCCACTCCACTGCCCACTACACTGTCCACTACACTGTCCACTACACTGTCCACTACACTACACTGCTCACTACACTACACTGCCCACTACACTACACTGTCCACTACACTGCACTCCACTGTCCACTACACTGCACTGACTGCACTGTCCACTACACTGCACTGACTGCACTGTCCACTACACTGCACTGTACACTACACTACACTGCACTGTCCACTACACTACACTGCACTGTCCACTACACTGTCCACTACACTGCACTGCACTATACTGTCCACTGCACTGCCCACTACACTGTCCACTACAGTGCACTGTCCACTACACTGCCCACTACACTATCCACTACACTGCACTGCACTCCACTGTCCAGTACACTGCCCACTACACTACACTGTCCACTACACTGCACTGTCCACTCCACTATCCACTACACTATTCACTACACTGTCCACTCCACTACACTGCCCACTACACTGCACTGCCCACTACACTGTCCACTACACTGCCCACTACACTGCCCACTACACTACACTGCCCACTACACTGTCCACTACACTGCCCACTACACTACACTGCTCACTACACTGTCCACTACACTACACTGTCCACTACACTGCACTGCCCACTACACTGTCCACTACACTGCACTGCCCACTACACTGCACTGCCCACTACACTGCACTGCCCACTACACTGTTTACTACACTACACTGCCCACTACATGACTACACTGCCCACTACACTGCCCACTACACTACACTGCCCACTACACTACACTGCCCACTACACTGCCCACTACACTACACTGCCCACTACACTGCACTGCCCACTACACTACACTGCCCACTACACTGCCCACTACACTACACTGCCCACTACACTGCCCACTACCTACAGTATTCCTACACTGACCACTATACAGCGTGACTCTCTAGCTGCTCGTCTACTCTCTGGCTGGCAGCTCCCTCTCCCCAGGCCGTGTCCATCCCCCAGGGGCCAGCAACATGACTCTACTCTCACGAGGGACTGGAAGTCTAACTCTTACCTTCTTTATTTGTCCTCCATCGGTCCGGATGAGAGGAGGAAGAGGAGAAGAAGACATCGCAATTTCCATTTCCTGTGTCCCCGCGCTCTGGCCATCATGTTCAGTCTCTGGCGTGATTGAGCGAATGGGATCATGTGTGAGGGCGGGACTCCAGGAGCAACCGTGATCGCGGACAGGCCAGCTCCGCCGCCGCACATGACCCCATTCACCCAATTACAGGGCACCGGAGACTGAACATGGCGGCCAGAGCGCGGGGACACAGGAAATGAAAAAATGAGGAGCTAGCCAGTAGTGACACACACTGGCTCGGAATTTCGCCCCCCTAAATGTTGCGCCCGGTGCCACGGCCCCCTTCGCACCCCCCACGCTACGCCACTGCACACACTCCAGTCTTCTCTCCAGCACAACTTTTCCTTCACTCCTCCAGTACTTCACTTGCTGCAGACCATTACTCCTCCTGCACTTTACTTGCTGCAGTTCCCCAGATCAGCTAGCACCACATGGTTAGGCCTGACATTAACTCAGCCAGGCCTCAGTGAATTGCCCTTTGCAGGCAGGGACCGCAAGCCCCTATGGTGTAGGAATAGTTCCAGTGCTAGCAGTCCTCAAACATGGCTACTGATCACAGTCAGCCGTCTTCAGGCCCTGCCAGCCCTCTTAGCTGCAGCTGCCCCCTTTCACTGCCCCTTTTACCACATTCCACTCTTCTGGTTCTGCAACCATCTTTGAGTGCAAGCTCCCAGTCCTCCCAGGCGTGCCTCCCAAGTCCTCCTGACTGCATCTCACTCACCAGCCCTCCTGGCTTCGACCAGTTGTCCTTCCTGGAGTCTCTCAGCAGTGCACTCTCATGTGTTCCTGAAAGTGGTCCCAACTGCACCCAAGCCCAGGCCCAAGGTCACCCCCCCAGACAGGGGAGCTCCCTCCAGGCCCTGACAGCCTCACCACTCTCTCACTCCATCTCTTCCACCCGACAACTCCTCCCCAGCTGGGCTGACCCCGGGTATTTGAGGAGGCCTGCCCCCTTCCAATCCAGGTTGGGGATTGGTCAGGGCTCCTCAAATTACCCTAGGTGGCTCCACCTCCCCTCTATGCCTCTCTTTCCAGAAAGTGGGAGGTCCAGATGACAGCACCTTTGAGTCACCCAGCACTACACTGAGCCACTCCCAGCCCAGAATGAATACAAACAGGCCTAGCCACCAGCTAGGCCTGCCTATATTTTCCTACTCTATATAAAAATCTAACCTCTAGCACCTACCTAACTAGAGGATGTTACAATAGTATAGTATAGGCAGTATAGGGCTGCTTTCGCACTGATATGCTGTTGTTTACCTGCACCACGGGTGCAGTGCAGTGTACCTGCAGCTTTCCTGCAGGTTTGCTGTCCTTAGCCATAGACTGTTATTATAGCCTGCAGATTTGGTGTGCTTTCTTAATGCAGGAGTTTTTGTACACTTTCAGAAAGAGTACCACACCTGCACAATATAATAGAGGTCTATGGGAAAGCGCAACTAACCCAGGAAATTTGCAGATGCACTGCGCTGCACCTGCGATGCTGGTAAACCACAGAATATCAGTGTGAAAGCAGCCTTACAGAGGATTCATTTACATTTGTAGTTTGGAGGGGGAGTTCTCCTCTCCCCCTCCCTCCCTGCAGTCTTCTGGGACGTCACAGGTCCCAGATGATTGCCCCACCATTTAGTAGGCGCAGGTTCAGGTGGCCACATTGCTGGATCCTGGGACAGGTGATTGTGTGTTTATTAAGAGTCAGCAGATACACCTTTTGTAGCACACAAAAACGACTGGAACTCCACTGTAAGGTTGCATACTGCACTCCACTGCCCTAAGGGAAATAGGCATATACAGTATCTCACAAAAGTGAGTACACCCCTCACATTTTTGTAAATATTTTATTCTATCTTTTCATGTGACAACACTGAAGAAATAACACTTTGCTACAATGTAAAGTAGTGAGTGTACAGCTTGTATAACAGTGTAAATTTGCTGTCTCCTCAAAAGAACGCAACACACAGCCAATAATGTCTAAACCCACTGGCAACAAAAGTGAGTACACCCCTAAGTGAAAATGTCCAATTTGGGCCCAAAGTGTCAATATTTTGTGTGGCCACCATTATTTTCCAACACTGCCTTAACCCTCTTGGGCATGGAGTTCACCAGAGGTTCACAGGTTTCCACTGGAGTCCTCTTCCACTCCTCCATGACGACATCACAGAGCTGGTGGATGTTAGAGACCTTGCGCTCCTCTACCTTCCGTTTGAGGAGGCCCCACAGATGCTCAATGGGGTTTTGGTCTGGAGACATGCTTGGCCAGTCCATCACCTTTACCCTCAGCTTCTTTAGCAAGGCAGTGGTCCTCTTGGAGGTGTCAGAAAGTCTCTGAAGGGAGGGGATCATGCTCTGATTCACTATGTCACAGTACATGCTGGTATTCATGGTTCCCACAATGAACTGTAGCTCCCCAGTGCCAGCAGCACTCATGCAGCCCCAGACCATGACACTCCCACCACCATGCTTTACTAGGCAAGACACACTTGTCTTTGTACTCCTCACCTGGTTGCCACCACACACGCTTGACACAATCTGAACCAAATACATTTATCTTGGTCTCATCAGACCACAGGCCATGGTTCCAGTAATCCACTTCCTTAGTCTGCTTGTCTTTAGCAAACTGTTTTGGGCTTTCTTGTGCATCATCTTTAGAAGAGGCTTCCTTCTGGGACCACAGCTATGCAGACCAATTTGATGCAGTGTGCTGCATATGGTCTGAGCACTGACAGGCTGACCTCGGCAGCAATGCTGACAGCACTCATACGGCTATTTCCCAAAGACAACTTCTTGTCCCATGTTGAACTTCCAGTCACCAGTATGTGATAGTGAGAGCGATAACACCAAATTTACACACCTGCTCCCCATTCACACCCGAGACCTTGTAACACTAACGCGTCACATGACACCGGGGAGGTAAAATGGCTGATTGGGCCCAATTTGGACATTTTCACTTAGAGGTGTATTCACTTTTGTTGCCAGCATTTTAGACATGAATGGCTGTGTGGTGAGTTATTTTGAGGGGACAACAAATTTACACTGTTATACAAGCTGTACACTCACTACTTTACATTGTAGCAAAGTGTCATTTCTTCAGTGTTGTCACATGAAAAGATTGAATACAAAATTTACAAAAATGTGAGGGTGTACTCACTTTTGTGAGATACTGTATATTCCACATCTGTAAACACTGAGGCACTATGAAGGGTTATTTATACAGCATGATGTCTTTTGACATATTCGAGGGCAGCTTGATGTCATTATGCCATGGTTGCAAATATGTGCTTTATAGATCCTGGGAATGCTGCTTAACCTCCCTGGTGGTTTGATTATGTCAGATTTTTGCGTCTCAAAGCGGTACATTGTTTCGCATTGAAATTTGGCGTTTTATATTATAGGCCTGTAATTCTTAGGAATAACTCACTTAAATCTGTCCAAACAAGAGTCTATTAGACATCTTGGGTATGATAAAGTTTGAAACACAAAATAATAAATTATAATAAAATAAATAACTATAAATCATTTAAAAAAATAATAATAATAAAATGTATTCAATAATGTAATCAAATAAAAAAAACACTGAAATTTGCTCAGTTGCAGAATTGTCACTGTCATCACTTTCAGTGTCTGATGATGAATTTCCCCACTAATCAGTATCACTCAATTCTGCAAATGATTCTTATTTACTATTGTTGTTTTCTAGCTGATCAAAAACCACTTTTCATGTAAAGGGACACTTTTTGGATGCCATGGACATTCTCATGTTTCCAGGCAGAAAGAATGACATTTATAATATAAAAGTGCATGCAGGGCACTGGACAAAGCACTAGGGACAAAAGGGATGTGAAATGATTTTATACAGTAATGCAATCCTACAGGTTACAGTGTACTGTATGTGTTGTGTGTGTTTCACTTTTTGAATTTGCCTACGGGCCCTGCCCCCATGTGACACTCGCAGGGAACGGAGCCCGGCATCACAGTGAATTGTGCGGAAGACACAGCCCGCTTACACAGTGGGGGACATTGCTGGATCCAGGGGACAAGGTAAGTAACGCTGCCTGGATCCAGCAATGCAATCCCAAGTGTGGCTCAGGGTTACCGATTTTGGTAATGAAAATTCACCCCGAGCCACACTCGGGAAGGTCAAAGTGGTTGTTAAGCCACTTGTATAAAATGCCCCCATTCCCTCTGTATTAGCACAATAAGTTCCCCTGTGCCTATGTTATATATATATATACACTTATCTGTATAGATAACACACAGGCTTCCTAGGACCAGTTGTCCTTTTTCCCTCTCCTCTGCTCAGACAAGAATTCCTGAGGGTGGGGCGAGCACTGCTGCTGACGTCAGCTGGAAAGAACAGAGAGAGAGAGAGAGAGAGAGAGAGCGCGCAGTGTGTAGGAAGCTGGTGTGTTATCTATACAGATAAGAATATTTATGATATAGCATGGACACAGGGTAACTTCTTGTTCTAATACAGAGGGGATAGGCGCTTTTAAAGTTAATTATGAGAGCAGAGAAGAGACTACGTACTGACAGGGAGGGGGGGGGGGGGTGCTGAAGACAGGCATAGGAGAGCTGCCAGTGACAGACAAGCACAGACCACGGGCTCTCAAGATCAGCTAATATGACATGGGGAGTCAGCACTCAGGGGGGAAGTCATGACCTGGCATTAGCAAACAGGTATTTTAGGGGATACAGAGGGATAATTTAAAAAGCAAAAGCACCATGCTGCTAATTACACATTAAAGAAGCATGAGCAGCTTTTTTTTTTTTGGGTTAACAAACGCTTTAAAGCTGAACTCTAGGCAGATATAAAAGACACAAATTAATGCAGCTTTTTATTCAGATATGTTTTTTTCTTGATGTTTTTTATGTGTATATAAAATAAATGTGAAGGATGTGGTTTCTAAGTTTTTTCTTTTTTTTGCCTGTATCCTCTCTTACCTTTTACCCTACTTTCTACGTGTTGTTTTTTTTACTTTTCTCCAGTTTGGTAGACAGGTTCTCTCTTCTTTTTTTTTTTTTGCTTATTATTATTATGCAGGATTTATATAGTGCCAACAGTTTTGTGTATTAAATGGTACAAAGGGTAATAATTGTGGAGGAATGAGTTAAAGCGGTAGTAAATGCAAATCCAAAATTGTAAAATTTTGCAATTTACCAATCACTAGATGTGATGGCTGCATTATTTTTCTTTTTTTAGGTTTTTATCCTCTGTTTTCAACTGGTGATCTGGCCAGTAACACACCTTCTGTATTAGAGTGCACCCAATCTGGATGAAGGGGCACAGAGGCACCTTTGGACAGCGGCATTGTTAATGTGGGAGGAGAGGAGTGTTAGATACACTAGCAGATTTAGATATGCTGAATTCCAGCTAATACTTTATAAGCAGTTGCAGCAAGAACTTTTTTTTCCTTTGGAATAAAGGTTTTACATATATTAATAAAAGGTGATCATTGTAAGCACCCCTGTCAGTGGTAAATGGTTTGTCTCACACTTGTAACCATTACATCTGCAGGTCAGCTCGTTCTTTTGAAAAACGACAGACTTACTGGAACACCAGATGAAAATAAAGGAAAAAAGCCTAAAAAAGAAAACAGCCACCACATCTAAGAATTAGTAAGCTGCAATATAATACATTTTGTTTGTGTTTGTGTTTAATACCACTTTAAAGGAAATCTAGGATCACGACATACGTTTCTTTTTGAACATTGTAATAGCAATACAAACAGTAGTTATTTTGATAATCCATTATACCTTCTCTGTTGTTTACTTTCATATCCTAAAGACTACATATCCCATGGTACATTGCTGCCTGCAAACTGATTCCTGTACTGACTCCACCCCCTGAAACTCCTCCTTTCAGCTCCTCTGTAGTTCAGAAGGCAAGCTCTGGGAATTCTGTGACACAGCAGTGCCTACCCACAGGGCATAGTGAATACGTGTCACAGAATTCAAGGAAGTAAATTTGTAGGAATCTTCACAAAGTAAGTTTACAAACTATGAGATTGTTCAGAATATTCGGATTAGGCATGAAATAATTGAAATATAATGTAGAAAGGAATATATGATTTTACATTTTGACCATAGATACACTTAAGTGAAGTACAGTTGTTATATGCACGCGGGATAGGCTTTCCTCAAGAGATGAGTTTTCAGGGATGGCCTAAAGCTTGAAAGACTAAGAGGTTGTTGGACAGATTGGGGTAGAAAGTTCCAAAGGATGGGGTAGAGTATGGAGAAGTCTTGAAGGTGAGCATGGGAGGAGAAGCAGAGGAAGCTAGAGAGCAGGGGGTCTCGGGAGGAATGGAAAGGATGGTTTGGGTGAAATTGGGGCAGAGTTGTGGTAGTTGTGTATGTTGACTGTGATATACACCAATAGATTCTCAATAAGGGTGAATCTTGTATCCAGCATACTGATAATAGCAAATAATATTTATAATGATAAGATACAGTTCCTTGAAAAAGTATTCATACCCCTAGAAATTTCCCACATTTTGCCATATTACAACCAAAAACGAAAATGTATTTTATTGGGATTTTATGTGATAGACCAACACAAAGTGGCACAGAATTGTGAAGTGCAGGGAAAATGATAAATTGTTTTCAAAATTTTTTACAAATAAATGTCTGAAAAGTGTGCTGTGCATTTGTATTCAGCCCCCCTGAGTCAATACTTTGTAGAACCCCCTTTCCCTGCAATTACAGCTGCAAGTCTTTTTGGGGACGTCTCTACCAGCTTTGCACATCTAGAGAGGACATTTTTGCCCATTCTTTCTTATAAAATAGTTCAAGCTCTGTCAGATTGGATGGAGAGTGTCTGTGAACAGCAATTTTCAAGTCTTGCCACAGATTCTCAATTGGATTTAGGTCTGGACTTTGACTGGGCCATTCTAACATGAATATGCTTTGATCTAAACCATTCCATTGCAGCTCTGGCTGTATGTTTAGGGTCGTTGTCCTGCTGGAAGGTGAACCTCCGCTCCAGTATCAAGTCTTTTGCAGACTCTAACAGGATTTCTTCTAAGATTGCCCTGTATTTGGCTCCATCCATCTTCCCATAAACTCTGACCAGCTTCCCTGTCCCTGCTGAAGAAAAGCATCCCCACAACATGATGCTGCCACCACCATGTTTCACGGTGGGGATGGTGTGTTCAGGGTGCAGTGTTAGACCCCATACACACTATACAACTTTTGTTGTCTGATTTCCTTTAGATTTACCAAAACCATGTAGTGCAAGGGCCTGCCTGATTGCACACAATTGAAACTCTTAAGGTTTGACCTCATATTATATGGTTTTTGTGAACCTAAAGGAAAAAATCTACAGAAAATTGTTTAGTGTGAATCCAGCTTTACTTTTCCACCACACATAGCATTTGCTTTTAGGCCAAAAAGTTCAATTCTTCTTATGGCTTTCTTTCAGAAATGGCTTTCTTCTTGCCACTCTTCCATAAAGGGCAGATTTATGAAGTGCACGACTAATAGTTGTCCTGTGGACAGATTCTCCCACCTGAGCTGTGGATCTCTGCAGCTCCTCCAGAGTTACCATGGGCCTCTTGGCTGCTTCTCTGATTAATGCTCTCCTTGCCCGGCCTGTCAGTTTAGGTGGACGGCCATATCTTGGTACGTTTGCAGTTGTGCCATACTCTTTCCATTTTCGGATGATGGATTGAACAGTGCTCCATGAGATGTTCAAAGCCTAGGATATTTTTTATAACCTAACCCTGTTTTAAATTTCTACACAACTTTATCCCTGACCTGTCTGGTGTGTTCCTTGGCCTTCATGATGCTGTTTGTTCACTAAGGTTCTCTAATAAACCTCTGAGGGTTTTACAGAACAGCTGTATTTATACTGAGATTAAGTTACACAAAGGTGGACTCTATTTACTAATTAGGTAACTTCTGAAGGCAATTGGTTCCACTAGATTTTAGTTGGGGGTATCAGAGTAAAGGGGGCTGAATACAAATGCATGCCATACTTTTCAGATATTTATTTGTAAAAAAATTTAAAAACCATTTATCATATTCCTTCCACTTAACAATTATGTGCCACTTTGTGTTGGTCTATCACATAAAATCCTAATAAAATACATTTACGTTTTTGGTTGTAACATGACAAAATGTGAAAAATGTCAAGGGGTATGAATACTTTTTCATGGCACTGTATATTAAAGGACAAGTACAGCCAAAGCTTGCTTGGCTGTACTTCTCCTGTGGATCACAGGAGTGCAGTTCGTTCTGCACTCAGATGTCCTATTTTCAGCAGACAGCGGGCTGAAGCCTGCTGTCAGCTGACATCACAGAGCCGGTCCAGGCTCGAGCAAGATTGCAACAATATACCTGGGATCCACCCATCCACATGCCTGGAACGGTGAGCGTCTGAAAGCCTGAGCCAGCTGCCGCCGCTCCCTCTACAGCCCATCACTCCAGTGAGAGTGGGGGCAGAGCAGGGAGCCACTGAATGACATTCACCAGCTCTCTGCTCGGGCAGCTGTGAGAACCGAGCAATTGGCAGTGTTTGATTGCTCAGTTCTCAGTGTTAGAGCTGGCGGGGGACATCGGACCGATGCTGTAACACCCTAGGTAAGTATGATTTAAATAATAAAATATTCTCATACTTTTCTTTTAAAACAATGCATTTGATTTAAAAAATTCTGTGTCTCCAAAATAACTGCCCTTTGCTGGTGTCTAGTTTGCCTGTATCATACATATTGACAAGGCTCTCCTATAGGCAGGGAAGAAACCTCCACGCTACTGGCTGCCTAGAAAACTCTCTTTTTCTTAAATGTATTTATACGAAACAGCATGACAAACGTGAATGATTTATTTGCAGCAGATATATTTGGCTGTGTCACAGAAATACAGTCTGTGATCAGTGACAATTGCTCACTTAATGGAAGGCATTCTGTGCAGGAGTCAATAACAGGTCACACCAACAGCCTGCATTGAATATTGGATTGCTTGTGGAAAGAAAAACTGTTTTCTCCGAATGATTTTCACTGTAATAACAAGCGTGTTTATTTTTGAGTGAGCTATGTTCTGCAATATATGATTTGTTTTTAGAGCAAAGTGATATGATAGCAGTTTGCAAGCTTTAAATAATAAATTCGATAGATTGGTTTTAAATGAATATGAGGAAATGGTGATTAGGTGTCCATGATGTAATTGAGTCAATAGCTTTAATTACAGCTAAACAGTACATTGCTGTTAGTGTTCAGATGTAATATTCTAAAATACATACAAATGTCTCCATAATGTTTATTTGTACAAAATAACTGACATTTACCGCAGTCAATTAGGTTCAATGAGCGCTTTTAAGCAACAGCAAATTTAAAGGACCAAATGCTTAAAACACATTTATAGGAACAGTTTATTCTGACAAATGATGTACATGCTCTTGTGATCCACATTCTACCTGAACATCCTTCTTTTGTCGGGGTTCCCAGTACAAGCTAAATTATAGGACCTTCAAAAACCCCTGATTTCTTGGAAAATGGAGCAAATGAAAATCTTCTCTTGAGTTGGGCATAAATCTAACAGTGACACCCCTCTGAAGTGAAGGGTAAGATGGGGCCCCTTCACCGAATCTTGCACCCTACGTGCCCCCTCCTCTTTCAACCCACTTCATACCCCCCTTTTTTTTGTTGTAAATAGTCTCCCTATTCTCTTCTCCCTATGCTGTCCTCTTTTGATAGGATTGTAGCCAATGGTGGGTGTGGTTCACCTGTCACTCTGCCCTCAATCACACATTTTTCCTCACATCCGGAGGATGCGGAGGAACAGGCCAGTACTTTGTTTTGTTTTATTGGGGGGAATAAACTTTTATAGGGTAGGGATGACTGTGGGATGCCCAGTAGATCAATGAACAGGACCAATCTATATACACTGCAGTATATACACTCCTCTTCCTCCAGCACTGACCGTTCCACTCCTTCACTTCTCTCTTGCACAACACTTGCTGAACGTTACACGTCTTTACTTCCAGGCCTGAAAGGAATTTATCAGGCCTCCATTACATCTTCCTCCATGCTAGCTAGCACGTGGTGAGGCCTGCACTTGTGCTAGTAGGACCTCTGGACCGCCCATTACAGGCAAGGGCCACAGGCCCTCAGATTGTAAGGCCACAGGCCCTCGGGGTGTAGCTAAGTACTATTGTGCTAGCCAGGTCTTGATGGACTACTGCTCCCAGTCCATCCTCCTCCAGGCCATTCCGGCCTACCTCACTGTTTCATGGCACTGCTCCCCTAACTGGCTCCTCCACCTTCCAAAGATTGTCCACTGTCACCTCCCAGCCTGCTTCTGTCCTCTTCTCCAACTCCCAGGGTTTGCCAGTCACCAACACCCGTGGACACTTTAAAGAGCCTTTCCTGTAGCCTCTCAGTTGCTCTCCTGCTCCCTTGTGTGGCTTCAGTATCCAACTCCACTCCTGGCTGCACCTGAGCCACCAGGCCTCAAGGTCACCCCCCCCAGACGGGGGCTCCCATATGAGGCCTCCGCAACCTCTGCTACATCTCCACTCTTCTGCCCGACACTCTTCTCCCCCAGCTGGGCAGAACACAGTATTTAAGGAGGACGGCCCCCCAGTCAACCCAGGTTGGGGATTGGTCATGGATCCTTAAAGCGGTTGTATACCCCTTTTTATAATTTGCACCTACAGGTAAGCTTATAATAAGGCTTACCTGTAGGTAAAATGAATATCTCCTAAACTTGTATGTATGTCAGCTCCCTCTCCAGAGATAGAGCCGCCCGGTCGGAGCTTCATTCTGAGGTAAGTATTTCAATAATGATCTAGTATGCAGTACATACTAGCTCATTATGCCTTTGCCATACAGGTTTTTTTTTTTTTATACTGAGTATACAACCTCTTTAACATACTTCAGAAAGAGACACCTCCTTTTCCATCTCCTTTTTCCAGAGCCTTCTGGAAACAAAGGGGAGGAGTAACCAAGGGAAGTTCCTTCCTGCAATCTCCAGCTCTCCCTGGGCCACTCCCCTGCCCAGATCAAAACATTCAGGCCTGCACTTTTTGTCAGGCTTGACTAAATTTTCCTCTCCTAACAAAAATCTACCACAAAAAGCACCTATTACCATGGGGGCACTACAGGAAAAATGAGACAGATCGCTGCTCCAGGTGAGTATGATATTCCACCAGAAAAGAAGGACTGGGTGCTAGCTCCGGCTCGCAACCGTGAACATGTAGACCAAGTAGAAAAAATTAGCTGCATACCAACATCCGTCCAAAAGGTTTATTGGGTTTTGAAGAAGCACAATGTATGTGTGAAATGTCGTCACCTCTTGGTCCGTTGTCATAGTCCTGGTGGCATTCTTTCAATAAACCTGTTGGACGGATGTTGGTGTGCACCTAATTTTTTCTACTTGTCCTCCTTTGATGTCTGAAATTTTTTCAAGAAGACACACAGAGTCAAGCCCTGTACACACGGGTGGAATATCAGCCAAAATAAGCCAGTATGGTAGATACCAGCTGAGAGTCGGCCCGTGTGTACAAGTCCTTGTTTGGCAGAAGCCAATCTCACGGCTGGCTTCTGTCAGACAAGCTTGTTGGAAAACCAGCAGCCAATCAGCCAATGGCAGACTGCCGTTTCCTCTTGTGTATCGAAGCATTGGCAGGTGCCGGCGGACACAGAGTCTGCTGTACCTGCGATCTGCTCCCGCTGTGTCTAATCACAGCAGGAGCGGGCTGCCGGCGGCGCATGCATGCCCTAGACCCAGAAGTGCAGGTTTACGTACTAGGTACATGATCCTGCACAGCAGAGCTGCCTTGCCGCCGTATATATACAGTATACGGCAGGGGTGCTGAAATTACTCGATGCGTCGTGATTCGGCTGTCCCTGATGCGGCGACTAGCCATAACCGATTGCCAGGTGATGTCATCCGACTTGCCCATAGGTGACTTGTCAGGCGCCTGACAAGTCGCCTCCATGCATTGCAATAGAACCGTTCTAAATAGGAGTGACTCCAGTCACTCCAACTTAGGAAAAGGTTCCTGTACTACCTTTGAGGCGGCTTCAGGCGACTTGCATTGACTTCTATTACAGAAGTCGCCTGCAAGCCGCGCTGAAGTTGCCTCGAGCGGGAGAGTCACACTGCAAGTCAGATCTGCTGCCTTAATGAATCCCCTGTTTACTGTGTATTAAGTGCCCCTTTAGTAGTGTACATGCTTCTTTGTAGCAACATACCGCATTTATCACAGTGCCTCTTGGCACTCATGTGACCGCCCAGCCCGCCTCTCTCCTCTCCGGCTGATGTCAGCGGTGGATTCTCAGCCCCGCCCGCCTCTCTTCTGATCTGTCAGCTACAGTCAGTGGGCGGGGCTAAGAATATACCACTGACGTCAGCCGGAGACGAGAGAGGAGAGAGGTGGGTCGGGCGGTCATATGAGTGCCAAGAGGCACCATGAGAAATGCGGTATGTTGCTACAAAGAAGCAAGTACACTACAGTGGGGAACTCAATACACAGTAAACAGAGGGGATTCATTAAGACAGTTATTTTAACACCTGGCCACCACACCACCCACACCCATCACCACCAACAAGCATCACCCACACCCCTCTACACCCATCATCACCCACTGACACCCATCTACACCCACCATCACCACCCACACCCCTCTACACCCAGCTTCACCCACACCCATCACTACCCAGCATCACCCACTGACACCCATCATCACCCATGCCCCTCTACACCCACCCACTGACACCCCTCTACAGCCATCACCACCCACACTCCTCTATACCCAGCTCACCCACAACCATCATCACCAACACCCATCGCTACCCAGCATCACCCACATCATTCACTACCACCCACACCCCTTACACCCAGAATCACCCACTGACACCCATCACCACCCACACACCCAGCATCACTGACACCCACACCCCTCTACATCCACCAACACC
>BLSH010191986.1:705886-720055 GCA_018402905.1 Glandirana rugosa
CCCCACCACCAGGGACACAGGGATCCCCTCCCTACCACCAGCATCCCTCCCCTAGGGACACAGGGACCACCACCCCCCCCGGGGACACAGGGACCACCATCCCTCCCCTAGGGACACAGGGACCACCACCCCCCCGGGGACACAGGGACTACCACCCCCCCAAAGGACACCACTGCAAATCACCAAGACAGAGAAGCATGGACTAGCTCCATCTGTGGTGACAAAGTGACAAAAACTGCATCTAGTGACAAGTGACAAGCTGCATCTGGTGGCAGGCGACGTGGCAAGTGACAAGCTGCATCTGGTGGTAGGCGACGTGGCAGGCGATGTGCCAAGGGACAAGCTGCATCTTCTAGTAGGCGACGTGGCAAGTGACAAGCTGCATCTGGTGGCAGGCGACGTGGCAAGTGACACACTCGGGGCTCCCACTAATTCTGCATTATGGTGAGTTGAACTATTTAATTTTATATTACAATGTAATAATAGAAATAATGCGCTTCAATCACCCTGACACCATATGAACCATGGTGCCGGGATAATTGAAGTGCCAACACCAGGTGATTGGAGTATCTTTATCTGCTCACACTTTGTTACACTTTCTGTAATACACATATTGTATTGTCTTGTAGTATCTGGGCCTGCTATCCCTCCATCCCTCTCTTTCCTTCCTTCTCTCTCCTTCCCTCCCTATTTCTTTCTTTCTCCCTCCATCCGTCGTGTATCTCAGACTCCAACCACCCCCCATTTGAGCCACACCCCCTTCAGGCCATGCCCACTTTTTAGAGTAAACCACGCCCAGTTTTCAAAGCACGCCGCTTTACTCCCCCTTTTTCTTGACACACCTATGGATGCCCCGCCTCCTAATTATAATGACACCGCCCACTGATAAAAATGTGTCCCTATTCATTTTTTTACAGTGCTGCAACTATGCCAGAGGATTGCCTTTTTGGAGTCATAGGAGCGTTGGACCTGTGAATGGGCTGCCTGGAGCCATTGGAGCTGCTGATGCCTGAGTTATCAACATTGGAGCTATCTGATTAAGCGCTTATTGATCTCCCTGAATAAGGGTGATCACTGGCTATCTGGTAAGCCTCCAATGTGAAAATCTTCTGGGTGTCACAACCGCTAATTATGGATTCCTCCTTTTCACATTTGGCAGAGGACTTTTATGGGACTTTTGTATTTACTTTATTCACTGTCAAATTAGTGTTTATTAGAGCTGCACGATTCTGACCAAAATGAGAATCAAAATTTTTTTGCTTAGAATAAAGATCATGATTCTCTCACGATTCTCGCGGCGTAACATCTTACATATACAAAAAATTGGGCTAACAGCACTGTTTATTTATTTATTTTTTTGAAAGGGTAATTTTTCCAAAAAAATTGCGTTTGAAAGACCGCTGCGCAAATACCGTGTGACATAAAATATTGCAACAACCGCCATCTTATTCTCTAGGGTCTCTGCTAAAAAAAAAAAATTATAATGTTTGGGGGTTCTAAGTAATTTTCTAGCAAAAATTACTGGATTTTTATTTGTAAGCAGCTAATCAGAAAAGATTTAGTCTTTAAATGGTTAAACTAAAATCTTCTATACACAGGAGTTCATTCCTTTGAAGTGATTACATTGTATCTTTCTAGCTTCTTTTATCAGCAGTCTGCCCAGAGACTCAAGTCGCTTCGACTTAGAAAAGACTTCAGGCGACTTGCATTGACTTTTATTACAGTCAAGTCGCGCTGAGTCGGACTCCATTAACTGCACTGAAAATTGCGGTAATGCCTGATGGAGATCGCAGGGGGGGATGAATCGAGATTGCGATTTTATTACGATCAATTGTGCAGCTCTTATGTGTTTATAATTAATTTTTGGATGCAATTCACCTGCACAACTTATATAAGTTATACACTGTATGTTACTTTGTAATATTGAATTTGTATGCACTGGTTATAGCACTGCACTTTTTTAAAATTTTATTAGAATATACACTGAGCTGCGTATGTGTCAGTAGGGCAGTGGACGGTGTCAGTGGAACAGTGGATGATGTCATTAGAGCAGAGGACATGTCAGTAGGGCAGTGGACAGTGTCAGTGGAACAGTGGATGATGTAATTAGAGCAGAGGACATGTCAGTAGGGCAGTGGACAGTGTCAGTGGAACAGTGGATGATGTAATTAGAGCAGAGGACATGTCAGTAGGGCAGTGGACGGTGTCAGTGGAACAGTGGATGATGTCATTAGAGCAGAGGACATGTCAGTAGGGCAGTGGATGGTGTCAGTGGAACAGTGGATGATGTCATTAGAGCAGAGGACATGTCAGTAGGGCAGTGGACGGTGTCAGTGGAACAGTGGATGATGTAATTAGAGCAGAGGACATGTCAGTAAGGCAGTGGATAGTGTCAGTCAGTAGGGTAGTGAACCTTGTCCACTATAGCCGGCAGTGTTGATGAGTGTATTATGATGGCAGGGAAATCTCCCCATTGTCAAAATACGAAGGCTCAGCGGGAGGGATTCCCCCATCCACATTAAATGCATGGATGGGGGAATCAAGTCATTTTTTGACAAGTCAAAAATGACTTGTGTATCGCCAGCCTAACACTAGTAATCAGTGTACAAATGACCCCTTACATTGGTAGTCAGTGAAAAAATTGCCCCCTCTCTTGGTGGTCAATGCAGGTTGGGGATCGAAATCCTGCTACAATAGCAACCTCAAGAGGAACCCTATGTTTCCACTGAACCTTGGTTAAGAAATACTGCTATATAATGATAAACATTACAAAAAAGAGGCAAACTGCATCTTGAGTATACTATTATGACCTAGACTGTCTTAGCTGTGTACAGGTGGAGAGGTTCCAGGAATGGCAGATAATATGGACCTCTGGCACTGTATGACCTATGTTGACCTTGACTTATGAGAAGAAGCATCACTTTCCAGCTCCCAGGAGGTGAATAATGATTACAGGGAGAATTTACACAGCTATATTATACCCACTTTCATTTCACTGAAGGTCCTGCACAAGTGTCAGACTGATGAAAGCTTTGCAGGAGGACAATCTCGGCTCTTCTCTACAATTACCTTTTTCATTTTCTGCGTTTCATCCATGCCACTTTCCTGCTTTTCCAATGTCATTTTCTCCTCTACTACACTTGACCCAAGAGCATTTCCCGGCTTTACTTCATGATTACTTCATATTTACAACATTCTCTGTGGGCCGTACCAGGATTCTCCTCTGTCTTTCCCATGGCTTACGTTTCATTTTATTCTGCTGGAAGAATTAGGTAAGATATTTCAGTAAATACGCTCCAAAATATCCCATTTTCAGAATGACCTTCCTTCAGGCCTATTCCATAAGAGCCAAATTCATTAAGCTCTAGGAGAAATAATTGGTATGGTTTCAGGTAAGTGGAATTCAGTTGGTCATTATTACGCTTGTGTTTTTACCACCCCCAACTGCTACCCTCTTTAGGCCTCATGCACACTGGTTTCTTGTAAATGCTACAGGAGAAATTCAGCATCATAAACTCACCTAAGCTGTATTTTTTCAAACCAGTTAAGGCAGTTTAGCAGAGTGTTGAAGTGTTGGGAGTTTGAGCGTTTATTTATTCCATTACCCAGAATTTTAATTAGTGTTTAGGTGCATTTAACAGCATTCTTTGTAGTCAAAATTCCCTCTCCTGAACGCAATTTTAGGGCGTTCAGAAAACATCTTCTAAACTCCCCAGCTACTAAACTGCTATAAAACACCGATGTGTGCATGGATACATGGGATAACAGTAGGGGAGTTCAAGGACAGAAAACAAAAACTGCCTAAACCCCTAAAAACATGAGTTTAACAGCAGCAGTGGGCATGAGGCCTTAGTTGCAGAGGAAATGGCCTAGGTGTACTCATGCCACAGCAAGAATTATCCTGCCTTTTGCATTCAGTGTGCACAGAGCCCACCAAACGCGACCCATTCTAGTAAAAGGGCTGCTCTGCACGTGCCCATCAAAGGCCATGCAATGAATGCAGTTGCAGCATGCTAGTGTGCAATCCCAGGGGTTAAAAGTGGTGGGGAGGTGATACAAAATGCTCACTCAGGCTGGGTTCACACTTGTCCGACAAACGGACAGACATTGTGAGCACAAGTCGCATTACATCACAAAATCAATGTTTCCCTATGAGAGCCGTCTTAACTGATCCGACACAAGTTGGTCCGACTTTGAAAAAGGTTCCTGTACTACTTTGGTCCAACTTTGGTCCAACTTTGGTCCTACTTCAGCCCATTGAATATCATTGAAGTAGGATCAAAGTCAGATCCTTGTTCTAACCATCCGACTTGGTGATTACAGCAGCAGTAAAAGGAATTTACTAACACAATCCTGTAAATCAGTCCCAAAAGAATGGAGTCACAAGTATCAGCGCCCTGGATATGTATATGTGTCTCCACAGTTTTAAACACAATCAAGCGTAATAAACAGAGGAAAAAAAAAAAGTAATTTGTTAATAATAAGTAGCCGCTACTTTAAAATATCAACATTCATCGAACTGACCCTCAATCAGTGACTTAACAGCGGTCAGGCTCTTAGAGTAAACATTTCATATGTGTCCTGGATTAAAGGGATGATGTGGCAACCCTAAGTGCGACAGACTCCCCGTATTTTGGTTGAAGATATCCAGGGAAGCCTGACCATACATGCACCGAGGATATAAGAGGTGGAATTTTGGAGGAAGTGTTGATTGGAATTACTCTAAGAGCCTGACCGCTGTTAAGTCACTGATTGAGGGTCAGTTCGATGCATATTGATTCATGATCTAAATGGTGTCGACTGAAGGAGAGGTGAACACCTAAAAAATTTGAATGCGGGTTATGCATTAATATCTGGTGAGTTTTTCCACATTGGGGGGTTATCCTCCCATTATTCCTGCACGTGGTGTGGTGGCGGCCAGGACTTCAGCATTTTCCCTTTAGAGTGAAAGGACTCATAACTCACTCGTTAAAGAAGATTATAATTTGAAAGACTGTTTAAGCGCTGCTTGCAATTTGTTAGTCGCAGTTCACTCTGATTATCAGATTGCGTTTTGAAAGTAAAAGGAATTTATCTCACACTGGGGTTGTTTTGATTGGTGAAAGGACAAGTCACTATCTCAGGCTGGGTTCACACTATCCGACAAAAATACGGTCCGACTTTGATCCTACTTTGCTGTACGATTTACAGTCCTACATAGGGTCAAAGTCGGACCGTTTGTCTGTGAACAGGGATCCGACTTTGATCCCGACAAGGCCAGGCACTTTGTGCTCTGGGGATTTTGAAGGGGAACTCCACACCAAATTTAAAAAAAAACCGGCATGGGGTCCCCCTCCAGGAGCATACCAGGGAAGAGGACAGCGGAGAAGACCAGCAAAAGAGCAGAAGATGCCGCAGAGAAGGAGAAGAAAGAAGACCCCTCAGAAGATGAAAGATGCCGCAAAAGAGCCGAAGAAAGAAGAGCCAGAGAGGGGAGAAGACCGCCTGAGCAGATTTAATAAAATATTTTAAAAAGCTGTGTGGTTTTTTGTGTACATATTTCTTTCCAGGTAAATGGGTAGGGGTACGATGTACCCCATACTCATTTACATAGGGTGGGGGGGCTGGCATCTGGGGGCCCCCTTGTTAAAGGGGGCTTCCAGATTCCGATAAGTCTCCGTCCCCAGACCCCGACAACCAACAGCCAGGGTTATCGGGAAGAGGCCCTTGTCCTCATCAACATAGGGACAAGGTGCTTTGGGGTGGGGGGCGCAGAGCCCCCCCTGCCCCAAAGCACCCATACTCCCCATGTTGAGGGCACGCGGCCTGGTATGGTCCAGGAGGGGGGGGGGCGCTCGCTCGTCCCCACCCCCTTTCCTTGGCTGCGTGCTCGGATAAGGGTCTGGTATGGATTTTGGGGGGGACCCCACGCTGTTTTTTCAGCATGGGGTTCCCCTTAAAATCTGTACCAGACCAAAGGGCCTGGTATGCTCCTGGAGGGGGACCCCATGCCAGTTTTTAAAAAAAAATATGGTCTGGAGTTCCCCTTCATGATCCCCAGAGCACAAATCGCATGCCAAAGTCAGATCAGTGAAAACACTGATACGACTTTGATCCGACTTCAATGCCTTTCAATGGGCTGAAGTAGGATCAAAGTCGGACAAAAGTAGTACAGGAACCTTTTTCAAAGTCGGTCCGACTTTGAAAAACACAAATCGGAGCAGTTAAGACGGCTCTCATAGGGAATCATTGTTTTTGTGACGTAATGCAACTTGTGCTCTTCATGTCGGTCCGAGAATCGGACTAGTGTGAACCCAGCCTAAAGGGTGATCTGAACCCCTAAGGTGAGTTTCTGTGCATTAAAAGCTGCTTTAGAATGCAACACCTGTGTAGAAGAGCCTCTTCAGGGTTTTGTGAGCCTCTATAACCACTTCAATACAGAACACTTATACCCCTTCCTACCCAGACCAATTTTCAGCTTTCAGCACTCTCACACTTTGAATGCCAATTACTGTACCCAACACAAAATTGTATCATTTTTTCACACAAGTAGAGCTTTCTTTTGGTGGTATTTAATCACCACTGGGTTTTTTTTTGTTTGCGACACAAGAGAAAAAGTAGTGAAAAGTTTCTATAATAACATTTTGCAAAGTAATTTTTGTTCATAAATTTGGGCCAAAACGTATACAGGCGATCCCCGGGTTACAAACAAGATAGGGACTGTAGGTTTGTTCATAAGTTGAATTTGTTTGTAAGTCGGAACAGGTACATTTTTTAAGTGTAGCTTCAGCCAAAAAAACTATTTTTAAGCATTTTGGATAACATGGGGAAGGGTTAACACCCCTGTAATGTTTGTTTTGCTGTCTATGTTTCTGTTCAGAAGATTTCACCTCACTTCCTGTTCCAATAATAATTGGATGTTGAAAATTTTGGGTTGTTGTGGAAACAAACCTTGGTGATAAAGCATCAGTGGAGACCCCTTTTTCCCATAATAACTCTTACAGGAGTGAATTTCCCCTCCTAGGGGGAGATTTCCTGTCACTTCCTGTTGTCTCCCTCCGTTTGTAAGTAGGAGTCGTTTGTAAGTCAGATGTTTGTAACTAGGGGACCGCCTGTACTGCTACATATCTTTGGTAAAAATAGCCCAAATACAGTAAGTGTATATTATTTGGTTGTGTAAAAAAGTTATAGAGTCTACAAGCTATGGTGCAAATCATTGAAAATTGATCACACCTGATGTACTGACAGCCTCTCATTTCTTGAGGCCCTGAAATGCCAGGATAGTAGAAATATCCCCCAAATTACCCCTTTTTGAAAACTAGACAGTCCAAGGTATTTGGTAAGAGGCATGGCAAGTTTTTTTTTTTCTTTACACAAAATTGTCATATTAACAAGTTTTTTCTCACACACAGCATATGCATACTTCCAATTACACCCCAAAATACATTTTGCTATTCCTCCTGAGTATGGCGATACCACATGTGTGAGACTTGTACACAGCCTGGCCACATAGAGAGACCCAACATGCAGGGAGCACCGTCAGGCGTTCTAGGGACATAAATTACACATAATATTTCCTAACAATTTATTACACTTTTGAAGGCCCTGGAGCACCAGGACAATGAAATTACCCACAAAACTACCCCATTTTGGAAAGCAAACACCCCAATGTATATTTTATGAGGCATTATGAGTATTTTGAAAGCTTAATTTTTTTTCCACAAGTCTTCGTAAAACGTGGAAAGAAAATGAAACATTTTTATTTTTACACAAAGTGGTCAATTTATAAGATATTTCTAACACATAGCATGCACATAGCAAAAATTACACCCCAAAATACATTCTGCTACTCATCCTGACTTTTACACAGCCTGGTCACATAGAGAGGCCCAACATTTCCTAACAAAGTATTACACTTTTGAAGGCCCTGGAGAACCAAGACAATGGAATTATTCACAAAATTACCCTATTTTGGAAAGTGAACACCTCAATGTATATTCTCTGAGGCACGGGCTGGTGAAAGGTACTCGCTACTCTGACGAGCTAGAGACAGGTACTTGGGTACTCTGATGGGCAGGTGACAGGTACACGGGTACTCTGATGGGCTGGTGACAGGTACTTGGGTATTCTGATAGGTTGTGGCAGGTACTTGGGTACTCTGATGGGCTAGTGATAGGTACTCGGGTACTCTGATGGGCTGGTAACAGGTACTAGAGTAGTCTGATGGGCTGGTGACAGGTACTCCAGTACTCAGCTGGGCTGGTGACAGGTACTCCAGTACTCAGCTGGGCTGGTGACAGGTACTCCGGTACTCAGCTGGGCTGGTGAAAGGTACTCAGATGGGTTGTGACGGGTACTCTGATGGGCTGGTGACAGGTATTCGGGTACACTGATGGGCTGGTGACAGGTACTAGGGTACTCAGATGAGCTGGTGAAAGGTACTTGGGTAGTTTGATGGGCTGGTGACAGGTACTCCTTTACCTGGGGGGTTGATTGATGTGCACTGTGATCGGTAACAAGCTGTTACGGCAATCTCCTTCTCACACACGATCATTGTGTGAGGAGGAGAACCCGGTAACAGCTTGTTACCACGGTTTGTTTACATTCTGTGACCGGTTGTGATTGGACATAGTCGGTCACATAGTAAAGAGCCAATTTCATTGGTTCTTTACAGCAATTGGGGATGGGCTGTGTCGGGGTGACAAGTCTCGTCCCTGATTGCTGCTCTGCGCGCCCCTAGTGGCGCTCATGAGCGTCAAGCACCGGGATAGGGCATGTGGCCGGCTGTAATTGGACACAGCCGGTCACATGGTAAAGAGACATTTTTGCATTGGCTCTTTAAACTGATCGGGGATGGGCTGTGTCGAGGGACATGCCTCATCCCCGATTGCCGCTCTGCGGGCCCCCAGGAGCGGCGAGAATGGGAGGACGTCATATGACATCCACCCAAGATGGCGAGGTGTCCCTGTTGGCGTCATTTTACTATACGTCGGTAGGGAAGTGGTTAAGCTTGTCTTCTCTAAAATAAATTTTTTAGAGGCCACTTATATTGCTACTCCATGACCTATTAGGAGATACACTATATTACCAAAAGTATTGGGACACCTGCCTTTACCCGCACATGAGTATACCCCTCGCATTTTTGTAAATATTTTATTCTATCTTTTCATGTGACAACACTGAAGAAATGACACTTTGCTACAATGTAAAGTAGTGAGTGTACAGCTTGTATAACAGTGTAAATTTGCTGTCCCCTCAAAATAACTCAACGCAAAGCCATTAATGTCTAAACCACTGGCAACAAAAGTGCATACACCCCTAAATGTCCAAATTGGGCCCAAAGTGTCAATATTTTGTGTGGCTGCCATTATTTTCCAGCACTGCCTTAATCCTCTTCGGCATGGCGTTCACCAGAGCTTCACAGGTTGCCACTGGAGTCCTCTTCCACTCCTCCACAATGACATCACGGAGCTGGTGGATATTAGAGACCTTGCACTCCTCCACCTTCCGTTTGAGGACACCCCACAGATGCTCAATAGGGTTTAGGTCTGGAGACATGCTTGGCCAGTCCACCACCTTTACCCTCAGCTTCTTTAGCAAGGCAGTGGTCATCTTGGTGGTGTGTTTGGGATCATCATCATTTTGGAATACTGCCCTGCAGCCCAGTCTGAAGGAAGGGGATCATGCTCTATTTCCGTATGTCACAGTACATGCTGCCATTCATGGTTCCCTCAATGAACTGTAGCACTCATGCAGCCCCAGACCATGACACTCCCATCACCATGCTTGACTATAAGCAGGATACAATTGTCTTTGTACTCCTCACCTGGTTGCTTGACTCCATCTGAACCAAATAAGTTTATCTTGGTCTCATCAGACCACAGGACATGGTTCCAGTAATCCATACCCTTAGTCTGTTTGTCTTCAGCAAACTGTTGGCTTTCTTGAGCATCATCTTTAGAAGAGGCTTGCTTCTGGGATGACAGCCATGCAAACCAATTTGATGCAGTGTGCGGCGTATGGTCTGTGCACTGACAGGCTGACCCCCCCACCCCTTCAATCTCTGCAGCAAAGCTGGCAGCACTCATACGTCTATTTCCCAAAGACAACCTCTGGATATGACGCTGAGCACGTGCACTCAGCTTCTTTGGTCGACCATGGCGAGGCCTGTTCTGAGTGGAACCTGTCCTGTTAAACCACTGTATGGTCTTGGCCACCGTGCTGCAGCTCAGTTTCGGGGTCTTGGCAATCTTCTTAAGAGCCTAGGCCATCTTTATGTAGAGCAACAATTCTTTTTTTTCAGATCCTCAGAGAGTTCTTTGCCATGAGGTGCCATGTTGAACTCCCAATATGAGAGAGTGAGAGCGATAACACCAAATATAACACACCTGCTCCCCATTCACACCCATGACCTTGTAACACTAACGAGTCAGAAGACATGGAGTAGGTAAAATGACTAATTTGGCCCAATTTGTACATTTACACTTAGGGGTGTACTCACTTTTGTTGCCAGCAGTTTAGACATTAATGGCTGTGTGTTGAGTTATTTTGAGGAGACCGCAAATTTACACTGTTATACAAGCAGTACAATCACTACTTTATACTGTAGCAAAGTGTCATTTCTTCAGTGTTGTCACATGAAAAGAAAGAATAAAATATTTACAAAAATGTGAGGGGTGTACTAACTTTTGTGAGATACTGGGGTTGATTTACTAAAGCTTGAAAGTGCAAAATTTGGTGTAGCTCCACACAGAAAATCAGCTTCAAGGTTTTATTGTCAAAGCTGAGGTTAGAAGCTGATTGGCTAGCATGCAAAGCTGCATCGGTTTTTGCACTCTCCAGCTTTAGTAAATCAACCCCACTGTATCTTCCTTACATATATTAAGGCCCTGACATGGTTAAAGGACTACACCAAGAATGGTGATTTTTAGTAGCTCAGCCATACTTCTAAAGTCACTGATTGCAGTCACACATTCACATTGCAGTAAAGCATGATAAACCTGCATTCTAATGTGTTGCCATTCATTGTAAATGGCATCTCAATGCACATATACAGTAGATTTAACAACTTCAATACAGGACATTTATACCCCCTTCCTGCCCAGACCAATTTTCAGCTTTCACGCTCTCACACTTTGAATGACAATTACTCTATCATGCTACACTGTACCCAAACAAAATGTTTGTATTTTTTTCCACACAAATAGAGCTTTCTTTTGGCAGTATTTAATCACCTCTGGGTTTATTTTTTGCGACATAAGTGAAAAAAGAGCGAACATTTTGAAAAAGAAAACACTTTTTTTTAGTTCCTATGGTAAAATAAAAAGTAATTTTTGTTCATAAATTTGGGCCAAAACCTATACTGCTACATTTCTTTGGTAAGAAAAACCCAAATAAGTGTCATTTTTTTTAGTCTTTGTGAAAGTTGCTATGGTACCAATCATTGAAAATTGATCATACCTGATGTACTGACGGCCTACCTCATTTCTTGAGGCCCTGAAATGTCAGGAAAGTACAAATACCCCCCGAAATGACCCCTTTTTCAAAAGTAGATATTCCAAGGTATTTAGTATGAGTCATGGCGAGTTTTTTAAAGTTGTATTTTTTTCCCCACAATTCTTGGGAAAATTAAAAATTTGTTTTTTTTTTGCACAAAATTGTCATAACAACAAGTTATTTCTCACACACAGCATATGCATACTTCCAGTTACACCCCAAAATACATTCTGCTACTCGTCCCGAGTATGGCGATACCACATGTGAGACTTTTTCACAGCCTGGCCACATAGAGAGGTCCAGCATGCAGGGAACACTGTCAGGCATTTTAGGAGCAGAAATTTCACATCTAATTTCCTAACGACCTATTACACTTTTGAAGGCCCTGAAGCACCAGGACAATGGAATACCCACAAAATGACCCCATTTTGGAAAGCAAACACCCCAAAGAAAAATCTATGAGGCATTATGAGTCTTTTGGATGGTTCATTTTTTTCCATAAGTCTTATAATAAGATAAGAAAGAAAAAAAATGAAAACACTTTTATTTTTACACAAAATGGTCAATTTATAAGATATTTCCAACACATGGCATCTACATAGCAAAAATTACCCCTGAAAATATATTCTGCTACTCGTCCCGAGTGACATGTGTGAGACGCTTACACAGCCTAGCCACATAGAGAGGCCCAACATGCAGAGAGCACCGTCAGGCGTTCTAGGAGCAGAAATTATACATAAAATTTCATTCATACCTATCACACTTTTGAAGGCCCTGGAGCACCAGGACAGTAGAATTAGCCACAAAAGGACCCCATTTTGGAAAGCAAACACCCGAGGTATATTCTATGAGGCATGGGCTGCAAATAGGTACTCGGGTGCTCTGATGGGCTGCAGATAAGTACTCAGGTATTCTGATGGGCTGGCGACAGGTACTCGGGTACTCTGATGGGCAGGTGATGGGTACTCGGGTACTCTGATGGGCTGGTGACAGGTACTCGGGTACTCTGATGGGAAGTCGACAGGTACTCTGATGGCCAGGTGACAGGTACTCGGGTACTCTGCTGGCCAGGTGACAGGTACTCTGATGAGCTGGGGACAGGTACACGGGTACGCTGATGGGCTGGTGACAGGTACTCAGATGGGCATGTGACAGGTACTTGGGTGGGCTGGTGACAGGTACTCGGGTACTCTGATGGGCAGGTGACAGGTACTTGGGTACTCTGATGGGCTGGTGACATGTACTCGGGTACTTTGATGGGTTGGTGACTGGTACTCTGATGGGCTGGTGACAGGTACTCGTGTATTGGCTTTTTACCCTGATCAGGGAGGGGCTATGTCCCGAGGGACATGCCCGATCGCCGCGCTGCGGGCCCCCGGGGGCTCGCAGTAGCAGCCAGGAGTCCACCCAGATCGGCGGAGGGTCCCTGCCGACGTCATTTTACTATGGCTCGGTAGGGAAGTGGTTAAGCATATCCCATACTATAGTGCACTGTGTATTGTTGGGTGCTGCATTGTAAAAAAAAAACTGCCTTAGCAAATCGATAGGAAGGTACATTTACTTGCTTAAGGCTCCATGCACACTGAAGCTGGGCGTTGTTTTAAACCATAGACACGCTTTTATGTTATCCTATGTGTCCATGCACACATGGACGTTTATTGTCGTTTAACAGCAGTGTCGTTTATGGGCTGTTATCTGAACGCCCTGAATTGGCATTCAAGAGTCATTCTTCTGACCACAAAAAATGCTGGAAGCTTATAAACGCTGAAAAACGCTCAAAAATGCTGCTCACCAGCGTTTTTGGTCATTTTGGATCCATTGAAAAAAAACAGAAACAAAAAAAAACACTGACGCTCAAAAACACTAGTGCAACCACGCTGATAAAAGCCGAAAGGCTCACTGCAAAGCTATTGACGTTTTTTCCTAAAGCATGAAGCTCCAGCCTCTTTCAGAAAAAAAATAAAAGCCAAATTACAAATACTGTAGCTACTGTCTTTTAACATTAGGGCACTTACCTATCCACGAATCTAGCGGTGTCCTCTCGGGTGCTGCCGCCGCCATCGTGGCTGAGTGAATCTAGCAGTGAAGCCTTGCGGCTTTACGGCCGGTTTCCTACTGTGCATACGCGAAGCAGGCTGCGCTTTGTGGATGGCCCGGCTATGGGGGAAGGAGGAGAGGGGCCAAACTTCTGGCTGAGTTTGCCGTGGAGAACCGAGTCGGAAGTGGAAGCCAGTAGCTGTTAAAACCAGGTACCCACTCCCCCCCAAAAGGGTGCCAAATGTGGCAGCAGAGGGGGGAGGAGGCAGACAAGCCGTGCTTCCCCTTTTGGGTGGAACTCCACTTTAACCACTTCCCGCCCGGCGTATAGACAAATGACGTCCGGCCCGGGGGTTCATTATCCTGACTGGACGTCTATTGACGTCCTCAGGATAATCCGCGATCGCGCACCCCTGGGGGCGCGCATCGCGGCGATCGGTGGTGCCGTGGGTCAGTCTGACCCACCGCATTACCGACAGAGTTAAAAGGCTTTGATCCGAAGCCTTTTACCATGTGATCAGCCGTGACCAATCACGGCTGATCACAGTGTAAATAGGAAGAGCCGTTTATCGGCTTTTCCTCTGCTCAGGTTTGCAGACCTGAGCAGCGGAGAGCCGATCGGCTGCTCTCCTGACAGGGGGGGGGGGGGGGGGGGGG